>CM048825.1:33292554-33892554 GCA_026586065.1 Dioscorea zingiberensis | reverse complement strand
TTGTGTAGTGGTGTGTGATTGTTTCTCTATCTTTGTCGTAGTTGTGCATGTGTGTTTGGAGATATTCTTTGACAGGGTGTTTGAGCTTGGTTGTGTGCGTGATTGGGCTTCCGCCGAGGGTTGAATTGTAGGTTCTACCCCAACAATTGGTATCAAAGCTGTTGGTCGCAGCTGGGTCAATTTATGCATACAAGGTGTTTGACGAAATTCCTAGAAGATGTCTTCAACCGGAAATGCAAAGGTCGGGAAGTATGAGATCGAGAAGTTCAATGGGAAGAAAGACTTCTCCTATTGGAAGATGTAGATGAAGAATTTGCTGATTTCACAGAAGTTACACAAGGCTCTCTTGGGGAAGGAGAAGAAGCTGAAGGATATGAGTGATAAAGATTGGGAGGATCTTGATATGGAGGCACGCGCTGCTATTATCCTTTTGCCTGGATAGGGATGTCGCCTTCTTGGTGAATGACAAGGAGACAGCGGCCGGTGTGTGGTTGAAGTTGGAGGCCAATTTTATGACCAAGATTTTGACAAATCGCATCTACCTGATGACCAAGTTGTATACTTGCAAGATGGAGGAAGGCACCTCTCTCCGGGACCACATAAACAAGTTTGCGAGGATAGTTTCAAGCTTGAAGGATGTGGATGTCAAAGTAGATGACGAGGATCAAGCCATACTATTGCTACTTTCTTTGCCGCATTCATTTGAGAATTTGGTACAAACGTTGATGCTTGTGGGTGACACACTTTCCATGGATGAAGTCCGAACATCTTTGTTATCCGACAATCTTCGGAAGTTGGTTACTAGTGGAAGAGGTGACAAGGAGCAAGCACAAGGGTTGATTGTAAGAGGACGATCAAATGAAAGGGGAAAGGGACAAAGAGGCAAGTCAAGATCAAAATCAAGACCTACCGCAAAGGTTATATGTTACAATTGCGGAGAGCAAGGGCATTTCAAGGCCAATTGTACCAACAAGAAATAAATTGGAGAAAGAAGAACAACAACAAGGGGAAGTCGATCAAGCAAGAAGAAGCAAGTTTTGCTTCGGAAGGGGAAACAAAAACTGATGATCAGTGCTACACTGTGAGTCAAGGTGGGGAGATCTCCGGGAAGTGGATACTTGATTCGGGTTGTTCACATCACATGTGTTCAAATAGGAAGTGGTTTGCTACCTATGAGAGCATTGATGGTGGTACTGTGTTGATGAGCAATGATCATGCTTGCAAGACAGTTGGCCTAGGTTCAATCAAGATCAAGATGCATGATCGGATGATCAGGACCTTGACAGATGTACGGACTTGAGGAAGAATTTGATTTCTCTTGGTGCTTTGGATTCTGGTGGTTGCAAGATAGTGGCCGAGAAGGGAGTTCTAAAGGTTGTTCGTGGCTCCATGGTGGTGATGAAGGGTATTCGTCATGGTAACTTGTATGCTTTGTTGGGTACAACAGTGACTGATAATACTTCAGTTGGGATCTCAGGAGGCAGTAACCCATCAGATTGCACAAAACTTTGGCATTTGCGGCTTGGGCATATGTTAGAAAAGGGCCTATCTTTGCTCGGGAAAGAAGGTTTGTTGAAGAACATGAGGAAGCCTTGCATGGAGTTTTGCAAGCACTGTGTGTATGGGAAGGCACACAGAGTCAAGTTTGCCACAAGCAAACACAAGAGCAGGGGGTACAAGATTATGTGCATACGGATGTATGGGGATCGGCTAAGGTTGCTTCAAAGGGAGGTTCCAGATATTTTGTCTCATTTGTTGACGATTATTCAAGATATGCTTGGGCGTATTTTCTTAAGCATAAGAATGAAGTGTTTGAGACATTCAAGCGGTGGAGAGCAATGGTTGAAAACAGGACTGGGAGGAAGGTGAAGACAGTGAGGTCAGACAATGGCACTGAGTACACTGAGGGGGCCTTCAAGGAGTTCTGTGATCAGGAGGGCATTGTTCGACACTGGACAGTCAGAGATACACCACAACAGAATGGGGTCGCAGAGAGACTGAACCGCACATTGCTTGAGAGATCAAGATGTATGAGATCCAATTCTGGTATGGGCAGAGAATGGTGGGCAGAGTCAGTTGCTACAGCTTGCTACATAGTGAACAGGGATCCACATTCTACCTTGGATGGTGATACTCCTTATCGGCGATGGTCAAGGAAACATGTAGATTATGATGTGTTGAGAATCTTCGGTTGCACAGCTTATTATCATGTTAAGGAAAATAAGCTTGATCCTAGAGCCAAGAAGGCACTATTCTTGGGGTATGCAAAGGGTGTGAAAGGCTACCGCCTTTGGTGCTTGGAAGATTCAAAGTTTGTATTCAGCAGGGATGTAACCTTTGATGAGAATTCCATATTAGCCTTGCCAAAGGCTATGATGCCCAATGATGGTGTTGTGATGAATTGACCACCAATACTCAAGTGGTGGAGATTGGTGGATCTGTAGACCAGCCAGGTCCTAGTCATACTCAAGAGGAAGCTCAGGGAGATACTCATGATGAGGATGATGATGAGCTTGAACTTGAGGAGGTTCAAGAAGACAGTACACAGGCACTACAGCAGCAGCAGTCACAGTCTTTGGCTACCACTAGGCCAAAGAGGCAAATTAAACTAGTCCAGAAGTTTGGATTCGATGAACCTCTGAAACATTATGGGCAGGCAAATTTGGTTGAGTATGCTTTCTCGGTGGAGGATGATGAGCCGTTCACCTTCAAGCAAGCTATTAGAGATTCAAAAAATGAGAGATGGTTGGTTGTAATGGAGGAGGAGATGGAGTCTCTTCGGAAGAACCAAACATGGGAAGTTGTCCCATTGCCCAAGGGGAAGCATGCTATAGGCTGTAAGTGGGTGTACAAGAAGAAGGAAGACTTATCTGAGTCAAGTGGTACAAGGTACAAGGCAAGGTTAGTGGCTAAGGGCTTTGCACAGAAAGAAGAGGTGGACTACAATGAGATTTTCTCGCCGGTGGTGTAGCACACTTCTATCTGTGTATTGTTGAGTTTGGTAGCTCATGGTGATCTTGAGCTAGAACAACTTGATGTCAAGACGACCTTCTTGCACGGTGACTTGGATGAAGAAATTTATATGCATCAAACTGAGGGGTACAAGATTGAGGGAAAGGAAAATCATGTTTGTCGCTTGAGGAAGTCACTTTATGGTTTGAAGCGATGCTTTGATTGGTACAAGCGCTTTGATTCCTTTATGCTCAAGAATGGTTACTCCAGAAGCAAGTACGATTGTTGTGTTTATTTTCGACAACTTCGTGGTGATGCATTTATTTATCTCCTATTGTATGTAGATGATATGCTCATTGCTTGTAAGAGCGAGGTGGAGATAGATAAGTTGAAGTCTCAACTTGGCAAGGAGTTTGAGATGAAAGATATGGGGGCTGCTAAGAAGATCCTTGGTATGGAGATCAGGAGAGAGAGGCCAAGCCGAATTTTATTCTTGAATTAGAAGGGATATCTTGAGAGAGTAATAGCTCGGTTTGGGATGCAAGATGCAAAGCCAGTGGTAACTCCATTGGCTCCACACTTCAGACTCTCTAGTCAGTCATCACCTACTATAGCTGAGGAAAGGGAGCAGATGGCTCGAGTTCCATATGCTTGTGTAGTAGGGAGTTTGATGTATCCTATGGTCTGTATGTGCCCCAACATTTCACAGGCAGTTAGTGTGGTCAGCAGATTTATGGCAAATCCAGGACGACCTCACTGGGAAGCTGTGAAATGGATATTGAGGTACTTGAAGAGTACCACTGACATTGGTTTGTGCTTTGGTAGAGGATCATGTCAGTTGAGTGGGTTTATAGACTCAGATTATGCCAGTGATCTCGACAGGCGGCGATCTACTACTGGTTATGTATTCAAGATATATGGTCCACCAGTTAGTTGGAGATCGATGCTACAAGCCACAGTTGCTTTATCTACTACTGAGGCCGAGTATATGGCTATCTCAGAAGGAGTGAAGGAAGCTTTGTGGTTATGAGGCTTGTTGGATGATTTGGGGATTGAGCAGGATGCAGTGGACTTGGGATGTGACAGTCAGAGTGCGATTCACTTGGCTAAGAATCAAGTTCACCATGCTTGCACCAAGCATATTGATGTCCGGTATCACTTTGTGCGAGATGTCATAGAAGAAGGCTCCATTTCTTTATTGAAGGTGCACACAAGTGACAATCCTGCAGACATGTTCACCAAAGTAGTACCAAGAAGCAAGTTCCAACATTGCTTGGACTTGCTAAATGTTAGCAAATGCTAATGAGGGGAATTTTGGGGTTGGGAATCATCTATATGAGTATGTGCTATCTTGTTGGTCTCTCTCATGATGAGGTAAGCATGTTCGTTCCACGTTTGGAGTCAAATGAGAAACGAGGTGGAGAATTGTGAGAAGATGAAGAGATGAGCCCATACGGGCTATATGGGGCTACCACGGTGCAGTATAATGTATGACCCGAGGGGAAGTGTACTGCCTATATCACGTACTCAGATAGGCAATACGGGCCCATATATGGGCCATATACGGGCCCTTATGAAGTGACCAGCAGGGCATACGGGCCTATATACCGCCCGTATATCGTAATCGTATGGAGCATCCCCGAGGAGTATATCTGACCTCAGATATACGGCCCATATATCTGGGTATAAATACTCTGAAGACCTAATCCCAAAATTGAGAGGGCTTTTGAAGAGGGCTTGGAGGGCTTGTGGAGGAGAGACATTGGAGAGGCTTTGAGCAACATTTAGGAGGGTGTTTGGAAGATCAACTTGAAAGCTCTAAGGTGATTAGAGTACATAGTGAGTTGTTCCTTGTCTTTTCTTCTTCTTCGGTGTTGTATTGCTCTTGTGAATGTTTTCTTTTTGAGACGAGCTTGAGTCTTATTCAAGCCTCGGATGTACTCATATCTAGTGGATTCCCTGTTCCCCGCCCCCGTGGAGACGCAGGCAAGGTGTCGAACTCCACGTATATCTTGTGTAGTGGTGTGTGATTGTTTCTCTATCTTTGCCCTAGTTGTGCATGTGTGTTTGGAGATATTCTTTGACAGGGTGTTCGAGCTTGGTTGTGTGCGTGATTGGGCTTCCGTCGAGAGTTGAATTGTATGTTCTACCCCAACACTAATTTTATCATTATATATTAATTTATAAAATATATAAAATTAATATATATTTCTACATAGTGCGAGCTGCTCGTCGTCCGCAGCTCAGTCTTCTACTTCGCCTGCGGCTATGCCCTCGTGCACACTCACTGGCTCTACCCGGCCTCCTTCGTTGCCAATATTTTTTTAAAATGATTTGGAGAGAGATTCTTGCCTTGTGGACATGCCAGGTCAGTCGGGAAAGGAATTCGAAAAATTCAGTCGGGGTATGCATCATTACTCATGTCTAAAACTAAAGTAAGAATTGCTTAAGCTGCTCCATATTCCAAGACAGGTGGATTAGGAGATGTATGCGGTTCTTTACCCATAGCCGCTGCCCATGGACATCAAGTTATGTCTCTGCAAATGTTGAGAAGAACATATATTTATCATGCTTCAGAGGTGAACAGGAAGTTTGCTAAGTTTTATTTGATTTGCTCCAATTTCTCATGTTTGTATCCAAAAATAGTTGCATTTCTTACGGAATTTTCTAGTGAGAGTACTTTCTTATAATAGTTATTGATGTTTTTTCAAAACACTTTTTCATGTTTTATTTTATTGCTAAATTGACAAAAAAAAAACTAATATTGGGATCCAAGACTGGGTATAAATAGAAGATGAAATGAAGGATTGATAAATATAACACACTAAAAAGTTTGAAGATAATGTGTTCTACATGCAATTATCATTCACTTTTCATGACATTCTTCTTAATTTTACTTTTTGTTTGGAAATATGAAAATCTTGTCATTTCAATTTCACTAATCCAGTTTCCAAATATTCAAATTTTGCTCACAATACTCTCGTGTCCAAAATGATAAAGCGTCATGTGATACATCGTACAGTCAGTGATATTATATATATATATATATATATATATATATATATATATATATATATATATATATATATATTGTTAACTCAAATTTTAGGAAAATCCCCAAATTCGGCTAACATTTGAATTTATAAGAAGTTTTTTAAAAAAATTTCAAGAAAAACCAAGAAAAAACAAAGCAAAGGGAAGAACACCAAGATTTTATGTGGAAACCCCACAAATCGGGGGAAAAACCATGAGCTCGATTGGTGAGATCTAAATCCACTATTTATTTCTCAATACAATAATGGAGGAGAAGAAGAAGTGGGAGAGAAGCTTTGTGGTTGGAGTCCATAGAGAGAAGAGGAGACGCGTCTTCAATGTGGTAGGGCTTTGCCATTGGGAAAAAGCTTGTCGTAGATGGGGGTCTCATCCTCTATTTATAGGCTGGTGGAAGCTTGCGACCCAAGTTTGTCGGCTCCTCGGCCATAAGAGAAGTCTGTAGCTCCTCAGCCAAAAAAATAGTCTGCAACTCCTCTTCTTTTGGGAGGCTGTTCGGAAGCTCCTCCTCTTTTGAGAGGCTCCTCGGAAGCTCCTCTTCTTCTGGGATGCTCCTCTCCTTCTGGGATGCTCCTCTTTTGGGAGGCTCCTCAGAAGCTCCGCTTCTTCTGAGAGGCTTCTTGGATCCGAGTAGAAAATAGTCTATGATCCTTCCATATAGTTGTTTGGATGGATGCCACGTATCTTCCTACTTTTACCCCTATCATCAGTCTCTCCCCAAGTATGCTTGCGATGAGTCAGAGTGATGAGCGAATAATCTTCCGTCATCGGTCAACTCAGAAAGCTAAGCATATGATCAGTTGGATGAGTTGTTCGGCCAAGGCGTAGAGCCATTTCCAGAGGAGGGAGGGTTGTAGTCTCGCAATCAACGCGCAGAGACCTTTCCCGAGGAGAAAATTAGTGGCTTGGATCAAAGCACAAAGACACAATTCCGAGGAGGAAAATTAGTGACTCGTGATCAAAGCGCAAAGACACAATTTCGAGGAGGAAAATTTTGAGGAGGAATATTAGGGACTCGTGATCAAAGCGCAGAGACACAATTCCGAGGAGAAAAATTAGTGACTCGCGATCAAAGCGCAGAGACACAATTCCGAGGAGGAATATTAGGGACTCACGATCAAAGCGCAGAGATACAATTCAGAGGAGAAAAATTCTAAGGAGGAATATTAGTGACTCGTGATCAAAGCACAGAGACACACAATACCGAGGAGGGAAATTAGTGACTCACAATCAAAGCGCATAGACACAATTCCGAGAATGAAAATTAGAGATCTTCTCTAGAGAAAGAAAGCCATGAATCTTTGAACCTTCCTGGGGAGCCTTCCCTGAGAAGCACTCTCCTCTTCTTTAGAAATACTCTCCTCCCCTTTGATCCTCCATGGAGTTGGTTGGCCTTGGCCTTAGAACTTGGCATGGGCTCGGTTCGGCCTAGGAGCCTTAAATGAATGAAAGAAAGAGAGGAAGATAAAGACCATACCTTCATTGGAGCTCTTCTCTAGAGAGAGAAAGCCATGAATCTTGGAGAAGAAGAGCTTCATAGAGAAAAGAAGAGCCTCATGCCCCTGGTTATGCTTGGATCTTCTCATGGCGACACGGCTTCTTGTTCAGTCCCCACGGACGGCACCAAAATGTTAACTCAAATTTCGGGAAGATCCACAAATTCGGCTAACATTTGAATTTATAAGTGGTTTTTTTTTGGGGAAAATTCAAGAAAAACCAAGAAAAAGCAAACCTAAGGGAAGAACACCAAGATTTTGAGTGGAAACCCCACAAATCTGGGGAAAAACCACGAGTCTATCGGTGAGAGCTAAATCCACTATTTATTTCTCAATACAATGGAGGAGAAGAAGAAGTGGGAGAGAAGCTTTGGGGTTGGAGTCCATGGAGAGAAGAGGAGACAGGTCTTCAATGTGGCACGACTTCGCCATTGGGGAAAAGCTTGTTGTAGATGGGGGTCTCATCCTCTATTTATAGGCTGGAGGAAGCTTGGGACCCAAGTTTGCCAGCTCCTCGGCCATAAGAGAAGTCTATAGCTCCTCGGCCAAAAAAGTAGTCTGCAACTCCTTTTCTTTTGGGAGGCTGTTGGAAAGTCTGTTCGTAAGCTTCTCTTCTTCTAGGAGGCTCCTCAGAAGCTCCTCTTCTTTTGAGAGGCTTCGGATCCGAGTATAGTCTATGATCCTTCCATGTGGTTGTCTGGATGGATGCCACATATCTTCCTACTTTTACCCTTAATATATATATATATATATATATATATATATATATATATATATATATAAGAATGTTAGAGTTAGGCCGGCCGCATTTGCGGTCGGCCCACTCTAACACTCAACGCCGATTGGGTTTTTGTTTTGGGCTTTTTATTTATTTATTTATTTTGGGTTGGTTTTGGGTGTTAGAGTGGGCCAGCTGTATTTGTGGCCGGCTTGACTCTAACACCTCTGTGTATATATATATATATATATATATATATATATATATGATACATTAATGACCGGCCAGGAACACCGCTCCAAATCAATTTCACCATTTATTTGGCCCCTGGAGCATGTTTGAAGGATTTTCAACTTTATGGATGGGAAGATCATCGAAAAATAAGCTAGCATGTCATTTTTCATACAATTTGGTGACCGTTTGGTCCTCCCACTTAATGGTTGAAATTCTGAACCGTTAAAATTTTCCTAAAATAAGAACCATTAAGTAGGAGGACCAAACGGTCACCAAATTATATGAAAATGGACATGCTAGCTTATTTTTCGATGATCTTCTAATACGTATGGTTGGAAATCTTTCAAATATGCTCCAGGGGTAGGAATGGGAGACTCCCCACTTTGCCGAAATGAATAAACGATATCCAGAGCCACCGATCTTAGCATCATCGTATATATATATATATATATATATATATATACGGGAACGATACAATAAGGCCAGCCGGATTACTGTTCCGGTAAGGTCGTCTCCCATTTTGGCCCTTGGAGCATGTTTTAAGGATTTCCAACTTTATGGATGGAAAGAACATCGAAAAATAAGCTAGCATGTCAATTTTCAAACAATTTGAGAACTTGTAGTGTCACGCCCCGAACCCGGCCCTGGCACGTGGACATGCCGGCCGCACCCAAACAGGGACGAGTCCCCATTCAGGCGAGAGGCTTCAGAGTCTCATGTATATTCAATTTCCAAAGATAAATATAACAATAGAATTTATAAAGTAAGAAGAGGGGAGTTTACACAACTCCATAAGTACAATACTAGGGTCTACACGACCCATACAAGGATTCATCCAAGTCACCACTAGTATCCAAAGAACAAATAGAATACAAATCTCACATACACACACAAATGAAAGGAGGTGGGCTGACCTCAAGTGAAAATAAAGAAAGTCCGAGTTAGCTACTCGGAGGGCCCCCGTCTAATCTCAACCCTACTCCTCGTCGTTACCTGAGAAGACATCAATCAAGTGCATGAGCCAAAGAAAAGGCCCAGTAGGATCACTAGAAAAGCAATAAATATGGTAAGAAAACCATAAACAAAGAATAGGAAGCAATCAAGTGCAAAGGCAAATGAAAACCCAATCATAAGCCAACGACACAACTCAAGTAAGTGAGATAAATCACAATGTACTATGTCTCCGACATATAAGATACTACGGTATCACCCATACCGTCTTCGGCCTACGCTAGATAATGCTATAGCAAACATGTATACATGATCAGGAAATACTGCTCCCTAACTGAGCTTGTATGCGAGCAACGTCTGTTCTGCCTGGGCCTCCGTCCTATGTATCATGCCTATCAAAAGAGACTACCAGCACCGAATACCTACGTCAGGTATTCCCATATATATACATATCCAAGGCAGTAACATCTCGAATATGTAAACAACAACAATCTCAAAGAGATATAAAAGGCAACACAAAAAGCATATATCCATGGAAAACAACCATCTCGAATATATGAACAAACACTGATCTCAAAGAGATATAGAAAGCAACACAAAGGCATATATTCAAGGAGGAACCAATCAACTCGAATATATGAGTAACATCTCGAAGAACTATAGGAAAAGAAATCTCAAGCAAGGTATGAGTTAGAAATACTCACAAAGCACAGAGTGCGAGAGCCTACCTGATCTAGAGAAAATCCTCTAATCCTCGTCGTGTCTCACGCGTCCGGATCAGGATCTAGTAAATAGATAGTAAATCTTATTGTCTCTACACTTAAGCATTTTCAATCTAAATATGAAACACGGTTATCCAAGAATCCGTCAATTATCTCTAACATGGGGATTAACTCAACAAATCATTATTCCCTAACTTAATCATGATTGAAAGACATTAAGCTTACTCAAAGCATGCTTTCTTACTTAACAAGCATATCATGCCTTTAGGATCCTTAGAACACCCCTAAGCATGCTCAATTAGCCAAGATTAATTAGTCTAAAGCATGAAACCATCAAGAATGTTAATCATGGAAATTAATCATACTTAAGCATGTTAACATGGACTCTAATAGGGCATTTATACTTAGACATTTTCATGAAAATTCGGCGGCACCTCCCCTATTTGTAGGGCCCCGAAAATTATACAAACAATCACATACTTAACGATTTAATCAAAGTGATTTACTTCCAAACATTAATACAACTCTCAATTAACTCTAAGCTCCCCCATAGCCCCCAACATACACAACTTCATAGTTTCATTCACAGTGAGCATTTCTCATCCCCATTCATGAGCCTAACTAGTAAATTACTTCCCATTAGTTGTTAATCTCGATTAACCATGCAAGTATTCTCCAAATCAAGGCTCACTGAGGAAAAGAATGTCGTCAGCGCTCGCTCGCCGGATCTGGGCTGCAGGCTGGCCGGACTATGCTGTAATGTCAAGCTGGCGGCAGCAGGGGGGCGGGCGGCGCGGTCAGGGAAACGACCGGACAGGGGGCGGAGTCGGACGGCGCTAAGTCGTGCAGGGTGGCAGCTGCTCGCACACGTAGGTGTTCAGGCCGGCTGCGGGGCACACAAGGGCGGCCAGGCGGGGAGGAGGGCGCGGCTGTGGATGAGCTGGCGCTGGGTGCGCAGCTCACGGTGGAGACGCCGGATCCGGCCGGTGGGGGAAGCGACACGCCTCGAGCGCGTGTGCAGGAGCGTGTTTGCGAGGGGGGGAGGGCGGAGCTTCATGCGACGCAAGGTCGAGGTCGCTAAGGCTGTTCGACGCTGGCTCACGCCAGTGAGCTAGGCGTGGGTAAGGGAGATCGGGAAAAGAGGAGAAAAGAGAAAGCTAGGGTATTGGGCTGAGAGGAGAATGAAGGGTCACAAGGTTCACATGTGGTACTTTAAATTAAAATATTATTATTACTGTAGCTCCACAAGTGGTACTGTGGAGTCACAAGGTTCCTGTAGCTTCACATGCCCAATAGTGGGATCACGGAGAATTGAGGGTCCGACTCAGTGTCACGCGAGCGTCTTGTAATATTGAAGGGGTGCCTCTCGCCGTCACTGCATCCAGAATATGACTTTTAGTCAAATTCTTCGTCACGGGCATACTGTGGCATCACGGGGCTGTCTCAGTCCCTGACCAGATCCACATTTCCCGGGATTTGAATATTCGTCTATTTTCTTTTCTCAATAATCAATCTAGATTAATTAACACATACTTAACATGGATTAATTAACACTTAATTAATCTGGATTAATTAGACCTTTATGATTTTCCAAAAATTCCACCATTTACCATATTAAATTGCTATTTAATAATTTAGGGTAATAAATATTTATTTATTTCGGTACGGGTTTTACATGTAGGGTCTTCATCTTAACGGATGAAAATTTATAGAAATTCTACATGTTTAGAATTTCACCCATTAAGATGAAGACCTTACAAGTTCCCAAATTGTATGAAAATTGACATGTTAGCTTATTTTTCAATATTCTTTTTATCCATACGGTTGGATTTTTTCAAAATACTGTGCAAGTGGGTAAATAGAGGTGACCGCACTTGCACAATGATAAGGCCGGCCACATAGTATCATGCCCGTATATATATGGCCGGCCGGATTACTGTTCCAGTAAAAATAAATAACAATAAAAATAAATGTATTCTCCGAGATATAAAAAAACAATAAAAACCATAGTAAGCAAACATGCCCCATTGAATATTCTGTTTTCTCATCATCATCATTCACCACTGAACAGTTAACATCCAGCATAAGAAAGGGGAATAGTTCTTATCATTTATGTACACCCCAGTAGAAATATAAAATTGTGTGTATATCTTTGTAAAGTTTTTAATTGTGTATATACCCACAGGTTTTTTGGGTTTGAATTTCACATTTTAGGAAAGAGTTTTTTACTTACCACCCCTTAAAAATAGCCAAATCACTTGCTACCTCCTCATTTTTCAATAATATCTCATAACCTTCTCCTTTATTTTTATTTTACTTGCCACCCTTTTGACTAAAGTTTTAAACTTTAACCTTAGTTAAATATAAAACCTAAGGTTATAATATATATAAATTGATAAATTTACCCTTTTTATGTATAATATTATTTTTAATAAGTTTCTCATATTTTCTGTTTTGTAATAATTATGTATTTTGTTGGTGATAAAATGTATTTATTATTATTATTATTATTATTGTTATTATTATTATTATTATTATTTTCCTTCTATAAAATATAATTTTTAATAGAAATATAATTATTTTTTTTATTTTGAACATCTTACAAATAAATTTTTTAATGTATGTTATTAAAATTTTAAAAATATATATGTTAATAATATTTTTTATAAATTTAATATTATTTGTATTTGTCTTAATAAAATCATAATTTACTTATAACTATTTTCAAAATTTTTTAATTATTTATTAGTTATGGGTAAATAATAATTATGAAAAGAAGGGGTATTTTTATCTTTTACTTTGTTATTGGAATGTTTTTAAAAACTATTTAAAACTTTTAGTGTGAATAACTAACTCAAGGAATGATAAGTAAAATAAAAATAAAAGAAAGGGCTATGGGGTATTATTGAAAAGTGAGGGGGTGATAAGTGATTTGGCTATTTTTAAGGGGGTTGCAAGTAAAAAACTCTTTAGGAAACTTGTTCCATCTTTCGGCATTTATGAAAATTGAATCATTTCCAACATGTGGATTTGTTCTAATATGAAAAACCTGGAGATGATGCTCCTCATCACTGTCAGGACCTTAAGAAAAGTGTACATGCCTTGTGATAATTTTTTTTTTTTTTTACAGATTTGAGAGAATAATTACTTTAAATAGTTCACTATTTAAGGGATGAATAGTGAATTACCTAATATATATATATATATATATATATATATCCTTTATTTAATTTTAAAAAAAAGAGTGGTACACATGGAAAATTAAAAATAAAAAGAGGTATACATGATATTCTAATTTTATCATTATATATTAATTTATAAAAATTCCATATATAGGTATATATTTTTTGGATATATATTTAAATGCACTTAGCTTGTTTCACTTTTTATTTACACAGATATTTTCATGCATTCCTTGTGATGAACAGTGACTTGTTTTTTTTTTTAATTTGTAAAATAAATATTTTCAGTCTGAATTTCTTAAAAATAGGACGTGGAATTAACCGAATTTTTTAAAACCCAAATAATTGAATTTATTTAGAAAACTAAAAACTAACTAACCAGATTAATTTAAAAAAAAAATGTAAATACTTTTATGCTATTTTTATAATAAAAAATTATTCAGGAATTTTGGTTCAGATGAAGTGGTGATAGTGAATTAGGAATTTAGGTTTAAATTTAAAATATAAAAATATAAAGATTATCTAAATTTTTGTTTCTTGTATAAACTGAACCGTATTTTGCAAAACAAAGTTTTAAAAATTGGATTTGGTTGCCAACCTTACTTGATGATGTATTGCTTTTTTTTTTCTTTTTTTTTTCTTGGTTTTGGTGGATTTATTATTGAATTGATTGTAATAAAGTAAGTGGTCTGTAGGTATTTTTACTTTAAGTACATAATAATTTCTGTCTCAAAGAATTAACCCAAAGAATCTCCTGGTTACAGTCGTATTCCTTTGGGAATTGTATCTATGTTCATCATGAATTGGTATTTTTAAGGCTTGATTTCTTTGGATGATGTTGATGCTGGTGAGAAAGAAGCTGAGGATCTTGAAAATCTAACTGAAGTTGCATATATTAAGAAAGAAGCAGAACATGTAGATGAAACTAAAGTAAGAACTGCTGCTCCATATTCGAAGAACATCAAGTTACGGTTATGTTTCTGCAAATGTTGAGAAGAGCATATATTTATAATGCTTCGGAGGTGTACAGGAAGTTTGCTAAGTTTTATTTGATTTGCTCCAATATCTCATGTTTGTATCCAAAAATAGTTGCATTTGTTACGGAATTTTCTTAGTGGGAGTACTTTCTTATAATAGTTATTGATTTTTTTAGAACACTTTCTCATGTTTTATATTATTGCTAAATTGAAAAAAAAAATATACCAATATTGGGATCCAAGACTTTATTAATAGAAGATGATATGAAGGACCGAAGAATATAACCCACTAAAAAGTTTGAAGATAATGTGTTCTACATGCAATTATCATTCTCTTTTTGTTTAGAAATACGAAAATCATGTCATTTCAATTTCACTAATCTAGTTTCCAAATATTCAAATTTTGCTCACAATACTCTTGTCTCCAAAACGATGAAGTATCATGTGATACATCATACAGTCAGAGATTAAAAAATTTTGGGGGGACCATTTGTCTTAAATTCAGGTTGTTTCTCTGAATCCAGTTTTGTTTTTCCTTGTGAAAAACAAATGCATTCTCCAAACAATAAAAACATAGTAAGCAAACATGCCCCAAATTTTCTTTTTCTTTCACTAAACAAACAAACAGTTACTGATCACTTATAAAGAAACCTCATGTAAACCTCTATTCAACATATTAAAATGCCCTTACTAAAAAAGGTTAATATTCTGTTTTTTCATCATTATCATTCATCACTGAACAGTTAACATCCAGCATAAGCAAGGGGAATAGTTCTTATCATTTATGTACACCCCAGTAGAAATATAAAATTGTCTGTATATCTTTGTAAACTTGTTTATTGTGTATATACCCACATGTTTTTTGGGTTTGAATATCACATTTTATTATATAGAGGAGCCTGACATTTTCAAATAGGATTAATTACTATTTAGAGGTAATAGTAAATATGATAGTACTCTATAAAACAAGGCACTTGCAAGTACTGCAGTCCTACAACAAGAGCTAAATAGCAAATCTTGGAAATTGACCGATAAAACCTCATGTTGAATCATATAGCCGGAAAGTAAAATGATCTACAATCAAATTTCCAACAGTGCAGGCTAAGTCTATCTGTATCTGCATGAGTACATGAATGGGCAGATTAAAACCAATGTGACTATTGATTGCACTAAGCTTGTGATCTGATGCAGCACATCAACTGAGATACTGAAACTGAATTCAACCAACCTAGGCCAATACCAGAAGCAGGATGGATGTGCAGGTAACAAAAATAAGAGAGTAGGGTGCTAACCAACCTTTAACTTGAATATCCTGCAATAACCAAACACAATAGATGTATCAAATTTGATTCAACTTCGATGACGCGTACATCCAATAATCCAATGTGTTAATAAATACAAACCAATCTACAAAATGTACAAGTATTCCCTTGTGAATGGGGAAATTTAGATATAATCAAGCCATCAAGATTAATTCTCAATGATTACAGATGAATCTACAAGATGAGCATTATTTATATGACACAAAATGGTTACCTTGATTTAATACTTGAAGGTCTTATAAAAAGGTTACGATGAATAAATATATTGTATTCTCATACTTAATTTTCAGAATAAAACAAATTTCAGTTCATTGCAAAGACTTGATGGGTCACAGTGATGTGGTTCCTCGTAGATATTGAAAAATCTCTATTCAATCATCTATGTTGAATAGATAAATGTTCACAATGATAGGATTTCTATTGTTAATTATAAAAAAAAAATTAATATAATTTTCTGGAATCAATCATATATGCACAAAGCTCCTTAATGCTTTTATCTGTACTTTTACCTCAACATCTTTCCCAATACACATACCCCCAGATTCAAACTACACTAGACTAAAGATCTAGAATGGTATGAACACTGCTGACTTATTCTAGGGACTGGTGCTTTCTGTTGTCAATTTATTTTAAAGGTGTTCTCACTGAAAAAACAAAAAAGCATAGTCATGCAGGAAGAATTATGTCATCACACACAATAGGAAGAAAATGAGATGGATGCTTACAAAGACTATTGATGAGAGTCATGAGACTATATCGGTTAGTGCCACAGCCAATACAATGGGAAGGATATTACTAAGATGAAAATGAGAAGGATATTACTGGTTCCACGATGTATATTAGTAGTCATGCTCGCCTAGTAGACGTAGGCTTTCCTTCAAGGAAATTAAAAAAAAAGGTTTTAAGAAAGAAAGTACCTTTAATGATATAGACGATGGAGGTGCAGGTGATGACTTGAGGCCACTAAAGCCAATGTCATATGAAATGCTTCCATCAGCCTTAAACAATCCAAAATGCCTCTCTGAACCTTGTCCAGGCTTCAAATCTTCATTAAATAAAGCAAATATATATGCTTTTGTCACAATCTTTGGCCTGAGGGGAGTGCCTTTCCTCTTGAAAAGCCTCTTGCGCAGATTATAATTGTAGGTCCTTGCATTTTCAGGAGAAGCCCCTTTTTCATCTCCACCACCACCAGAAGCCCAACCTGTTTCTGTGACAATTACTTCCATCTTATCAAAGCCAACAACTTCCAAAGCGGCATAAGCAGCATCTATCTGAGCGTCAAACATATTGTCATAGTGAAGATCAGTCTTTTCATCATAAATTCCAGAGTTTGATTCAAAGAGTGCATAATTAACGTCGATGTGATCAGGATCAAAATCATAAGCCAAGAATGGGTACACATTTATACAGAAGGGAGCCCCGGTCTTTGAAAAGAAATCCAAGATTGGCTTCAAGTATACAAGGACATCCTCTTTAAAAAGTACCTGAAGACGGTGGGTAAGTAGAGTTAAAGACTGCCTGAGAATGTGATGTTGAAACTTCAATAAGGTCCTCCAAGTGAAGCTTTTTCAGAGAACTATGTATATTTTAATAGCACCTAAAAGGGCACCTGCTAGTTCCTGATCATTTCCTCCCAACACCTCATTCCCTATAGCAATACCTCAATATGTGTGTCAGGTAAAATGGTTGCACATTTTCCTTTACCCAATCCATAGCATGGTCTTCATTCGTGCTCATATCCTTCAAAAATCCATTGGGAAGTCCCACGACCAACTCAAGGCCTGCTCCTTTAAATGCCTTGAGGACACTGTGGTCTGCATCAAAGATCCTTACATTCTTTATCTTTGCCGCCTTCAAAAGTGTCACCACACTTTCAGGTTGAGGGATGTTATCAGCAATGCGTCCATAATTTATCCCATAAGTACCAGTAAATGCATCCACAGTCACAAGGCCTGCACACGACAATAGATGGTCCATTCTTTTCACATCAAAATTCAATAAACAAAGAAGTCAAGCCTGAAGATTATTCTGCCCAAGTACTAGCATACCCATGCAAACAGTAACTAAACAACAGACACAAGCAAAAAGTTTGAATGATTTCATCCATGTATTTGATTTGCACTGGTAAATGATTCCTGCTTATTCAATGAGAAGGAGAAGAAATCTCTTTGGGATATTAAAAGACCAATCCATCAAGTTCTATAGCAATTGAAATTAAAAGAAAATAAGTGGCAAGCAGAACTCCTGAAGAACACAGATTTCATGCGCCCAGCTATGGTGATAAACAGAGAAGAAGGATGAATATTCAGGCAAAAGTTTCCAGAGGATAAATGATAAAGAGATGAGAGACAGGAACTGGTACAATTTTTTTATCAGGATAGAAAGAAAGAGGGTGTACGCACACACCCATAGATACAGGCAGATGAATGGAGCTCAGAAAAAATAAACATACAAGCAAATAAATATAATGAGCTCAGGTCAGAAGAGCAACATTTTATTATTCATTATAACATGCAGGGAGAACATTGAGCAGGTGTTTCATCAATGCATTTTAGAGATGGTTGAGCATGGTGAAGAATTGCAAAGAACACATAACCCATGAGAAAAACGCACAAAATGAAACAAACATACAATAGAAAACAGGAGATAATTGAAGACTAGAGAAAAGGGAGGAAAGGTGCGCAAAGAAGGAAGTGGTACCGGGGAATAGAGGGACGATGACGAAGCAGAAGCTGCCGTAGATGAGAAAGTGAAGAAGTCGCCAGGGTAGCATGGAGAAGGAAGTCAGCATCAGCTCAAAAGGGGCGAAGAGATAGATTTGCTTCTTTATTCCTGCTGATGCTGGGATTCGCCTTCGTCTTCCCCTCCCCTTTCAATCACAAGTCATCCATCAGTAACTCACTCCACCATCAAACACCAAAGGGTGTGTCAATCCAAGAGAGATATTGGAAACCGATTACCAACCCAGGACATTTGGATGAAACGGATTCCTTCCCCAAAAATCATACAAGTTGCAGTTGGGCAGGGATCGAATATCAAATAAAGACCTACTACTGCCTTAACTCACACTTATGCCTTATGCAAGACTTGTGGACCTGTTCAGATACACAAATGGCATGAACAACAGAATAAATCATATTTGTATTGCAATGGAAAAATACCTGCCCGTTAAAAATATACATAATACTTGCATGAGGTTTTGCTTTGTTAACCTACCCATACTTAACTTAGGTATTGCACATACAAAAGTTAGTTGTTTTGGAAGTCCCCAATTGGAAACTGAAACTTTGATATGGATATAGGTTTTGAAACAGTTCAATGCATGAACAAGTCAATTTGCACACTCACAATAAATAAGCTTTATTAAAAGAATATTTGTAATCCACAACATCATGTTGCTTCAATGTATCAGAATCTTGTTGAATCTTCTCCTGGCAGATGAAGCAAGACCTCATATCTTGCTTAAATTATAAACCCCCTCAAATACTAAAAATAATTATGATACATAAGGTGAATCATAGTAAATATCAATCTACAGTATAAAATATAAATGGCAACTAGAAAAATTAAAATTGGTAAGCACGTAAAAGGCAAATCAAAGGATATAGATAAAAAGAAAAACTAATTTAGGGAGAGTAATATCAATATTAAAGCAAGGTTGTTTTAAAAAGATAGTTAAAGAATAATAACAAGTAAAACAACATCCAAGGATTATATGTTAAAAGCAGTTATCGGGTAAGAACTCAGATGCCTCACCAACAGATTGCAGCCCTTTAGTAAATTATTAATAAGACCAGCATCCAGAGAAATGTGATAATCTGTGAAAGGATGATGTCCCACATAAAGTTTTTTTAGGGCTATATGGATATGTATGGCCAGTTTGGCGCACTACATTTAGCATTACTTCTGTTCTTTCTTGTGTTTATCCAAGCTCTTTTCCTCACTACCAGGTGCTGAGAATTTATACATGACACCATCTCATCCTCCTCAAGAGAACAGATTTCCTCCCAAAGACTGTTTTTCTAACAATGAGTTCTAAATTAGAAATAATAGCAACTTGGTGATAATCAGAGCTCTTGTTACACAGGAATGCATACAATCTTATCCAATAATCTTAAACAAGGACTTTCTCCAAATTATAATTCAGGTAATTAAAAATATGGCATGGATCATTTGTTAAGAAAAAATATGAAGATTCTTGTATTTATAAACAGAGGGATACCAACTCTTTATTTGCAATCATACATCTTGATACTACAAAAATTTCACCTGAAAAGGAAAATTTGCCACCAAGGATTCTTTAAAGACATGAAATCTCAGCCCAGCCATAATCAAAATTTATTTTCCAACCTAGTATCTAATCATCACAAAATGCCTCACACTCTCTACCTCTCAACTTCATGACATGGAAATATTTCCATTCATCACAAAAACACGTAAAAATGAGATCAAATACACTTATACCATGCATGTATATAAAAGATATTGGCTATAGAAGCAGTTCCTAACCTTATTTTTATACTAAATCCAAATGAAAAATTATTTCCTCGTGAAAAGAAGGTAGTTCCATATCCTAAGGAATCTCTCCAATAATATTAATAGCATTCTGTATAAATTTCTGTATAAAGACACCTCCTTTGGTCATTCAAACATGCTCTTCAAAGAGATTTGCAAAGACAAATAACAAACCTTTATATATTGGCCCTAAATCAAGAAGAAGATGAATATGATGATGATGATGAAAATGAGCAATCAGATAAGACTCGCTAAGCATTTGACAAAATCGCGACAAAAACAAGCAAGAGAAAGACAGAATCGTACCGAAGCTCAAGAGCCTTCAAATCCGCAAAATTGGAGGGGGATCGGAGAGGACGGATCTCAGCGGAGACGTAGCGGACCAGGATCGTGGCTAGAGGTTGGGATTCGAGCTCATCAGCCAGAGAGAAGGTTGCTGATAGGAAGAAGAAACTCCAGGGCTTCGCAGAGCGGTCACTAAGCTCAGCGCAGGGGACATTGGGGAGAGGGTTTTAGGAAGAGCTCAACTGCCGATGGTGCCGTGTCTCTTTAAAAAACTATAAAAAAATAACTGATGTTAAAATGATGTTTTTTCTTAATAAAAAAACCAACCGCCCATAATAAAATATATATTTATTTTCCCGTAAATAATGAAATTATTTATATATATAATTATATAAATCCAATCGAAACCAACTTAATTTTTTTATGAAAAATAATAATTTTATTCCTTCCTCTCATCTCTTTCTTAACTCTTAAGAAAGCAAAAGAGAGATGAGATGAAGGATTAAATGAGATTGAGAAAAATGAGAAGAAACTATATATTTTAAAATAAATTTTATTTTTAATAATGTTTATGGAGACTATATAAAAATTGCTCACGTGTATATGAAAAGAAGTAAATATATATATATATATATATATATATATATATATATATATATATTTTTAAAATAAGTTTTATTTTAATAATTTTTATGGTGTATATATAAAAGAGAGATTACGTGCATGCTGTTGTTATAAAGGTGCTTTCTTTAGCAACCACTACCATAAAAACAAATTTTGGTCACCCACTAAAAAGGATCCCTCCCTGTTGTAACGTTGGCATCAATCAGTTCATCGATCCCAAGAAATTAATGCTCCAAAAATAAATAAATAAAGAGTGATGGTACGTTTAACATATGATTAGGAGAAGAAAGCAGGATCTTTGTTGGACATGATAGACTTTTGGTGACCAAAGTTTGTCAAGACTCGCCTGATAAAGAAAGTAAGTATGCTGTGCTGTGTAAAGCATGAAGGCCACATCTTCAAATAATCCAATTCAGTAGAAGTGTATATATAGCTAGATCATCCACCAGTTATTAATTAAGTACTGTAGAAACTAATTCATCACTCAGACTTCCTTTTCTTCTTCTGATTCGACAGTACACATGTGTCATCAAGAGAGAACAACTGCGAGCAATACAAAATCTCGTCAGATACAACCTCACACTCATAAGAGAGGATGCGGCCCCAAGACCCTTAGGAGCGGATTTCGAGGATGAGAAGACTAACGAGAACATTCCACCCATGAGCTAGGCTGCCCGGCCAGGCTGCAACAGTCGACTCTCTTGTAGCCACTTGAGCCACCAAACAACTATAATTAGCAGCGGAACAATGTGACAATGTAACAAGCTTATTTACATTAAAGAATATAATTTATTTATTTATTTAAAAAAAATAAAAGAATAATTAAGTACTGTTTGAATTTTCATAACACTTTAACTTCTTGTCCAAATTAATAGTAGACATTATCATTTGGCTTGAATTGTAGTAATGCCAAATAATTCATAATGGAACCCCTTTGTCTGACATGTTTTTGATATTGTCGGACTGATTGACGATGCTATTTGAGATGGCCTTGCTGCAAGCCAAGTCACGAAGTTGCAGGTCCTTATCAAGCTACTTTTTATGAGTGGTGATCCCATGATCTTGATTTTATGGGAGTAACCAAAAAGTTGAGATATAAGTAAAGGATAATCACATCTATGTCTCGAGATATGTTTTCCGACTCTAATTTCAAAACAATTGTGGTATTAACTCATAAAAATGTTTCGAAATACGTTTTTCTTATATCATTATGTGGTTCTAGATCTAGTGGCTTATTCATATTTATCTAAAAAATATAATTTTTAATTCAAAGATGGAAAATCCTTTAAATTGGTCCTTTTGTAATTTTTTTATAAAGGGCATAAAAATAATTTCATATTAAAAAGGAATGGTTTGAAGTAAAACTAAAAAATAAAATATAAAGAAAAGATTTGCCCTATATGGGTAGAATGACAAATGTGGCCAATGGTTCAAAAGATTAAAAAAAATTGCCCCACAACCGTGTCGCCCATGTGGCCAACAGTAAAACAAAATTTAAAAAAAGGTTGGCCACATGGTTCTACCAAGGTAGTCAGACCAGGCCCGGGGCATTGACGCGACTAATGATGAAATATGATACAAAATAAAATTATAATAATAATAAATATGATGGATTAACTAAATTTGATATTTATATTTAGTCCATATTCAAAACAAACACATACTAAACAAAACAAATTAGTCAAAAGTATTAAAATACACAATTAAAATATAACCATAATTACTCAAGTATACAAATACAACTTTTTGGAAGCTCATCTCATTTTCGGCCTTATTATGGGCTTGTTTTTAAAAAGATTTGTTTCATATATTCAAAGACTTTGAAGTATTTAGTCCCACATTACTTATGGATAAAACTTTCACTCTCTTTAAATATGGTTTCATTCTACCAACCAAAAGGCCGTGTTGGTGAAAAGACAATCCACGCGGCGTATGCTAGGGGTGCAAATGTCGGTCGGATTGACTTCACCGGCCCAAAACTCATGTAGCGTGAGTGCATGCGCAAACGAATGTCGGGTCCAATTGAGGCTCCCCGTACTCCATGGATTTTTGTTCATACAAGTTTTTTTTAAAAAAAAATCCCATGTGGCTTGCTTCACTTGGCCGGGTCGGCCAAGTCTCACCCTAGTCGGCCTCACCCCCTAACACCCAGCACATTCCACACATACACTAGGTACGACGGTAACGACCGTCACGTACTAAAGAGTCCATCTACACACACTAGAGACGACGTTAGCGTATCGCTTACTGTCATATACAAAAGAGTCTATCTATATCTACATATAGACATTATACTACAAGCACGAACATTTGACCATGTCAGAAAGCACCCTATCAAAAATCAATACTAGGGAGCTGATGGACTATAGTAGGGCTATCCCTCCCCAGAATGGGGATACTGTGCCTGTCCCCATAACCGTACGTCTCTGTTGGTACCCGGATGGTCCACCAAACATTGCGCCGCCTGGTGGAACGCAGCGCCACAAATCGTACATGGACCTAAAACATATCTACAATCGGTCGCCTAGTGACCGACTAGACCACATAAAGGACAGATAGGAGCCCTACAAGAAGTCATCGGATGATATCCTCCACAATCCTGGCATCTCTCAACTGCCCGTGACTGCAATCCCTCACTATAACCAATACGCACGGTCCCCGGTCACGAAGTCCGAGTGCGTATGCGGCTCTCAAGGCCAACTCCCAAAGTCCGCTGGAGGTAGAGCTCGATCAGTTGATTCAGCTGGCAAACCTCCCCAGCATGAGCTTCATGTATCTCCCCGCTGAAAGACTATGTGACTCTCGTGCCGAGGTCGATATCACAGGGGATAGACCTACCCCTGCTCTCCTCAACTCCTCTGCTCCCTGGTGAGCAACGTTTTCCTGTACTTCCTCCCTATTGCCTGAGGAAGAAGATGTTGCTGGCAAATAACGGCTGTGGCGATGCTGGTTCCTAGACTTGGCAACTGCCAAAACAACCAATCATCAGTCAAAATCTAAACCTACCCGTTACCACACTCACTTTAACACATGTGTCAAAGTCCATTGGGCAGCTAGGATGTCATGCTCTGATATCACCTAAATCTATCACGCCCCGAATCGAGCCAGGAGCATCAACAGACCGGCCGTACCTGAGTGGGGATGGGCCCCACTTGAGCACAAGGCCTCAGTTGGTCAACAACAATATCAGAGTAACAGTGGAATATAATATATAACATGACAAGTCTGATACAGACACATACATGTGGTCAGACATAATATCTTGGGTTCAAGTATCCTATACAACACAACTCTAAAGAACTCCAAAACTTAAAGCTGCTCTCTCACTCAAAGAAATAAAATAGAGGTTTGCAAACCTCAACAACAACCCCAAGCCCCACACAACGGCTCACGTCATGTCACTCTTCCATATCTGAAAATGGAAAAAAAGGGGTGAGTTTTACGGAAAAACTCAGTAAGTACCCGCTACAAAATATCATAAACACGAAAACAACAACAGAAAGGATCAGAGAAGAATATCAGAGTGTCAATTTAACCATGAAAACAAGAAAGTAATTCACAGATCATCTCCCCGACAACGACCACAGTCGAATGGGACTCGCAGGTCT
Source organism: Dioscorea zingiberensis (assembly GCA_026586065.1). Taxonomy (NCBI): domain Eukaryota; kingdom Viridiplantae; phylum Streptophyta; class Magnoliopsida; order Dioscoreales; family Dioscoreaceae; genus Dioscorea; species Dioscorea zingiberensis. Next base: position 33,867,914 of record CM048825.1, on the reverse strand, counting down.
GGTAGCGCTACAACCAGAAAACGTGTACGTACACGGTCAGCGTACCACCCCACTGACGAGTATACAGGACAAACAGACACCAGAGTATCCCGGTACAATATAGCTAGATAAACACCAGTGGTGTCCTCTCCACTGGCACAATGTCGGATGGGAGAATCCTCGAAATCACACAAAAACCATTTCCAACCGTTACGCACGACTTTTCATACGGAAAATAGTCTAATTAAGAGAGTGTATAAAACAAACATATATAATTTTCAAAGTAAGGCTCAACGTATAATTGTAGAAAATATATACGGTGATATTGCTGTAATACTTACAGTACTTTAGGCAATATTTTCTCTGAGTGCAACCTTATACTCTTTCGCCATTATCTGGTAGGCGAACAAAATTGATTTTAGTATACCCTTCACATAATCGCCATTAAAGTCACCCATGTTTTAAATTTTCTAATTTTGAATTCCACGCTATATCCACAATATTCATTCAACAAATTTATTTCCAATGTAATGGACTGCATCTCATACCTTGACATTTTAATTATTATCAAATCCATCAACTAATTGGGCCCAAGCTCCTGCAATTCGTTTGTTAAGGAAAGAGAACATATGCACCCCTCTCCTTTATCTATCTTTTTGATAAACATAGCTGAACCCACTATAATATTGAAAATTAAATAAGGAAAATCTAATGTAAATATGTTAAAGTGGAGGGGCTACATTAAAAAGTTGTAAAACAAAGTCTTTTCTCCACCGCCTGACCAAGAGCTTACTTAGGTAAGCATGAAAATTAAATGTAAAACTCAAATAAATAGTGGAGGCCATACACCCGAACCCCTCCTTTCATTGATGAGAATACTTTCTTTTCCCCAGAAAATCATCAAAATACAATTTTAAGGGTAAGATCAAGCTCTCTCACTTCTCACTGTCCACCAATATTCTCTCTCTAACCCAACCGTAAGTGTACATAGAGAAGATTCATGCTCTAAGTTTAACTTTAATGTTATGGAAATAACCTTTCTTCCTCTTCTCTTGTTACCGAATCAACATCTATGTTTTTTTCTTTCCCATTGCCATAGAAGCTTAAGTACTCAGCTCCTTCTTCTTCTTAGTTTATAGGTTTTGTTTTCTTTGAAGTTTTCATGGTTTCAGTTAAAACATGAGTACTTTTATCAACGTTGAGTGGTGTTACAACCCTTAAAGTTAACTTTGATCCTTCTCTCAGTTACACATAGGACTACAACGATGATAACCTGCTTACCAATTAGTTACGGAGCTCCTATGAGAGCTTTTCCATCTCAACGGTCCTTTGCTCTCCTGAGACCAAAGTACAACTACGGTTAAGAAGGGTAAGATTTAACAGACAGAGGAGGAGATGAAAGCTTTCAGCTTGGTTTTACCAGACACCGGCGAGGTCTCACAGCTTTCTACGATTCAAAACACTATCTATTACCTCGGAAGGGCGCTCATTCACAGATCCTCACCAATTGCAGAGAGAACTCTTATTTGAAGCAGCTTCTCAGTGGCCTACTCCTCCTTTTATAGGCACCAAGAGTTCAAAACAAGGCGTCAAAGAAGATGGTACTAAGGTGGTGGCTTATGTGCCTTGGTTTCGTGTTCTGTCGCTAATGAACAACGATCCGTGGTCCACGTGGCGATCCAAAGAAGAAGACGTTTATTGCTTCTCCTCGAATGTTACTGTGCCACATGGTGGCGCTTTTATAGAGTGAAAGAAAACACGCGCCCTTGATCCTTGGGTTGCATTTCTTTTACAATCTGAGCCATTGGATTTCTTTAGGCGTTTGGGAGCTGCCAACGGGTGGTTCCTGTCATTGGATTTTATCTTAATCCCCACCATTGAGTCTCTCTTTTGCATGAATTGTGATGGGTTTATTTGTAGAAGACTCCCCAAATCTTTCTCATGTTACATGCAAGTCTTACATTGTGAGAGGGTCTTTTTATTAAGTACCTACTTTTCTAACTATTTACAATTAGATCCTTTATCTTCAATTTAACTTAAAACTTTAGCCAAAGAAATTAATGAAACATTAGTAAGGCTTAAGTACACCATAAAAGAGTGGTTCTTATACTGATGGTACAACATACCTAACAACAAGTAAGTAAATTATGGTTTTACGTTTTACAATTCATAAGAACAAGATCCTATATATATTCATATTAGGTATATTGCAAAATTAAATCCAACAATTTTATGATTATAGGCAGTTGGGTATAGGTGTGGTTAAAGTAATAGATCAAAGAAAAGAGGGAGATGTAACTGAAGTGGGGCTACAACCCATTCCATTGATTTATAACATCGGTGTGGGATCGAAAATACGCGCCTGGCATCGTGAAGACACCAGACGATATATCGAAGCACAAATATCATTTTTTTTGTTTATTTGTGGGTTCTTTTATTCCTAATAGAGGCAAGCCCCTATTATTAATTACCCCAGATATAATCTTGGGAACCTCCGATTAAGGGCAAAAGAGCAAGTAGAGACAAAAGAAAAATAATTCCTTTTATTGCAGAAAATGATAATTTAGTACATCATCATGGGTATATGAATATATATTCTTATTTATTTATTTATTTATTTATTTATTTTATTTATTTATTTTTATTTTTTACGATGCCGCCTTGCATGCCTCGCCGCTGCCTTCGAATTCGCGCCGCTATGCTGCCGCTTCAAGATATGTGCTTTATCGTCGGTTTGATATTTGCACCATTTTGTATTTTAGCCGCCTTAATATGCGTGCTCCACCGCCACTTTGAGATTTATGATTCTACTTTGGCCATCCCGAGATGAGTCTTTCGTCACTACTCCGAGATGTGTACCGCTTTGAGATTTATGTTCATCAGCCATCTCTAAGTGAGTACCACATTAAGGCTTATGTTTCATTACCCGCTTCAGGCTGTGTACTCCGTCATTATTGCATCGGGATGCGTGCACTCAAAATTCTCCTTTTCTAAAATGGGCCCATTTTTTTTTATTACATATTTATATTTCTTTTGCTTCCCTTTAAATGGGCCCTTTTCCCCCCCTTTTTTTTTAATTGGCCCATGATGATTTTCTTTAGTGATTTAATTAAATCATCCCTTTTTATAAAGTTGGCCACCCCTTTTTTTTTGTCAAACGGTCATGGGCCCATTCTATCATGATTTTTGAAGCTATAGATATTGGCTAATCATACCCAATGAGAATTAAATATTGCTTAGCTCCGCTACAATGCATTTCAAGACTTAGGGAGAGCTTGTCAAATTAGTTGATGCCATATAAGAAATTTCCAATATTCAAACATTTAGGAGGTATCCATAAGTCTTCAGGAGAAAGGTTCTCCTTTATATTTGCTTTTAAATTACTTTCAAATTGAACTTTCCAAAATATATAAAGCATCAATCTTGAATTGATTTATTACACCCTCTGCATTGCTGAAGAGACCCCTTTTAGACACTTTTATAGATATGTCTCACATTTCATCTTCATTATTCATGAGATTTAATTTTAAATTCCAAGGATTATTTTGACTTTGAGATACTTTCTTTTTTCTCATCTCCATCCCATGATAATATTTTTTTTTTTTAACAAAATTATTATCAAACTTACAAGGGGCAGTGATAATAATTAGCCACGTTTCACAATTCCAAGTGGAGCAAATATTTGCTGTTAACTATCATGCAATTGGTACGCACTCAACAAAGTTCCCCATAAGCCAGCACATGCCCCCATACCATTCATTTGATTTTGCAATAGATTTAAAAAAGCATTATTCACATTCCTTTAATTTTAGGTTCCAAGTTGAACTCTCAACTCATAGACCTCAACAATGTAGCCAAGTATTGGCTATGACCAATAACAGTGGTCTTTGAGCAGGTCTTCAAACAACCCATTGAGCTAACCAGTCAACTATGCAAGAAGACCTTTTTAATCTCTACATTTGCAGGCACTGAACTGATTTCATATAAAGAAAACAAAAGGGAGGGACAAGTGGCAAGCTTCAAAGATAAAAGAAAGCCATTCCACTATATTTCCTCTTTCTTACTGAAAATTTCTCTCATAAGAGCTTTTTTTATTTTCTTCATTTTTAGCACCAGATTTTTCCGAACTGAAGATCATTTGGCTTGCTTTGGATACAAATTTCTTCAAGCATTAACATTCTTAAGAATGTAACAACTATCAATTCTGTTTCAGTCTTTCATCGGATTCTTTCACACATTTTATCAAACATCTAGAGGGCGTCTCACATGGTTAAATGTTTACCATAAATTTGGAATATTTTTCTTGACAAAATTTACATTCAAAACACTTCCTTATAACAATATGAACTTTGTAGCATCTACTTGCTAGAATACTTTTCATTATTATGTTTCTTTCTTTCAACTTCCTTTGCATTTATGGATGTGAAGGTCCCATTTCCATGACGATGCATTGCAAATCCATTATCTTTATCAGCAGCTTCAGTGGAGAAGGTATTTCTCAGCCCAAATTCAGCATTGTGATCCATCTTCCTCCAAAAAAAGTTTGAACTTTTTGCCATGAGGCAAGTATGGAATCCTGACTTCTTATAGCCCGCTGGTGCCTTGGTTGCAATGTCACAAGGAGGATGCTTAATTTCATTGAATCTGGAGTGGGCTTTAAATCAAATGCATTGGATGTGTTTGAAAAGTCAGCGCCGTCAAGAGTTCTCAGCTTCAACATTATTCTCCAATTGCTATGGAAATGGAACTCCGGCGGTGGAGCGTAGTCTTCCTCGTCTTTGCCCATGGCTTTGGCTGATTGTAGACCCGAGAATTTGAAAGGGAGAGACTACCCAATCTCATTGCGATATCGAGACAGGCGATTTCATTTTCAACGTCTTATGGAGGTTAGGCTCCGGCTAAACTTCAGGTTGACATTGACTATCTTCCAAATCTATGCTTTGATAGTTTCACAGAAGCGCTTATGTTTACCTCACTTGATAATTGTAGAGGTAATGACGGAGGAAAGGGTATTCGATCAAGATTAGAACTACATGCGCTCATTCGCGGAGCTTACGGATCTCTTGTGCTTGATCTCGGGCGCTTGAGAAACTTCTTTCCACGAAATTTTATCTTGATGACGACAATCCCCGCAGACTATAGAATTGAGAGGTCGCCGCTAGAATATAATGACGGCTTGGCGCTACCGAGCCAAAGAATGTTACGGGATGTGAGATTCATTTCCGTGATTCATCTTCTCGAATTGGGTGCGTCTTCTCTTTTCTTTCTTTTCCGGCGTGGAAGTGATGCTTTGTCCTGATCTTGGGCGATGCGACGACGGAGGTACTGTGGCTTCATGGCGTAATGGCTGCATTAACGGTGCAGGCTTGCAGAGTCAAGCCGCGCTTAAGTGGTGGATTTCTTGGTGGTGGGATGATCTTGGGAGATCTCATCAACAACGATTCTCGGCATCTTGTGGGCGGCGGGGTCTAAGGAGGGCACAAACTTCGGGGTCCGACGAAATTGGGCGGCGCTTGCAGTTCTTCTCTACCACCATCACCATCTTCAAGTTAGGAGTTGAGACGGGCTTCGTCTCCACTTGAAGCGGTATGTATGAACCAAAGATGGCGGCAAAGAAATATCTCGCCGTGGGCTGGATGGTGGAGCGCATCATCCAAAAGAGACCGGAAGCTTGGTGGGGATTGGCGACATCGGTGATCGTCGGCTACGGTGATGTAGTGCTTCTTCTCCCGGTGGAGCTGAGATCTGAAAAGTATTCTCCCGTGGCTTGGCGGATCGGAGCTTGTTGGTGGCGTTCATGGAGAACGAGATGAGGCGGAGGCCGTGGTGATTGGTTGGTGGCCTGTCACAATGAACGGAGGCAGTAGCGGGCCTCAGTGGCGATCATCAGCGGGCGGTGGCTGCAGATCTGGCGTCTGATATGTAAATAAGCAAGTAAAGAGGGAAATGAAGCTTAAAGAAGAAGAACAGGACACTGGAATTCAGAAAGGAGGAACAGAGCGCGAAGCTCAGAGAAGATGAATAGAAGAACGGTTAATATCGTTAAAAGGCTGGCGTGGCCGCGGTTATTGGCTAATAACGTTTCATATGGGGTCCATGACTAACTTTGAATATCACCGCTCATCATTAACCGATTGGGAGAATCTTAGTCATTGATCGAATTCATTTTCAAACATAAATGTAATCAGAAATGTAATTAGAATCTATGCTTTTCAGTGATGATGAATGAAATGCTCCTCTTGATTCCTCTTCGATCTCCTTCTTGTTCTCTCTTCTTCTAATCTCCTTCTCTTCTTCTCTCTTCTCTTCTCTGTTAACTCTCTTCTCTGTATCACTGGTATCAAAGCTCCATCCTGGCAATGGCTGGCTCCAAGAAGCAGGATCTGAAGGATCTTGAGGTTCATCTTGAACTCTTGATCAGGGAGAATGATGACAAGTATACCAAGGCCTTTCAAGATATGGAGGAACGTTCTAACAAGGCAATTGAAGAACTCAAGGACCAGCATAACAAAGGAATGGAGGAACTTCGGCAATTGATCAGGGGTATTGCTCTCCAGACTCATGAGGTAGCATCTCAATCCCATAATCAGTTATTAAATAGGGGAGATGGTATCCTAGGAGGTAGTCCTATGAATTCTAGTCAATCTGTTCATCATGCTAAGCTAGAATTTCCCAAATTTGATGGTTCTTGCATTAATGAATGGTTATACAAAGTAGAACAATTCTTTGAGCTTGATCATACCTTAGAGTTGAATAAAGTGAAGGTTGCATCCATTCATTTGGAAGGGAAAGCCCTGCATTGGTTCAAAGGTCTCTTGAGTACCCAAGAAAGGGGAAGGATCCTTTCTTGGAAGGAGTTTGTTAAGGCAGCAGTTGATAGATTTGGAGAACAATTGTTCTCAGATCCAGTTTCTGAAATGAAGAAATTGAAACAACATGGTTCTCTGCAGCAATACATGGATGAGTTTGATATGTTGTTGAGTAAGACCAATTTAGATGAATCCCAAGCTATCAGTAATTTTCTTGGAGGATTGAAGGAAGAAATTGAGATGTCAGTGAGGTTGTTTAATCCTGCTTCTCTACAGGCTGCATATGCCTTAGCTAAAGTTCAGGAGCTTTTGTGGTCTAAGAAAGGAAAATTGGAATCTAATAGCAGTCATAGAGCTGACTCTTATGGAATATCTAACAGTAAGCCTGTTGTAAGATCTTTCACTAATTCAATCAACTCATCCAACACTGTTAAGACAGGAAATTTGGCATTACACAACCCCAATAGTAATACTAATGATCAAACCAAGAAGATAACTAGCAGAGATTTAGATGAAAAAAGGAGAAAGGGTTTATGTTTTTGGTGTGAAGAGAAATATGTTCCTGGCCACAAATGCAAGAAGAAACAAGTATATATGATGACTGTCATCAATAATGATGAAGAGGAAGATCAAGTTGTTGATGAAGATGAAATTGAGTTGGAGGAAGAAATTGAAGTTGAAAACCCCAAGATATCTTGCTGTGCACTAACAGGGACCCATAGTTTTCAAACTATGAGAGTGAAAGGGGCTGTAAGAACCAAAGCTTTATCAATTTTAATTGATACTGGGAGTACACATAATTTTTTGGATTCAAGAATGGCCAAGGAGCTTGGATGTAATCTTGAGCCTGTACCTGAATTGAAAGTGTCTGCAGCTAATGGTAACATGCTTACTTGTAAAGAAGTTTGCAAGCAATTTAATTGGAGTATGCAGGGATATAAATTCAAAGCTGAATTTCTTATTTTACCATTAGACAATTATGATGTGGTGCTTGGAATTCAATGGCTAACTGAACTTGGGGATATCAACTGGAATTTCAAAAAGTTACAGATGAAATTTCAAGTTGGTGATCAGGAGTGTATTCTTAAAGGAGACAATGATAATGCCATACAATGGATTAATGATGAAAGAATGCAAAAACTACTTACAAAGGATGCTCAATTATCACTAACTCAGTGCTTTGCAATAACCATACAGAATCTGGAAGATTCAACAGACAAGTTACAAAAAGAATTACAAGATAGAGTCAAATCCTTACCACCAGGAGTGGCACAGATTTTACTGAATAATGCTCAGGTTTTCCAGGAGCCAAAAGGACTGCCACCATCAAGACTTCATGACCATAAGATTGTATTGAAGGAGGGGGCAGAACCAGTTTGTAGAAGGCCTTACAGATTTGGATCAATTCAGAAAGATATCATTGAGAAATTAACTCAGGAGTTAATGGATAGTGGAGTTATACAAAATAGTACCTCACCATATTCATCTCCAGTGGTCCTGGTGAAGAAGAAAGACAACACTTGGAGGATGTGCATAGATTACAGGGGACTGAATAATATCACAGTGAAGAACAAATTCCCAATACCTATAATAGAAGAACTGTTGGATGAGCTGCATGGAGCCACTATCTTCTCAAAATTAGACCTGAGATCAGGCTACCACCAGATAAGAATGCATCCTGGAGATATTAATAAAACAGCCTTCAGAACTCACTGTGGTCATTATGAATTTAAAGTGATGCCTTTTGGCCTCACAAATGCACCATCTACCTTCCAAGGTCTCATGAATGAAATTTTTAAAACTCAGCTGAGGAAGTGTGTATTGGTATTCTTTGATGACATTTTAATTTACAGCAAGGATATACATCAACATATCAAACATCTGGAAGAGGTGCTGCAAATTCTGTGGAAACACACCTTATTTGCTAAACTTAGCAAATGCTCTTTTGCTCAATCTTCAATTGAATATTTAGGCCATATAATTACAAGAGAAGGGGTATCCACAGATCCTAGCAAGGTTGAAGCAGTACAGAAATGGCCCATACCTGAAACTATCAAACAATTGAGAGGGTTTTTAGGCTTGGCTGGCTATTATAGAAGGTTCATAAGAAATTATGCTCTTTTAACCAATCCTTTATATTTACTGATGAAGAAATCTGAGAAGTTCAGATGGGGCAGTTCCTCTCAACAAGCTTTTGAAGAAATTAAAAGAGCATTAACCACAGCACCTGTTCTAGCCTTGCCTAACTTTACTCAACCTTTCATAGTTGAAACAGATGCTTCTAACTGGGGAATTGGAGCTATTCTTATACAAGAGGGCCATCCTATTGCCTACATCAGCAAAATGCTATCTCCTAGACATCAACAGCTACCCATTTATGAAAGAGAGATGTTTGCTATTCTTTTTGCAGTGAAGAAATGGGAACAGTATCTAATGGGAAGGCATTTTATTATCAAAACAGATCATCAGCCTCTAAAATATCTGTTAGAACAGAAAATGACTACACCAAGCCAGTATACTTGGCTCTCTAAGTTGATGTCTTTTGATTATGAAATACATTATCAGCCTGGAAACTTCAATTCTGCAGCTGATGCACTTTCCAGAATTCAGTCACCAGAGATCTTGTTACATAGCTTATCAACTATTTCTACAGAATTGTTGGATAAAATTAAAGAATCTTGGTACAAGGATGATCATTTGAAGAATGTTATTCAGAAATTGCAACAAGAACAGCTGCAGCATCACTACACATGGTCACAGAACCAACTATTCAGAAAAGGGAGGTTGGTGGTAGGTCCTGATCCACAATTGAAAGAATTGATTTTACAATCAATACACAGCAGTGCCCTGGGTGGCCATTCTGGTATTCATGCTACTTATCAAAGGTTATCATCTACCTTTTATTGGAAGGGTCTCTGGAAATCAGTGAGGGAATATATCAGACAATGTGACATTTGTCAAAGATGTAAACCAGAAAATGTGGCACAACCTGGGTTATTACAACCGTTACCAATTCCTCAATCTATTTTCACAGATGTCACTATGGATTTTATTGATGGTTTACCAAAATCCCATGGTAAGGATGTTATATTGGTGATAGTGGATAGATTGACTAAATATGCTCATTTTATATCATTGGCACATCCTTATACAGCAGCTATTATAGCACAAGCTTACTTGGATAATGTCTACAAATTACATGGGTTTCCCAAATCTATTGTCAGTGATAGAGATCCAATATTTTTAAGTGCTTTCTGGAAGGAGTTTTTCAGAATTCAAGGAGTCCAACTCAAACATTCTTCTGCTTATCACCCTCAAACGGATGGCCAATCCGAGGTGGTTAATAGATGCTTGGAGATGTATCTCAGGTGTATGACTGGTAACCTTCCAAAGAGCTGGAGCTCATGGTTATCACTGGCAGAATTCTGGTATAATACCAATTATCACACAGCTATCAGGATGACACCTTTCCAAGCATTATATGGGGTACTGCCACCCACCCATCTGCATTATTCCCCCAAGGATTCTCCAGTGACTTCCATTGATGCCAATATGCAAGACAGGGAAGCAATCATACAAGTACTCAAACAGCAAATGCTCCAAGCTCAAGAAAGGATGCAGAATCAAGCCAACAAGCATCGAACAGAAAGGGAATTTGAAATAGGTGACAAGGTTTATCTGAAATTGCAACGATACTTGCAAAATTCAGTAGTTCACAGAGAGATTCCGGGTTAGGCGCCAAATACTATGGTCCCTACACAATAATTGATGTAATTGGCAATGTAGCCTACAAATTGGAGCTTCCATCTTCATCATTGATTCACCCAAATCTTTCATGTATCACTCATCAAGAAAGCTCTACCAAATGCACTGCATGTACCACGATCTACTCCCTACCATATTACAGTCTTCAGCTATGAAACCATTAGCTATTTTGAACAGGAGAATGGTGAAAAGAGGCAACAAGGCAGTGACACAGTGGCTCATACATTGGGAAGGGTCTTCTCCATCTGAAGCCACCTGGGAATATGCTGATGATATACAATTGAGATTCACCAACTTCCCTTGAGGACAAGGGAGTTTGAGAAGGGAGTATTGATATGTAAATAAGCAAGTAAAGAGGGAAATAAAGCTTAAAGAAGAAGAACAGGACACTGGAATTCAGAAAGGAGGAACAGAGCGCGAAGCTCAGAGAAGATGAATAGAAGAACGGTTAATATCGTTAAAAATTTCTTGGCGTGGCCTTGCGGTTATTGGCTAATAACGCTTTCATATGGGGTCCACACTAACTTTGAATATCACCGCTCATCATTAACCGATTGGGAGAATCTTAGTCATTGATCGAATTCATTTTCAAATTTTATAAATGTAATCAGAAAATGTAATTAGAATCTATGCTTTTCAAATGATGATGAATGAAATGCTCCTCTTGATACCTCTTCGATCTCCTTCTAGAACTCTCATCTTCAAATCTCCTTCTCTTCTTCTCTCTCTCTCTTCTCATTAACTCTCTTCTCTCAGACGGCCACCTTCACGGGAGTAGCGCGGCAAAGAAAGTCCTGGGGCTCCAGAGCTTGGGCTGATGAAGTGGAGGGCTTTGACGGTGGAAGGCAGCGATGTTGATGGCTCAGTCGCTAGAGGCGGCTTGGCAGAGGAGTAGATAAGGAGAACATCCCTTTTTTTATTTATTTTTTTTTTTTTATTTCTATATTATATATATATATATATATATATATATATATATATTAAATAACATATATCACTCTCTATTATTATTATTTATTTATTTTTTGTTCCTGCTTATGACTCCCCATCCTCACTCTCCCTCATATCTATGTGTACTTATGTCCCCTTGAAGCTTCACGACGAACCAGAGCCGGGTGGGGGATCTAAGGCTTTATTACATATCTATAATATTAGCTATAGAAACATCACCTTTTTTTTCTGTCTTCCTTCTCTGCAGGTATTCTTCAAAGGGATCCCGGGAGCTATCCGAGAAGACAAAGGAGAAAAAAGACAAAAAGCCCCTCTTTCTGTCTGGCCTCCCCTTTTTTAAAATAATTTTCATCCTTATCCATCCAAAAAGAATTCCTTCCCGAGAGATCACCGAGAGATCACAACTCTCGTAACTTCTCAACAGATAGGATAGGATCAAATTTAATTAAACCTTAATTAATCAAGAAATTTAATTTAATTAAATTTGAAAATGATTTTTTTTTTTAATATTTTTTTTTTGCCTCGAGATTCGTGTTTAGGTACCTCGGGATTTGCATTTTTCTCCGATCGCCTCGAGATATGTGTTCAGGCTATCTTGAGATTTGGGATTGCCTCGAGATATGTTCTCGGGGGTAATTTTGTAATTTGCGTTCGCCTCGAGATATGTTCTCAGGGGCAATTTTATAATTTACATTTGTCTCGAGATATGTTCTCGGGCCATCTTGGGGGTTTGTGCCTTGGGCTTGCCTAGAGATTTGCATTCTTGGCCCAAGATACAGTCAATTTATCTCATAAGAGATTTTATATTAAATTTTATTTATTTATCATGAATATCTTAAATGTAAGATTAAGATATATTAAAATTTAAAATTTTATCAGACATTTATCATATATTTTTGATATAAACAATCGGTATATTTGAACATTAATATTAAGAGTAAGACTAGTTACATGATAAATATTCTAAGAATGGGTTCCTCTTATCATATCTCGGGTTAGAGCGAAGAGTCGCGTCAAGGGAGAGCACGGATTGATTTTGGAGATCCCTAGGATACAGGTAAGTGTCTTTGCCTAGATCTCTTATCTTTGGATGTTTTACATCATTGATGTTTGATTCTTGTGTATACTTGCACTATTGAGTTGTTGGATGTCTATTTCCTTGATCGTTGATTCCAAAACTCGTGTATGTATACTTGCTTGGTTGTATGATTAATTCCACTCGATGTGTGTTGTTCTCGTGGATTCATCCGCCCAGTGCAGTGGAGCGAGGCTCCGGTGGGGCGACCAGGGCCGGTGGACGCCCTAGCGTCTGTTTTTCCTATCAGGGGGGATGATACTCTAGCTGTCCTGTATGCCTGTCAGTGGGACGATACGCTGGCCATGTACTAGTTGACAATATCGGCTGAGGTTGATAGCTGCCCGGTGGTTGTTCTATGAGTTTGTTTCTAGGGACTGCAGTTGAGGTGTTTCATTGGGGTAGATCTGAGACTCCATGTGGTTAGACCAGTAGGGTTCGTGTTTGCCCATACCGGTTTGATTGTGATGTTTTATGATATGCTTTTTGTTTGACTTATCCTATATTGATTGTGACATGACTTCAGTATGTTCCCTGCGGGGTACTTATTGGCTTTCCTTCCAAAAGCTCATGCATTTGTTGATTCTTTTTTCAAATCCCGAGGAGTAGGATGTGGGACACAGGAACGTCGCATGGGACATTGGAATTTGATGTTGAGGTTGGTCAACCTCCAGTCTTTTGTTGTGTGTGAGGACATATTTATTATAGGACCCTTGTAAGGCCTTTATGATGTTGAGATTATAGGGTCTATGTACCATTAGACTTTTATTTCCGTTGTGTAGACATATTTAAATTATGTCTTTCGATTTGTTATATTCTGCTGTGCATGTGTTATGTGATTACTGATCATCGAGGCTTCGTATCTGGGTGGGGCCCGTCCTTGCTCCGGTATGGCGATTACGCCCGCGTGCAGGTGGGCCCGAGACTTTGGGGTAGGGGCGTGACAGATTAAGGTGGTATCAGAGTCAGTGGATTAATTGACACCCTAGTTGCCCTAGTAACTTGGTCAAATAGATTTGACTGAGAGTCTGGTTAGGTAGACTAGGTTGTTCATACGATGAACTGATCGTATTTTGTTTTTGTAGTTGATCATGTCAGATTTGGAGCAGGAAAGTTCTGATGAGTTGGAGGTGGTTTAGGATGGCTCCTACTGGCTCATGAACTTTCTTTCTGACCACGTCCTAGGAGCAGACCAGAGGGTAAGGTGGTATATGCGAAGGATAACATGGAACGAAGTGTTGTGAAAGCGGCTCATGAATGACTATGATGGAAGGGTGTCGGGATTAGTGATTCGGGCCCAGAAATACCATAGACACTTTTCTCCCTTCTATTTTTCCATAGCGAGTACAACAGTGCCTGTAACACCGATCTCCTTTTCAGGGGACACGTGTCACACCAGCCAAGTCTAGGGAATGAACCTTAAACCTAAGGCTGTAAACTGCTAATTAACTGTAAAATTAATAACATGCGGAAGCTAAGTAAAGCAAACTGAATATATTAAAAACTCAAACTTCAATCTGGTTTAATACAACACCATATAAATATTGTCTTAAACTTAAAGGTCTCAAATACACTCATATTCAAAATAACATAATATCTAGACACGGGAGTCAGAGCCAGCTACAAAACGTCTCTACTAGACTCGCGATCAGACAAACCCTCTATACGGTCTCCTGTCTATCGCCTGCAATCACAATTTCAAGAGAAAAGGGACTGAGCTACTGAAGCTCAGTGAGTTGGGAACATATCTGTCGGGTGTAAACTGTACACGTGTAATAAAGTAAAACAATAAATCTGAAGTATAAAACATGTATAGGAAATAACTGAATGTAACTACTGAATTCTAAAATAATACTGAGCAATTATATGCTGGTCAATGTATTCTTTTTAATATGCAAATCTGATTTCCTGTTTCTCTATTTTGTGAATTATTTATGAAACCGACATTCCCCCTGGGTAATCTGTACGTGTGCCTCCTCTCTCCGAGATAAAACTCAATCTCTAAAAGTCGAGGAATGCGGAATCATCTGATAATCACAAGACTAAAATCTCTGACTACACATCTACTTCAATACTGTAGAACCAGCGACCAACGGGTAGATCTGCTACACGAGGTCATTTATATACTTACATTAGACCCGAGAGTATGAAAATGGGGTTTTGATTTTATAAAAAAAATGTGTTTTAAAAACAGATAGTTCGGTATTAAAAACAGATATTTAAATCACCCCTCTCCTAACAAGCATATCAGTAAAATGTAATCTATATGTTTCTCTTTTATGTTACTAATTACTGTGCATGAATGGTTTTATAAAACTCTAGAATTTTTTATAAAATTCCTAGTTCATGCTTTTCAAAACTGAAATCTATATTGTATAAAAATACGATAAAACAAGTGAAATCAGATGCCTAGTTCCCAAAGACTGAAGTCCGGGTCCGAGCTTAAGTCTAGATCGGTCTTTCGGCAGCGGCGGACTTGCCTTTGCCCTTTCCTTTTCCTGATAATTAAAATATGAAATCTATAAATACAGAGACCGTATTCTTCACTCGTACTCTAACTTATACTCCATAGAATACGGTAAACTCATTAATCTTTCTAAGCATATCTCTTACTCAAAATCTAGTACATGCTTCTAAAATTTATAAGTACTATGATTACCTCTATTAGTTTAATCGCTAGGAATATGATAAATGTACAATATGCCCACATTATCTTAACTCATTCTTATTATTTTCTAACAAATCCCTTAAAATAATCAACTAGCCCATTTCAATTAATCTAAAGCATGAAGCATGTAGACATGATAACATGGAAACTAATAGGGTATTAATACTTAAAATGTCTATAAAAATTCGGCAACACCGCCCTATTTATAGGGCTCCGAAAATATACAAGCATGCTCACATAACACATATTTAAATCTAACTCATTTTATACATTAAACCCTTAAGAAATCTAATAAAACACATGAGTTCTTAGCATCACCATCTCATCAATTAAACAACCATATAATTAATCTTTGTACTTATAAAACTAATCTCATACAACCTCTCCAAATCCCAAACCTAAATCAAGAATTCATTTTAGGGTTTCCCTCAAATTAGTTCATTCATTCATCATAGTTTGGTAAGCCTCACTGTCGAGGGGAACAAAGAGGGCGGAGCTGTAACACCCCCAAATCCGGAAGCTCCAGATTGGGTGCGTTAATCCGAAAACATAACGTAAACATACATAATCCTTACATACTTTATTACATCCCAAGATCATAATGATCAAAAGTTTAGGAGTTTAGGAGTTTAGGACACCATATACATTATTACAACCTTTTATACATAGGCAAATACTAAACACATAAACTTAAATTCTTGAAAGCATTCTAGCGTCCTATTACGCCTACTCTCCTCCTTAGACTTCTAGCTCACCCGAGTGGGGAATCAAAGAAATAAAGGGGTGAGCTGAAATAGCCCAAGAAGGTAAACATGTACCGTATGCAGTAAAAACATGAATCGCGGAAAGTAGAGTCATTGAAATAACAAAGTCATGGAGGTGCTAAACATCAAACATAGCATTAAACAAGTGAAAAGATATCATGAATAGTCTGGATGTCATAAAAATTGTCAAGGCTAACCGCCGTGACTTCATTCTTACTTTTCATAAATGTATCAGGGCTAACCGCCATGACACCATACTTGTTATCCACTGGGTCTACCAATTCCAGGGATATGATTTACCCAATGCATTGGAGGGCTGTATACTTCCGGGCCCACCCGTCAACATAACATTTATCCAGACTTAAATAAAAAGCAGAAATAAAGCATTGCAAATATTCCTTGGTCAATAGGAGGCCAGAAAATATAGCCATAGAGCACATATAAAGAATTCAACAATGGAAAAGCTTCAAGGTTAACCCATAGAAATCAAAATACTGCAATTAAAGGGTTAACTTTACCCCGTCAAAAAAGTGGATCCCTTACCTTAGCTCGTCTTTGTCTTGTCTTACTGTCAACACCCTTGTGGATTTTCTACGGCCATAATAAAAGTGAGGTCATTGTCGTTTCAAATCTTTCATTTTCTCGTATAGTTTAAAAGCATGATTGTTTAAGCTACGGTAGTCTTTTGTAAATTTCATGTAAAATTGATTTTAAGCCTACAATTACCGGTATGTAATTAAAACCATTAAGTACAATTCCATGTTCGGATCTTGTGAATATGAATAGATCTAAGTGGTCAAAAAACATATTCAATGATGATGTTACAGCAGGTTTGTAAAAACTGCAGCAGTCATGGTAAAAGTCCAACACAAGTATGAGGAAATGTCCAAATATTCTGAAATTTTTGTATGTGGTAGATAACATATTTTACTAAAACTTTATTATTTGTATCCAGTTCCAAAGATCACTGGATGGTCCCCAGAAATATGGTGACACAATCAGTTTCCAAAAGAGAAGAACAGATCCAGCAGTCCCTTTTTGAAAAACCATTAAAAACTGTATTTTTCATGAAAAATTCTGAAAGTTTGCAGACAGAAAGGAGACATCCAGATCTACAACCTTTGTTCACAAAGTTTTGGAAAAATAATTCGTCTATTACCCCAGAAAGAGATGACAATATCTTGTTTCCAGTAGCAAACTTGCACTAAAAACGGACCAGCAGTCCCTCTTGGAAAAATTATTACAAACTGTATTTTTCATGAAAAATTCTGAAAATTTGCAGGTACGAAGGAGGCATCATGATCTACAACCTTTGTATACAAAGTTTACAAAAAATAATTCGTCTACTGCTCCAGAAAAGAGAAATACAGTAGGAATACGATTGATTGTTAAAACACATTTATGTTCCTCTATGGAGATTAAAAGCCTTTGTAAAACTCTTCATAACATTGGAAAACTCATTCATATGGATGGTTATATGTGTAAGAGATTAAAAGCCATTGTAAAACTCTTTATAACATTGGAAAACTCATTCATATGGATGGTTATATGTGTAAATATCAAAGAAAGTTTGGTAAAAGGAAAACTTAATACTTGAAGACTCTTGATCTTTGAAGACTCTTGATCTTTGCGGTGGCTTCACAACGGAACTTGGAGGATGAAGAAGAGATTAAGAGAGCAAGAGAGAAGAGAAGAACTTGCTAACGTTGGAGAAGAGGTGTATATTTATAGAGAAGGAGAGGCATGGACATTTCAATGATTTTGAGAAGAGATGAGGGCAATATAGCAATTTAACAAGAGAAGGGAACTTCCTGGAAACATGATTTGGCGGCGGTTAAGAGAGATTTTTTGACATTTTGCAATTTAACCCCTATATTTCAATTAAAACTCAAACCTCCTTTACTTCATTACTTTATTAAATAATTCGTAATAAATTTCTAAATTTCTTCTTTTCTTTTCTTCTTGTTCAATCTATCATTCCACCTTATTGTAGTGATTTATTTAAGTCGAAAAAAATCAGGGTATTATAGGAGCGCGGAGTTGCAAAACAAATGCGTGGGAGATCAAGGCGGAGCAGTGGAGGGAGGCTAAGCTTCATGACGGTGTGGCCGAGGCGAGGTGCACGGGGAGACTTTCAAGGCGCAAGTGACGGCATGGCTTGGTGGCGCTGCTTGGCTGCGGAGGCGCGTGGTGAAGCGGTGTTGGGGCGCAACTCCGACTGGTACGAGTGAGGCGCGCCGGAAGAGAAACGAAAAAAAGAAAAGGCAAAAATGCATTTTTGGTCCCTATATTATGATATTTTGTTCATTTTGGTCCTTGTACTATAAAAATATTCAATACGACCCCTGTACTTTCAGAGTTTTGATAATTACGGTCCCTAGGGCTGATGTGGCAGTCAGCTGGCATACGGGCTGAATATATGAATATTTTAATATGACGTGGTGGCTAACGTGGCATGCTGACGTGGCAAAAAATTAAAAAATTTAATATGTTAAATACTTATTGCTGATGTGCAGCTGACGTGGCATGCCATGTCATCATACTGACGTGGCATGCTATGTGGAAAAATTTTAAAAACCAGAAAAATTCAGATAAAATAAAGAAAAATTAGAAAAAATAAGGAAAAAAAATCAGGAAAAATCAGAAAAATCAGGAAAAAAGAAGGGAAAATTAGGGAAAAAACTCTTGCATTGATTTTACCTATTGCTTAATAATGTCACAAGACTTACATTTTGCTTAAATAATCGTAGACTTTACTATGTGTGGTTAATAATCTGACAAAAATTTATATTATTATTAAAAAAAAAATAGTGTCATGAGACCACCCTACAAAATCAATTTCTCTTAAAAAATATTGATTATTTTGATTTAGGAATAAAATCCGGTGTAAAAATGCAAGAATTTTTTCCCTGATTTTCCCTTATTTATTTATTTATTTTTTTTTTCTGATTTTTCCTGATTTTCACCCTATTTTTTCTGAATTTTTCTTAGTTTTAAATTTTTTCCATGTGGCATGCCATGTCAGCATGATGACATGGTATACCACGTCAACAATAAGTATTTAACATATTAATTTTTTTAATTTTTTCCACGTCAGCATGCCATGTCATATTAAAATATTCATGTATTCAGCCCGTATGCCAGCTGGTTGCCACGTCATCCCTAGGGACCTAATTGTCAAAACCCTGAAAATACAGGGGCCGTATTAAACATTTTTATAGTATAAAGATTAAAATGAACAAAATACCATAATATAAGGATCAAAAATGCATTTTTGCCAAAAGAAAACAAAGAGAAGAAGGCTATCATCCTTCTTTCTCAGAGAAAGAGAGAGAGATTGAGAGATTTTATCTCTCTCTTTCTCTCACTTTACTTATAATCTATGAAAATATTGAATTAATAATATTTTATTTAAAATATTATTTATATCTATTGATTTATATTATCTTTAAACTTAATTGATTAACTTATTTTTCTTAATTGATTAAACTATATTATTTTTTTAACTTTATGTCCCATCACTATTTAATAATATTATTTTATCAATAATTATCAATAATTCTTCGACCCAGCTCCGGAAGTCTCGGGCCAGACGACCCCAGTGACACGAGCTGATTGTAGCATCACGGGTCATCATTTCTCCCGATCCAGATCCGTGTTTCTTGGCTTTTGACTCGTCCAGATCTATATTATCGGGACTCTAACCTTTGTCCAATATTTCCACTTAATTAATCTAGATTAATTAATATTTAATTAATCTTTGGTTTAATTAATCTAACTCTGCCGACCATCCACCTCCAACTATTCTATATAATTTTGGTCTGGCCCAATAAGGCCCTCTCTCGGCCCTATAGTTGCGAGGCTGGATTTCGGTCCATTTACTTCTGATTTTCTTTAACTTTGAGGTTAGTAATGATTAATCTGATTTTGAGCTAATTAATCTCATTTGAAATTTTGAAAATTTACTGAAATTGATTTAGAAAATTCTGGGTGAGAGTGTCCCAGTTGCGAGAGTGAGCATCACCTTATTGTGTGCTGCCTAGATACCCTTGAGCTGGAAGAGGGTGGGAGATCTTCAGGCTTTGGAGGATCCTTACCCCAGAGGACGAGCAGGAGTGCTCGAGCACTTCGATGGCGCCATAGGGGCTAGATTGAGTCATGACACTTGTGATGGCATGTACCTAGGATGTTATAGTAGTTGTACGGACTATATGTGATGTATGAACTTGTTGTTGAATCTATGCTAAGTGTTGCTTTTGTATTCGCATTATGAATGTTGCTTCTTGTGTTATATCCAGTTGATACCTCTCTGATAAGATTATGCGTGGAGGAGGTAGGCGGGGACGACCCCGGCATGAGGAGGTACCTCCACCTCAGGAGAAAGTGGAAGTGGAGCAGGAGTTACCTGCTCACTCAGATAATGAAGGACTGCAAATGATAGGTCCTGATCAGGAAGGAGGAGCACCCCATATCTCTATGCTCGACTTGATGAGTTCGAGGTGGTGGGTTGAGCTCATCAAGTCGAGCATAGAGATTTGGGGTGTTATCTACAGTCAACCAAACAGATAAAAAGTGATTTATCCATATTTATCCCAAAAAAAGAGAGATCCTTGTAAAAATTATAATTTTAGCACTATGTAAAATATTTGCGAAATTCTGTATACATACAATTGTAAAATTTATAGTTATTTAACTTTTAGTCCCTTAAATAGTGCCCAAATTGCATATAAGTCCCTTGAGGGGTGTGTAGGGTTTAATGTAATAGTGTTTTGAGTGTGTGTGTTTTGGGTGAAAAATAGTGTCAAATAGTATTATGGATTAAAAGATAATTTGCCCTAAAATTTATGGGCCTTTCAAGGTGTGTATATATATATATATATAATACTTTCTAAATTGGGTCCATCCTTTCATCAACTTGCTGACTCTCTGGGGCATCTCAGGCTGGTGATCGAATACAGAACATGGGTTGGGTGCCCTAATTGTCAGGTGTCATCAGTTGACAGCTGGCCGCCAACTTTGCGGCTTGTGACCAGCTGCCATCGCACTACTGGAATATGTATTACTTAAAATATTTTTATAATACTTTCTAAATTGGGCCCATCCTTGCATATTTACAACTTTTTCATATACACAATTATGCTTATTAAACCATATTTATTCATATTTTATCTATTTTATTATTAAAACAATTAAATATATATATTTACTAATCATGTTCTGTTTATGTCAGGCAAGTTGCTACAATATATATATATACAAGTCTACCAACTTGTTTTATAATCAACCAATCCAAATTGCCAAATCTAGATAGAGCCACTAATTTAAAGTTTTTTTAATAAAAAACCTTATTTTAACCAATAACTCATTAAATAATTGAAAAGCTGAACTATAAATCCTTAAACTTAAAACATAAACAAATATACTAAAACACAAAAGCTCTAATATCCAAATTAATCTATTTATTATAACCGGATCAACTCTTTCGGTCCCTCGATTATAATTTGAGCCATGGATCACTGTATTTTCATGATTAAAAAATGACAATCCCTCCCTTCGTCAAATTTAGAGGCTAAAAAGACTTTTAAATATGTCTTTAGGAACTGACATTTCTCAATCATGAAAATAGAAGGATCCCAAAGACTTAAATTATAATATATGGATCAAAACGATATAACAGAGGGACTAATTTGGATATTACACAAAATGATTAATTTAAAATAAACATCTGAATTAGTATATAAGTTGAACAAATTAAACCTTTGAATTTTCTAACAAAAACTAAATAAATCAGATTCAAAGAAATATAACCATCACCCGATCAAACCTGACTAACCTGTTCAGACGTCTCCCCCAAGTTATGACCAGCTTCCCGGAAACCAATAAGATCGTTTTTCAATCCCTCACGTTGGAACTCGGAACCAAAATAACGCGGCTTCAATGCCCGCTTAAAATACAACTACCAACCGAGTCATAGCAGCCACCAAGCCAGCCAGGCAACCTTCTTCCCAAATACTTCTCCAATTTGAATTTCTCCACATTCTTCAAACTCATTTAGACGAACAATCCAAGAACAACAAGAAGCAAAACAATGGCTTCTCCTGTCCAGGATCTCTTGTATCTCGGCATACTCATCCTGTTCCTCATCCCGACCTTAGCCAACGCCACTAAGCTATCATATTTCGCAGAAGCACCGCATTTCCGCAACGGCGATGGATGCCCGGACCCCGGCGTCTCCGACGTCCACATCGCCATGACTCTCGACCACCACTACCTCCGTGGATCCATCGCCGCCATCCACTCCATTCTCAAGCACGCTTCCTGCCCTGAAGACATCCACTTCCACCTCATCGCCGCCGCCGCAGCTCAATCATCCGATCTCCACCTCGCCCTCCGCTCCGCCTTCCCGTCACTGCGATTCCGCGTGTACGGATTCGACGAAGACCGCGTCCGCGGCCTCATCTCGCCTTCCACCAGAGAAGCCCTGCAGAACCCCCTCAACTACGCCAGAGCCTACCTCGGTGACCTGCTAGATCCCGGCGTCCGCCGCGTCATCTACCTCGACTCCGACGTCGTCGTCGTCGACGACATACGTCGGCTCTGGGACACCCCTGTCCGGAGCCCCTCGGTCGTCGCCGCGCCAGAGTACTGCCACGTGGACTTCACGCGCTACTTCACGGCCGCGTTCTGGGAGGGTAACCGCGGCGCCGCGGTGTTTGAGGGGAGGAGACGAAAGCCTTGTTACTTCAACACGGGGGTAATGGTGATGGATCTTGTGAGGTGGAGAGAAGGAGGGTACCGCCGGAGAGTTGAGGCGTGGATGAGGGTGCAGAGAGGGAGGAGGATCTACGAGCTGGGGTCACTCCCACCGTTCTTGCTGGTGCTCGCCGGCGATGTGCAGGGCGTGGATCACCGGTGGAACCAGCACGGATTGGGAGGGGACAACGTGAGCGGGAGGTGCCGGAAGCTGCATCCAGGGCCGGTGAGCTTGCTCCATTGGAGTGGGAGAGGGAAACCTTGGGATCGTCTTGATGCTGGCGCGCCGTGCCCTGTGGATCATCTCTGGGCGCCGTATGATCTCTTCCGGCCATCATCGCCGTCCTCGTCCGCCATTACTTCTTGGTAGATCGGAGATTCAGTTATTGCGGTGATTTTGGGGGTTTCTCTCGATGGTTTTTGTCCGAGTGTTCATCGGAGAGACATCGCGCGCGGAAGATGGAGCCAATCGGTCTTTTTTTTATTTTTTATTTTTTCATTCTTTCGATTCAAAATATTTGTGGAGAATCGGATATTGGTGTGATTCAATTGATTCTTGAGATTAGCCTTTGTTTATATTTATTCTTTCTTTTGTTCTTCGATTTTTTGAGTTTTAATACAAGGTTTTTTAATTAAATATAAATTACAAAATAAATATTGTAAATAGTTCCCTTGAAATGTCATTGAGATTTCCTGGGAGAAATGTCGGCTTTCATACATCATAGGTCCCAAAAAATCTCAATTAATAAATGGTTATTCAACGTCAAAATTAAGATTTTAAATATTAAAAATTAAATGGATGTTGTTTATAATTCAGTAATAAATGGTTTTTGAACGTGAAACTGAAAATTATATATTGATATTATATAGTATAATTGCAGTTTCTGTTACCATAAATCCAATAATTAATAACCAAAAACCAAACTGAAACATAAAATTCTGATGGGCATGTAACTGTAACTGAAATGTTAAAATTAGTTAATTAGTAACTTGGCCATTTTCATACAGTTGTCTCATTGCGAGGAAAACTCCTTTCTTTTATATATCAACATCTTCCTATTGTGATAAGTAGGAAAAAAAACACTACTAAGAAAGAAAACTTCTTTAATGCTAATTTCTCATCCAAATAACTAGTATTTTTTATATATAGGGTGTTATGGGGAAAATATTCATGAATCTAAATGGACACGTACAATCATTCAAACTGCTAAGGCAGAAAATTGAGGGAAATAAATCTCTAATGACTCCAAGGTCTGGAAAGTCAGGTCAGTGAGTTATAAAAGGAGATATCCAATACCTTAGTATACAAGCAATTATGATTTTTTCAAGTATAAATATGCAATTATGAAACTTTTGAAGGGTATATAACCAATTTTTTCAATTTAACATGATTGCATATTAATTTGTATTTGAGAGTATTCTGGTCATTTTATTATTTCTGTAACCATACCATACTATCAAAACAAACACAAACAACTAATTAACCATACCATACCATACCATCTTTCCAAACATGATAAACAATAATTACAATACCATACCATACTATACTATACATTACGAAACCATAACAACCAATCATCCAAACAGGGCCTTAGGAAGAAAACATTTCTTCTAGAACCTCTCCCTCTCTTGGAAACTTTTTTTTTTTCTGAGTTTTGACTTAACCGTCGAAGAGTCCCATGAGCACACGAGTTCAGATTCTTTTTCTCCCACCATTCTCTCCTATTTCAAAACGGATATGTGAAGACTGATCCTATATGGAGCTCTTGATCTCGGTGGCTAACGGGAACAAGAAGAAGAAACAACGACCGTGATCGACCTCAATCTAAAAAAGGCAGGAGAATTCTCACCATCTTCAACCCATCATTCTCGTTGATCAAGATTAGTTCAGATCCAAGGAAGATCGGATATTTGCATTAATAATTTGCCATTGTCTGTGGGTAATATCTTTTTGAACAAAAAGCCCTGAAGCTGAATCATGGTAAGAGACAAGCGAAGTCACATCCTTCATAAAGTTGAAGAAAGCACCATAGGGCGGAATAACTTTCAAGAAGTTGAAGAAACATGCCAAGATTAGCGCACGGTCTCGGAAGATGAAGTTCAAGATTTGAGATTCCAAGTTCTTGATGAAAAAATGGAGGCGCTAACCCGAGCACTTTGAAATATGGAGCAACATACATCTCAGATTCCGCCATCACCATGAAACACTGTGACAAACTCATTGGAGGCGGCGCGACATTCAACTACTTATGCCCCGCAACCCAAAGATAGGATCCACACGAGGAGGTAAGTAGAAGTTGCCCCATCAACAAGCTGTACAGGGTCACTCAAGCCACTACCCAAAAATACTCCAAGAGCTTTGTTCAAGGTCATCTTGCAAAAACTGAAAGACTTCTTAGGTATGTTGCTCGAACGATTTCTCCTTTCATCTCACAAATCTTTTACGCTTCGCTCCCTGCAGGGTTCAAAATGTCATTGATTGAGGCAAATAATGGCACCTCAGATCCTGTCTTAAAGCGACAAATTATCAATAACGGTTTCGACATTTCTACGACTCCAAGGTGTGAAAGGTCACATTTCAACCAAGAGACCTCATCCTACGGAAGAATATCATCGTAGGAAATGAAAGTAGGACAAGAAAGCTTACTCCTAATTGGGAAGGACACTATACGATTACTAGGGTTGTCCGAACTGGTACATATAAGATAATGGACTTGGGAGGCAAACTGCTTATTTCATGCTGAGCACCTGAGAAAATATTATCAATGATTGGTTGAAGACTTCTTAAAATCAATCTATCATCATTTTGCATGCGTGATTAGATAATCACTGACTAGAGCCTAGGCTTAAGATTCTTCAATCGTTTTAGAGCCAAACAGATAGATCATCGATGCTTGCACGGACTTCTAGCCCTTTCAGGGATTGATCATTCGACCCTTTAGATGGCACAGATTTGGTACTTAGGGATCATATCATTCTCATCCCCTTTCAGGACACGCAAAGATTAATTGCTAAAACTCTCAAGACCTCGACATGGATTCAATCCTCAAGGGTCAGATTGTCCCCGTCCCTTTTTAGAAGTAATCGCTAAAACCCTCAAGAACTCGATACAGATGGCCCTTTTATGGGCTCAACCCTTTGACCCTTTCCATGAAACCCTTTTTCAGGGCACGACACTGATCCTCTAGGGTCAAATTGTTTTCACCCTGGATGTTTAATCAAATGAATCCTCAAAGCTTGTACGATCTGTTTGTTTCTGGTTAAGAAGAAGACCTGAAGAAGCTTAGCACCCAAATCCTTCACAAGATGCAACTAATCTCTACAATGTCTTAGCTCGGGAAGATAAGTTGCGTACTCATATATGCCTTAGTCGAGTTCGGAGAGATGAATCACCAAAGCCTAAGAAACTACATCATTTCAACTCAAGTCAGGACAAAAGATTAAAAGCTTGCAAGAGCTTGTGGGAGTTAAATCCCAAAGTCGATGACCATGAAAGTTAAACACTTCGTTAAATTTCAAAAGGCAAGCTTGACTAGCTTGGGAAGATAAAGAACAAAGCATCATTCAAACAAAGAAAGATATGTGAAGAAAGTCAAAATTTTCTTTATTAAATGAGTGAATCTTTTGTAAGGTTTCAAGTAAAAAGAAGAAAAGATATGCAAAATATAAAGGGGTTATTCTTGAGGAGCGGATTAAAACGCCTTGGCTTTGGTTGAGGTTGGAACACCAGGCTTCGCTTCAACTTTAGCTTTGGCTTGAGCTGCATCGTCGTTAGGGTTGAGTTGAAGATATTGAAGGCTACCCTAGAAATCCAGAGAGGAAATATCCAACTTTGGATGTTCGATGATGATCTCCTTGAAGATCTTAAAGCCCTCCTCAGCTACTCCGGCAACACGATTGACGTCCTCGTGCTCTAACTCCTTTAAGTTCTTGAACTCTACCACCCATTGCACAGAGTAGATGTCGAGCTCCTCCGAGAATTCCTGGGAGCCCTTGAACTTCTCTACCACTTCTTTACCGAATGTGATGAGCTCATCCAAGTATTCTTCAGTCTCCTTGAACTCGGCCACTCCCTTCTAATCTACCTTCTTTGCAGCGAGTGCTTCGCAACTTTGAGCTTCTTCCTAAAATGACGAGAGTATACCTTGAAAGCTTACGCAGATTATGAATGCTCTTTATTTTCATCTAGAGCTCGAAGTCTTTCGTTCCTCTTGATCTTGACCTCTCTCTAGAGCTTCGCTCTAGTTTTAAGGTTGGTTATTTGGAGTTTGAGGTCGGTGACCTCCATCCTGGCTTGGGACAACTCTGTCTCTACCTTACTTAGCAGCTCCTTTGAGGTGCTTCCAAGTGTGGTCTCCTCTCATAACCGCTGAACATGTGGGCCATAAGGAGACTAGATTGCCAAACTTAATGATTAGGTGACTGAAGCGGCCTTTTTGATGCAATCATGCCCGGACCAAAGGCCGGACTCCTCAAACCCCACCTAGCTAACAGCATGTCGGCTTGGAGAGTTAGGACCAAGTGTTATGGAGAAGAATATCCATGAATTTTAAATGGATATATAGCATAATCTAAACCTCTAAAGCAGAAACTTGGATAACGGTCATCCAACTGAGGAAAATGAATCTTCAATGACGTTAAGATCTACTTAGTCAAATTAGTGAGCTATAAAATGAGATCTCCAATACCCTGGTAAGGGAGGACGAAAGCTTTTGGGAAGGAAACCTTTCTTCTGGAACCTCTCACTCTCTTGGAATCTCTCTCTCTCTCTCTGAGTTCTGACTTGACTGTCTGAGAGTCCCCTTCCCCCAATATCCTAGTAAGGGAGGACGAAACCTTTTTGGGAAGGAAACCTTTCTTCTAGAACCTTTCTCTCTCTCTCTTGGAATCCCTCTCTTTCTCTCTCTGAGTTCTGACTTAACCGTTAGAGAGTTTATATAATTTGAGGAAAATTTTATGAAATCTAAATTTTATTTATTAAAATATAATTTATATTTTTGTTATATAAAAATATTAAACAATCAATATATAAATAAGCTTTTCATTTCTAACTCATAAGAGTTCCAATCAAATAAACATATTCAAGTTAGGGAAAAACCACGGTGCTCTGCCAAGGGAGCTATCCACCAAGTAGAGAATGATTACAAGACTCCAGATCCTCTTTGAGAGTACAACATCATTGATCATCTCAAAGACATAAAGATAATTCCATAAGGGATCATAAGCCATAAAGGTGGAGGGCTCATGGAGATGAAGCTCTCATGGAGGTCTTGTTCTCATGGGGATAAAGCTCTCATGTAGGTCATACTCCCATGGAGATGAAGCTCTCATGGAGGTCATACTTTCATGGGGATGAAACTCTTATTGTTTGTAGGCCCATGAAGATTCAAGCCAAAGGGGGATATTCTTATTTTATCACCTTCACTGATAATATGTCTAGATATGGATTTGTGTATCTTATGAAACACAAATCTCAGTCTTTTGAAATGTTCAAAAGATTCTGTAGTGAAGTTGAGAAATAGACTGGTAAAAGTATTAAAGTACTAAGGTCTGATAGAGGAGAAGAATATCCGAGTGATGACTTTAATAGTTATCTCATAGAGAATGGTGTATCTGAAAGAAGGAATCGAACCTTATTAAATATGGTGAGATCCATGATGGGGTTCAATGATCTTCCAATAAACTTATGGGGATATGCTTTGGAAGTAGCAACATACTTACTAAATAAAGTACCCACTAAGTCAGTCTCTACAACACCATATGAGATATGGAAAGGACGTAAACCAAGCCTTAAGCATGTTAAAGTTTGGGGTTGTCCGACTTATGTTAAGAGATTGCATTCGGACAAACTCGACTCAAGATTTGATAAGTAAGATTCATTGGCCATCCCAAAGAAACAATGGGATATTATTTCTATCATTCTTCTGACCATAAAGTGTTTGTGGCTAGAAGTGCAACCTTTTTAGAAAGGGAATTCCTTTTAGAAGGGAATCATGGTGAAGAAATAGAACTTGATGAAGTTCAGGAAACCAATGAATCAACTCAGGAACATGAGATGCAAGTTGAGCAACCTTTATTAGATGTTTTGAAGATGTCATAGAAGTGCCATCTTCAACGGTTGAAGTTCAAGAAACTATTGTAGATCAAGAACATGTTATTGAACAGGTTCAAGAACAAGTTAAACAACAATCGAATCTAGTGCAAGGTGAACATGTTGTACACGAACCTCTTAGAAGGTCTACTTGTCAACGTCATGTACCAAATAGATTGAATCTTATGGTACAAGATGATGAATCAAATGAGGTTGATCATAATGATGATGACTCTAAGACCTATGAAGAGGCTATACAAAGTTCAGACAATGAGAAATGGCAAAAGGTCACGGACTCCGAAATTGGATCCATGAAGGTCAATAAAGAATCGACTTTGGTTGAAGCTTCATAAGATATAAAACCTATTGGTTGTAAATGGGTTTTCAAAAAAAAGATTGGAGCAGACATAAAGGTAGAGACCTATAAAGCCCGTCTTGTTGCTAAGGGATACCTTCAAAAAGAAGGAATATACTATAACGAAAATTTCTCTCCCATAGCAATGCTCAAATCAATTAGGATTTTGCTTGCTATAGCAGCATACTATGATTATGAAATATGGTAAATGGATGTAAAAACAGCTTTCCTTAATTGTGAACTGGAAGAGGATGTGTATATTGTAATGCACCCAAATCCGGAAGCTCCAGATCGGATGCGTTTATCTCAAAATATAGCTTAAACATACATAATCCTTACATAATTTATTACATCTCCCAAGATCATAATGATCAAAAGTTTAGGAGTTTAGATGTTTAGGACACCGGACACAATATTAGAAACACTTATACATAAACAAGATACTAAAACATAAACTTAAACTCTCAAGCGCTGCCAAGAGTCCTATTACGCAACTTCCTTCCTTAGACTTCTAGTTCACCTGGGGTGGAAATCAAAGAAACAAAGGGGTGAGCTAAAATAGCCAAGTAAGGTAAACATGAACTGTGTGAGTAAAAACATAAATTGTGAGAGTAAAGATATTGAAATATCAAAGTCATGGAGGGTATTAAACATCAAACATAATAATCAAATATATGAAATAATTTCATGAACAGTCTGGACGTCATAACATAAAATTGTCAGGGCTAACCTCCATGACACCATACTTCTTATCCACTGGATTTTCCCATTCCAGAGACATGCTTTACTCAATGCATTGGAGGGCTGTATAATTTCGGGCCCACCCGCCAACATAACATTTGTCCAAACATGGAAATGAATCATTTAATCACATAGGAGCATAAAGGATTTCAAAATTTTCATGTTCATAAGGAGGCAAGAAAAATATAGCCATTTTAGCGTGTCATAGAGCATAAAAAAAATCCAACCATGGAAAGGCTTCAAGGTTAACCCGTGGAATCCAAAAACACTGCAAAGGAAAGGGTTAACTTTACCCCGTCAAGAAAGTGGATCTCTTACCTTCTTCCTGGTCAAGCTTTCTGGTGATTTCCTGTGTCACCAAAATATCCAAAAGTCATTCCTTTGGAAAAGGTTTTAATTTCTTGCTTATTCATTTTTAATATATTCCATTTTCTTCAATTTTCTTATTAAAGTCTCGACTCCCACGTAAGAGGTTATTCCTTGAAAGAATTTTAATATCACATCTTTTGAGTCCATTTTTATATAGTCTATTTTTATACAAGCGTAAAAAAGTGGAAAGTCACCACTATGAAATTATTATCCACTCACAGGACGAAATTATGTATATATACACTTCGTATTGTGGGAATGATTAAAGAAAGTTATTATCCGTCTAACCATATATGTGTAACTGACCATGAAGGCGAATATCTACACATATATGGGGATATATATATATATATATATATATATATATATATATATATATATATATATATATATATATATATATATATATATATACACACACATTCCCATGTACAAAAAATTTAAAAGAATAAAAAAAATTTAACAGTAGTTTTACCTTTGACCTAAATCTTGATTTTGCCAGAACCTCCCTTAAGAAAACTTCAAAAAAAGAGAAAGAAAAATAGTGAAAATTAGCTAAAAAAAAAATCCTTCTCTCTTTCTCTCTCTCTCAACTATTTTCCCCCTCTCTTCTTTTTCCCATTCTTCCTTTTTTTTTCCTCCTTTGTCTTCTTTCCTTCTTTCTTTTCTTCTTTTCTTCTTTTCTTCTTTCCTGATCTCCTGACCGTTTCTCTTCTTTCTCTTTTTCTCCCTCCACCTGCCTCTCTCCCTTTCCTCCCTCTCTCTTTCCTCTCTCTTCCCTTTATGTCTCTCTTTCTATTCTCTGATTTTTCTTTCCCTCTCTATTACTTCTTCTTTTTTCCTTTCTTTCTATCTTAGCTTCTGATACTTGGGTGTATTTAAAGGAAAATGAGGCGGTGGAGAGAGCAGCGGCTTCCACAAAGCTGCCTTTTTTAAAAATAATTAATTCATTAATTAATTAATTTTTATTTTATTTTATTTTATTTTTTAATTTCTCTTTCTCAATTTAACCCCTAACTTTCTTATATACATTTTTAGCTTCTAACATTTTCATTTATTTACTATTAATTTCAAAAAAATCAAGGTATTTATATATAACACAACCTGAAGGTTCCACATCCCCGTCTAATCATAATAAAGTTTGCAATCTTCAAAGGTCAATTTATGGACTAAAGCAAGCTTCTCAGAGTTGGAACGTTCGCTTCAACAAGACAATTTAAAAGTTCAATTTTGTTAGATGCGAGGAAGAACCTTGGTACAAAAAGATTAGTGGGAGCACAGTTATTTTCTTAGTATTGTATGTTGATGATATATTGCTCATTGGGAATGACATACCATCATTGCAAAATACAAAGATTTGGCTATCTGAACACTTCTCCATGAAAGACTTGGGAGAAGCAGCTTATATATTAGGAATAAAGATCTATAGAGATAGGTCTAATAAGTTGCTTGGGCTTTCCCAATCTATGTACATTGATACCATCTTAAAGAGGTATAACATGGAAAATTCCAAAAGGGGCTATCTACCGATAGGTACTGGAATTACTCTCAGTAGAGAGGATTATCCTCAAACTTCTGACGAGAGAGAACACATGAGTAGAATCCCATATGCTAGCGCAGTGGGAGCTATCATGTATACCATGCCATGTACACGTCTTGATGTGGTTTATGCACTTGGAGTGGCTAGTCGATATCAGGCGAATCTTGGTGAGGAACATTGGAAAGTGGTTAAGACCATTCTTATGTACTTAAGAAGAACTAAAGACCAATTCCTCATCTATGGAGAATCTAAGTTGAAACTAGAAGGTTATACTGATGCAAGTTTCACTTCAGATAAAGATGATAGCAAATCTATTTCTGGTTATGTTTTCACCTTAAATGGTGGTGTAGTGAGTTGGAAGAGTTCCAAGCAAGCTACGGTAGCTGATTCAGTGACTGAAGCAAAATATATAACAGCTAGTGAAGCTGCTAAGGAAGCGGTTTAAATAAAGAAGTTTTTAACTGAGCTTGGTATGGTTCCTTCAATAGAAGGTGTTGTTCCACTATTGTGTGACAATACTGGAGCCATAGCTCAAGCAAAAGAGCCGAGATTACATCAAAAATCCATGCATATTCTGCTAAGGTATCACTTGATTAGAGAAATCATTGAGCGTGGAGACGTAAAAATTCAAAAGGTTGATGGAAAGGAAAATGCAGTAGATCCATTCACCAAGGCTCTTGGTGGAAAGGAGTTTGACAAGCACAAGTGGAAATTGGGAATGAAGTACATGACCGATTGGCTCTAGTGCAAGTGGGAGATTGTTAGGGATATAGTTGATATGCCCTAGACTCAATCTTTTATGTAATAATTTGAACACATTTCAAACAATGCAGTTTGATTAACATATGGCATTGCCTTTCTTTTGTTATCATATTAAGTTTTTAATATGATGAAGTCCTTGATTAAATTTAGAGACTTGTCTTTATGATAGAGATCATAATAATGAGAGTCAAGTCTTAAACTATTTAATCTAAATAAAATTCTTGATCATAGGATCATTAAGATTAGAACATTAGTGATCCGGTTAGATCAATATATATGTGATAGTCTTTATAAGATAAAGATTAGTTGATGTTATTAACTAAATCACATATATAGATGATGCATATGGAGATATGATCATTGACCTAACTCAATTGAGAATTCCTAATGGTTAATATTACCATAAACTGTCAATATGATATTCTCTTGAAGAATGAGATATAATAGTTCCTTTGACTTGAGATCATCATATATAGTAATTAACAAGCTATTTATCATACTTTGATTCCGGACACCTATTGCCCTAGGACGATAGTTGAAAGGATATTGGGTATGATTAAATATTTGTAGAATTAATGATTGATCAAGATAGAATCTGTTAACTCTTGGTAATCAGTTTGAGCTCTATGTTGTTATTATTTATAACGACTAAATTAAGACCTTGGCCAGAGTAATTGAATGAAGAAGAAAAGAGTTTCTTAAGTCATTCGTTAGTCTGTTATAATTGACATGAGACACAGTTGGCAACTTATTGGGATTTGACAGGTCAACCTTATCCTAGGGTTGACCCGAAGCTTTATAGACGGAAGGAAAATATTACATTATTATTCAACGGGTTCTTGAGAGTATTTGTATACTTCATGCTATCCGGTCGTTAAGGAGTGTTGCTAGACGCCAACCTTGATTAGTAAATTAGTATGACTAATTTGCTATCGGCTTAGTAATGAACCTAAGGGGTCACACACACTAACGAGTGTTCTAATCTTTGCTATAAGATTAATTATTTTATTATTTGATGATTAAATTAGATTATTTGATTAATCAAATTGGTCCAAATGGAATATTATTATATTCTTTACTAGCATAGAGAATATGAATAATATATTATGGATAATTTTTTTTTTAATATAGAGCTAACTCAGCTGGGGTTCATGTACAAAACTTTCTTAATGAATCTAAAAGATCTTCCAGCCACAAGGGAGCTTGAGTCGCATCTGTGAATTGCAGAACATCTCCATCATGTGCCCTCTTGGTAAGGAAATCGGCAGCAGTATTCTCCTCCCTAGGTATGTATTGGCATTCCCATCGTTCCAAAATCTGCAGTTTTTCCTTGCAATGCTCTGTTAGTGCCTGTGTCCTCCAATTAACATCCTCCTTGTTTTGTTGCAGCAGTCTAGTAATGTGCACGTTGTCAGACATCAATCTTGCAGAGCTGCTTCCCATTCTGATTTCAATCCCGGCTATCAAGGCTTGTATTTC
Organism: Dioscorea zingiberensis; assembly: GCA_026586065.1. Classification (NCBI taxonomy): domain Eukaryota; kingdom Viridiplantae; phylum Streptophyta; class Magnoliopsida; order Dioscoreales; family Dioscoreaceae; genus Dioscorea; species Dioscorea zingiberensis. The sequence continues at coordinate 33,833,810 of CM048825.1, read as the reverse complement.
ACCCTCCAGTGCAGATTCAGCTTGATGTTCCTCTGTTCTTGCATAATAGAGAGTTCCAAATTGAGATAATATGATCACACCACAACCAGATTTAGACTCACCTGGCTTCCATGAAGTGTCAGTGAAGAGATAATGTTGGAACAAAAAGGTTTTGGGAAAAACCAAAAGGTTTTTTTGAAAGCCAAAAAGGTTTTGGGAAAGCCAAAAGCCACATGCATGCTAGATGATTTTGGAAAACCCAAAAGGTTTTGGGAAAACCAAAAGCCACATGCACTTGATGGTTTTGGTTTTGGGAAAACCAAAGGGTTTTGGGAAAAACCAAAAGGTTTTTTTGGAAACTCAAAAGGTCTTGGGAAAAACTAAAAGCCTCATACATATGCTTATATAAGGAGGCTTGTATATGGGTTTGAAGGTTAATGAAAAAGAAAATCCATCAAGTGAGTTTTGAGAGTCAAAAAAACATTTGGTTCAATTTGTTCATCGATTCCATTTTGTCAAAAAGTTGATAGCAAAGGTTGGTCTCAGTATGGATACGAATAGAGTCTTCGCATTATCGAAGAATATTATAAAAGGGAATTCGCTTCCAAGGTATGTTTTAGATCTTATCTTTAACATGTTAGATAAATTTTAAATGCAAATAGAATTTCCATTGGATTATTTCGCCTTCCGCTGCGTGTTTTGAACACTGAATAATCCTTCAGAGGCCGAGGTGGCTACGGTCTTAAGAGGGCGCTTCATGAACTCTTCATGAGCTCGTTATGAGCTTTTCATGAGCTAGGAGATCTTCATGAGAGCTCTTGACGAGCTCGGAGCTCTTCATGAGCTCTTCATGAGAGAGAAACCTATGTAGACTAGAACTTTACAAGAAATAGAGGCCATATCTTCATGCTTGGAGCTCTTTTGGAGCTTCTTTAAGAGCCCATGTCGCGTAATATCGAGAGCAAACTCTTAAAAGAGCGGTTGAGCCCTTAAGAGGAAGCTCTATAAGAAGAGCCCATTGATGTCGAAGTTGAGCCCTTAAGAGAGCATTCTTTCCAAAGGGCTCTTTGATGTCAAAGTTGAGCCCTTAAGAGGGTGCTCTGTCCAAATCGCTCTTTGATGTTGAAGTCGAGCCCTTAAGAGGGCACTCTTTCGAAAGAGCTCTTTGATGCCGAGGTCGAGCCCTTAAGAGGATGGCCAAGATCAAGCAGTAGTGCTTGGCTCTTCGAGGGACTTTAAGTACGAGGTGACAAGCTCCTTTGACGGACTTTGATTCAACTATTGTGAACATAGCTTCTTGATCGTGTCCAACATGCGACATCAAACTGTTAGTGCGAAAATTAAAATCTCCTAGAGATTAACCCCGATTTTGACCAACGGTTGTGATTTATAGTTGAGGGAATACCATATTTACATGAAAAACCTTATAAATCCAGGAAAAAACACCACAGTGCTCTGTCAAGGGAGCAATCCACTAAGTAGAAAATGATTATAAGACTCCAGATACTTTCTGAGAGGAGTACAACATCATTGATCATCTCAAAGATATAAAGATAATCACATGAGGGATCATAAGCCATAGAGGTGGAGGTCTCATGGGGATGAAACTCTCATAGAAGTCATACTTTCATGGGGATGAAACTCGGTCATGCTCCTATAGAGATGAAACTCTCATGGAGGTGGAGCAGAACCCCCCCTTCTCTCATAGGGAGGAGATCCCTCTCTCTTACCCTCCCTATCACCATTCTTCATTCACCCCCCCCCCCCCCCCTTCTCCCTTGGATCATGCCCTTCTTCAAGGGGATCAACATGAAGAAGCTTCTCCCACTCCATGTCGTGTCTCACTTGGCCTCTTAATAATTTGCCCTCCAAATCTCTCACAAGTCACATGTCATCATCCTAGTAAACCACGTGTTAGCATCTTAGGGTTGAGCATTTTACTCATAACAATATATATTTAAATTATTTCACATCTTAAATTATAACCTTAAAATAAATTACACAATCATTTCAATTATTTTAAAATTCTAAAATATTATGATATAGTTATATCCGGCATGACACGTGTCGTGAATCCCACATAAGAGTAAAACCGTCACTTGGCAGAATCCCTGACATTCACCCGGTTAAATCTGGACCAGATGTCTGTCATCATCTTAACCCTCCGTATATACTGACCCCAAAAAACCGACCAGAATCATCCCCCTGGACAGGAGGGCAAGAGCAGGCTTGGGACATTAATGACAAAGGAATAAAGTACATACCAGTTCTGTATTCCGAGCAAAAGATCTGGTAAAGGAGACTAAACGTTATAACTCCTCTTAAATGTCGGATGGGATGCCAGTTGAAAAACAACCCTTCCACTTGCACTGACAATTCCCCCACTTGCCCAACCAGTGGGTAAGATATTTTCCCACCCGCCTCAGTAACCTTATATAAGGAAGGAAGACGAAGAAATCCAGAGGTAAGAAAAAGTTGAGCCAAGAAACCCTTTCCCTTGCTTTCCAGTTCACTCCACTAATTTGACCGTCGGAGTTGAATCCGGGCGAAAGGCTCACTCCAGTCGGATTTCTTCTCCCATGCAGCTTTTCTCCTGTCATTCGGAAGAGCAAAATTACACTCCACCATTAGCTGTAAGAGTCCGCACCAAATCAAATACAAATCTTAACCGTTGATCTCAATCGAATCTAATCCCGAGAGAAAGCCGGTTTTCAACACCAATATATTATATTTCATATTTAGTATGCTCTAAATTAATATCACAAAGACCTCCAATTTTAACCAGTTGAAATTAGACGAAAGCTAGCACCTAGAAAAATAAGGTGAAATAATTTCTACCAACTCTCTACAGTGAGACTTTGAGAGATTGAGCATGAAGCATGCTTCTGCTTCTACTTCTGCCAAAAGATAAAAATAGCTTATCTACATTAATAATAATAATAATAAAATATATATATAAAAACGTTAACCCAAAAGAAAAATATGGTGAAACACCTAAATAAAATTTCTATATCGCATCAACTGTCTCCTCGTCTATTAATATTAGATCTTTTATATATCGTTTCATTGATTGTAACAATCCCATGTTCGAATACCCATGATCATAAAATAAGATATGTGTGTATAGGTGCCCCGCTGTCAGCCCCTGATTTTTAAAATAAATAATAATAATAATAATAATTATGATGCCGTTGCATAGTATTCAGGGTACGTTTGGATGAGGGGAATCATTCCTTTACGAAGGGGAATGATTCCCTTCATGATGGATACCCATGTTTGGATCAAGGTTGTCAGATCCGGCCCGGGGCATTGACCTGGCCAAGCCCAGGGGTCAGGGTTCAACCGGGGTTGAACCGGGGTCAATAATAAAATATTAAAAAATAATTAATAATAATTAATAATAATGAAATATGATATAAAACAAAATTATAATAATAAAAAATATGATTGATTAACTAAATTTGATATTTATATTTAGTCCATGCTTAAAGCAAACACATACTAAACAAAACAAATTAATCAAAAATATTAAAATACACAATTAAAATATAATCATAGTCACTAAGTATACAAATACAACTTTTTGTAAACACATCTCATTTTGGGCCTTATTATGGACTTGTTTTCAAAAATATTGGTTTCAAATATTCAAAGACTTGGAAGTATTTAGTCCCACATTGCTTATAGATAAAACTTTCACTCTCTTTAAACATGGTTTCATTCTACCAACTAATAGACCTTGTTGGTGAAAAGGCTCTCTTACGTGCGCACACAGGGGGTGGTGCAAATGTTGGATTTGGGTTGCCTTGGATACCCGAAACTCATGTGCGGGCGCATGGTGCGCACATGAATGCCGCCTCAATTTGAGGCTCCTCGTGCCACCAAGGTTTTTGTTTTTTTTTGTTTTTCACTTCTCTCGAGCCCGGTTCACTCAGTCGGGTCGATGACGTGGCGCCGGGTCTCAACACCCCGCTCGAGTCCCTACCCTACCCACCCCGATTCCGATTTTTCCGGTTGAAGCACAGAGTAGTCGTCGACAACAAGATGGTTTGGATATCCCATGAGAATGAATCCCTTTGTAAAGTATTGGGATTGCCCTCACGGGGGAATGGGACAAATGACCCACTTGCCCCCCAATTAATTATAATAATTAATTATTATAATTAACAAATTTAAATATAATAATTTATTATTAAAACTAATTGTTTATTTAATAGTTAAATGAAAAATTTATTGTTAATTAAATGATTAGTTGAATTATAATCATTTTTGTATAAAAAATTATTCTTAATTATATTAATTAAATAAAAAAATGATTAAATTGAGATATTTATATTTAATTATAATGATTAATTTAATTAAAAAATTAATTGTAATAATTAAATTAAAGTATGCTAATCAAAATATTTTATAAAAAAAATAAATTCATTTTTATATAAAAAATATAAAAATAATTATATCACAGCCTTTTTTTTATTTTCCTCATTTTCAATAAATTACCTTCTCCTTACTTCTCATCCAAATAAAATAATCATTCCACTTTTCATTCTTTCCTTTTTTTATTCTTTACCTTTCCCTTCTCCGTTCTTTTCGTTTTCATTCTCCTTACCCAACCGCAGCCTTTCTTTGAGTACACAATTACAGCAACCAATGGCGGAGATCCGAACTATCGACCTCACAAACTTCCCATCAGAGGAAGCCAACCTCCGCGAAGCCTGCCAAACCCTCGGCTGCTTCCGCCTCGTCGGCCATGGATTCCCCGACTCCTTGCCCGCCGAGATGAAGGCCGTCTTGCGGTCCCTCTTCCAACTCCCCGACGAAATAAAGCGTCTCAACTCCGACGTCATCCCCGGCAGCGGTTACCTATCTCCCTCCCCAACAAACCCTTTGTACGAAGCCTTCGGCCTCTACGACGCCTCCTCCCCCCTCGACGTCGACACCTTCTGCTCCCTCCTCCGCGCCTCCCCTCTCCACCGGAACACCATCCAAACATACGCTTCTAAGCTCCATGCCCTAGTGGTTGATATAGCAAGCAAGATAGCAAAGAGCCTTGGAGTCCCCAGCTGCCCGTTTGAGCAGTGGCCCTGCCAGTTCCGGCTGAACAAGTACTCCTTCACTGAGGAAACTATCGGTTCTTCTGGTGTTCAGATCCACAGTGACTCTAGCTTCCTCACTGTTCTCCAAGAAGATGATTCCGTTCCTGGGCTTGAGATCATGGACAGCTCTGGCTCTTTTGTCCCAGTTCATCCTGTTCCTGGCTCCTTCCTCATCAACCTCGGTGACATCGCAAAGGTTTGAACTTTTTTCTTTAAAAATCTTTAATTTGGTTTGAGATCATATGTGGGCTTGGCGGTGATGAAGGTGTGGAGCAATGGAAGATTGCACAACCTGAAGCATCGAGTGCAGTGCAAGGAAGCAGGGGAGAGAATCTCAATTGCCCTGTTCTTACTCGGGCCGAAGGATAGTCCGGTGGAGCCGGCACCGGAGTTCGTGGATTCCGATCACCCGCGGCTGTATCGATCTTTTACTGTTGAATCTTACCGTCAACTCCTGCTCTCTGGACCATATACTGGTGATAAACTCTCTCATTTACTGATGTAGATTATACATGTGATTTGCTTGTCTTTGATGACTGTTATCTTATCATCCATGAATGAAAAAGAAGGGCTCCCCTATTGTTTTGCTTAAATCTCTGTGCACAAGATTTCTGCACTGCATAGTAATATCAAAGTATTAAGACCACAAGTGTCCCACGAGGGCTATTAAAAATGGGACCCTTGATGGGCTTCCGTTTCTGTATTCATAAAAGGGAAGTTTGATCCCGAGTTATTCTCGAGCTAATAAATAATAAAATAACCTGATACCAATAGATCTTCATAACCGATGGTTTTATAGTAAGCCTTTTAGATATACATATTTGACGACAAAACTTGGAAAGAGAATCAAATAAATAAAACATTGTTGGTTTACTGCAGAGCAAAATGAGCTAGTGCCTCTGGATGATCAAGAGAATATTTATGATTGAATGACTATTCAATCACAAATTTGGATAAAGTTTCTTCATTACGGTGATGTTTTCAAGAAGTTGCTTTGCTTTTTCACTTGGTTTTGATGAACCTCATAAACTAAGTGGAATGCTTGCAGAATCACATAAAACATAAATGTCAATTAGCTCCAGTAAAGATATAAAAATCATAATATGAACAAATTACATAGACAGTCAGGCATCAATCACCCCCCCCAAAAAAAAAGAATTTCTTATTAAAAGAAGAAAAAAAATATGAAACCAATCCACACTAACTTCACGTTTTGTCCAGATGTATGTTACAAGAGGTCAATGAATCTTTTGTTTTGACTCCTTTCAAAATCCATCCTCGGAATCACTGTCAGAAGACTTGGAATTATCCGACATAAAATGAGCCGGCAAATTTGGGAATCTGGCAGGGACTCTTTTTCCATTCCCTGAAGAAGTAGAAGACGAGTCCACTCCAACGACCTGTTTCTTCTTCTGCAAATTCCTGGTTATGTCCACGCATGTCTGATCAACCATTCCCAAAAACTCCCTCACAATCACAAACAACTTCAGAGGGTTGGCCCCCTTCTCCTTGGAAGCACCCACTTGGTAGTATTCTGTGGTCCTGTTCACAAGCTCCACCACTCTACCCTGCTCCTCTCTCACCACTCTAAGCTCCCCATCAGCCACCTCCAAGAACCCCTCCATCTCTCTCACAAACCCATCCCTGTCACAACTGCTCAAGAACCCAGCAATCTCCTTTATTCTCATCCCAAGTGAAGAACAAGTATTTACAAGAGCTTCATAGTCAATCCCTGCTGCTTTCTTTACGTTTGCAAACTCAACACTGAGTCCACCAACCACTGGTAACCCAAGCATCATGTATTCCCTCTCCCGCTCTTCTCTTCTGGTTGAATCAGCATTGGAGCTGATGCTATTGGTTCGTCTCATGCTCTGGTTCCGGTTGATCACGCAACGTTTCCCTTCAGACCGAACAACCTCTTCGACCACAAAGTGAAGCAAAGTCGTCTTCCCATCAGTGCTCTTGACGTCGGAGAGCTTGCAAAGTGCAGTCAAATTGAAGGCCTGCGCATTGCCTCTCGCCGTACCTGCGTTCATGCGGTTTCCGGCCTTGAGTATAGCTTCTAATAGTTTCAAGAAAATGCCTTTGGTTTTCATTTCCTTGCATGCGAGTTCCAGGGTTTGCAAAGACTGTTTGGTGTGGAGGATTTCCGGTTCATAGTTGTGCTTGAAGAGCATGGCGTTCAGGCGTTCGAAAGGCGAAGGCACGGCACGGAGGATATGGTATAAAAAGGACTCAGCGTCGGCGAGCTTCGACGGGTTTCCGGTGAATGCTAGTATTGTGTTCTCTTCTTCTTTGGTTGGGGCTGTTCTTGAGAGCTTCTCGAGAGCGTCCGAGCTGAGGCCGCGTCCTTCCAGGAGCGCGTCGAGGATATCTTGGCGACTGATGGTGAGTGTGCGGAGGATTATAGCGACGTTCTGGGATTTGCGTGGATCCAGGAGAGAGATCTGGGTAGTAGGCCGAGGGGCTGTAGAGCTGGATGATGAGCTCGCGGTGTTGTTGGAAGTGTTCTTCTCGCCGAGAGGTGACTTGCGGTTTGTAGCTACGTATCCGAAGAGAGCTTCCATCAAATCATCGTCAACTCTGCGCGAATTTCAAAGCAAAATCATTTGATATAAGTACCAATAAAAAAGAAAATTAATAAATAATAATAAAAGAAATAAAAACTCAGACGACACGCGGGAGCTAATTTGTCCTTTTGCAATCCGGAGAAAGAAGAGAAGAAAAGGCACTCCAGTGCTCAAGGATAGCTGGCTAATAATATATAATAATAATAATAATCAGTTGCCGGCCAGCGAGGGTGGGCCCCACAATGAAACACCATGAATTCATGGTTTAGTTGGTAACTAGTAACTTCCCAGGCTTTGGATTCATCGAAATGCAAGGGGCTAATAGCATAAAAGATATAAATATATATATAATTTAAATTTATAAATTCAGATAATGTTTAATTAATTAAAAGAAATTAGATTAACAGAGAAAATGAAGGAGTTAGGGAGAGTTGATGTTGAACTAATAATTCAGTGAAATAGAATGAAAAAAGAAGAAGCAAGAATTAAGGAAACATATTGAAAGAATGAGGTGCCATTAGTGTCGGCATGGAGGAAGAATTGAATTCGAAGGGAGAGATAGATCACGAGGGAGTGCACGTACCTGAAGGAACCGCCGGAGATCTTGTCCCAAACCATTGAATGCTCCGGGTTGATCGGCGACATCTTGTCCCAGTGCAAAGGCTTCAGCCTCGGGTGTGCCTTACCACTGGTGGTCCGGTTGGGGGTGGGCGGCAGTCTCGCTCCCGGCGGAGGAGGTGGCGGCGCCGCCGGATTCTTAATTCCCGCTGTTGGTGGACGCGGCGGTGGGGGAGGTGGAGGCGATGGCGCTTTCACCGTCGGAGGAGGCGGTGGCGGTGGTGGAGGTGCGGCGGCTGGATGAGGAGGAGGTGGTGGAGGCGGAGGCGGCGGCGGCGGTGTTGATTTAGGAGGAGAACGAGGCGGCCTTTGCGTGATCCGTGAAGCGCTGGGTCTGGGTCTGGCCTCGAGGGAGAGAGCGGAGTAGGACATGGAGGTGCTCCGGAGAGGGATTCTGGGATCCAATGCATCATCTATGCGTGCGGAGGAGTTGACGGAGTTGGAAGGGAGAAGCGGCATCTCCTGGAAGCTGCGATCGTTTCTCTGGCTGGAGAGATCGTTGGTGAAGCCAGGGTGTTGGACGTCGGTGTGTAGATGTTTGAGGATCCGGTTGCAGTGATCGCATCGTTTGTCAATGTCCTCATCGAGTTTGCGCCAGTAGAGCACGTCGAGGCCGTTCTCGTCGACGACGACGCCCTTGAGACTTCCGCCTTCGGGTTTGGATCTCAAGAAACCGGGGCCGGGTTGGGGAGGTTGGCGGCGGTGGTTGAGAGTGTATTTACGGAAGATGAAGAAGAGGAGGCCGGAGATGGCGAAGCTGCAGGCGGCGGTGGAGAGGACGGCGGTGGTGACTTTGCCGCTGGTGTTGCTGGGGTTGTCTTTGGAGGGTTGAGGGGTTTGGGATGGTGAGGGGGGGATGGGAGGAGGAGGGGGGGAGAGAGGAGGGGAGCTTGGGAAGGCTGGGGAGGGGATGGAGGGGAAGAAGACCTGGAGGTTTGATGGTGGGGATTGGGAGAGAGAGGGAGAGGAGGAGAGGAGGAGGATGGATAGGAGCAGAAGCCATGGCCGGAGAGATGGGGCGGCCATGGAGGTGTGAGGAAGGAGAGAGGTTTTTTTTTCTTTGTTTTTTGGAGGTTTGGGTTTTGATCGAGTAGGTTAGGAGGAGGAAGGGTTGGGGTTGTTTCCATTTACTTGTTCGTTTGGCTGACGGGTTCAATGGAAGGGAGCAAGCAAGTGCGGTGTAGTGGTTGCTGCTGGAATGGAGCGTGTGCGCTTCTAGGTGCTTTGGTGAAAAGACGAAAATGCCCCTGATAGAGAGGGAGTGGCCAATTGGTAAGGTTGGAATTATGTTACAATTAAGGTTTAGTTATTTTATTTTATTTAGTTATTTTTATTTTATTTTTTTGTGTTTGGTTTTGTGGCTGGATTTGGGATTAGATTAATTTGAATTAATATGTTTTGATTTGGAATTAGATCTTTGATATAAATTTAATAGATATCTGTGAGTGGATTGGATTGAGAATAAGAATGGATTAGATACAAAGTACTGTTAATAAATTTTTTTTGCATGTGGATTGACTTATAAAAGCAGTATGTTTTTTAGTTTATTTAAAAAAAATTTGGGTCAAAAACCTCTTGGTCTAGTAAAGAGGTTTAGATGGCTTGCATAAGGGTTCTGTGGTTGAATCACTTGAAGCGAATGAGGCGAGGGAATGGATTAGTGATGGGATAAGCACTCAAATATACGAGTCTTCTTTACATTGGTTCATAGTAGATCGGACGATACAATAAGTACATACTGTGTGAAACTCGGGGTGAATCGAATCTTTATGCACATCCTATTTGATTGATTTTTTGGAGGATGTTTATTGCCCATATATATATTAAAAAAAATGGAAGTGTTTTTCCGAATAAGTTAAATATTTTTTTATTTCCAGAAATCATGTAGAATCACCCATATGGTTACGGATAGATTAGTAAGCAGATCACGAGGGGAGGCTGGTCGGCCGTGGTCAACCCTCCTGGTCTTTACTCCGTCCACGCTCTCTCAACAAGAGACGCGGATTGGTCATCCCACAGATCTCAATATCAAAATCATCATGATGGAGAAGAAGTCTGGTTAAAACTTGAACTTTATGAAAGTCAACACACCATTACAACGACATAGAAAAACGAAACATAAATTGAAGGCAAGAAAACATTTATGCAAATTGATTTTTAATAATAAGTCAACTATGTACTGCTCGTTCGCGAATCGCGAGTAGTAATCAAAATTTAATATCAAGGCCGACAAAAAGATTTTAAAAATATACAAAGTATATTTATGGGATATCTTAAAGTATATTTATGGGATATCTTACTAAGAGGTGAGTTTCTATCTTCATGAACGGATTCGGGATTGAGCCCCATCCACACCTGCTGATTGCTACCCATTCTTAATTTTCTTAGGAGACGATTGTCATCTTTGTCAAAATATATATATATATATATATATATATATATATATATATATATGAGGATATATCAATCTTCAAGACATTGATTAAAAAAACAAAAATAAATTTTTAATCAAAATAATATAAAAATTTTGGGCAACTGACCTTATGCATCATGAAACAGATCTAGGCTTTCATCTCACATTTAAGCATCTGTTTGGAGAAGCGTTTTCTAAAAAGTAAAATTAAAAAAAATTGGTCAAATACCCAATTTAGTCCCTTTATTATTACGATTTGTCCTTTTGGGTCCCTCTAATATAAAACGTGCCTTTTTGGTCCCTTTAATTTTACATTTGTGCCTTTTAAGTCCCTCCCTTCGAAGTTTATAGGGACCAAAAATGTCTGAAAAACATAAATAAAGGGACCAAAAAGGCTTGTGGAAGGATTTAAAGACACAAACATAAAATTAAAGGGACCAAAAAGGCATGTTTTATATTAGAGGGACCCAAAAGGACAAATCGTAATAATAGAGGGACTAAACAGGGTATTTGACCAAAAAAATTCTTATATTTTTTTTTTCTTATTTTTGTATTAACATAACCTTTGTTCAGAGAAACTTTAAAGTAAATGTGTAACTTGAATTATAAAAATTTTGTTTAATTAAAATAAAGAACTTTTATTCAAGTAGTATACATTGGTTGTTGGAATTCTCCTGTCACCAAAAAGCAAAAACATTTCCACAGTTATTACATCTTCTATTTTCATGTTTGTTAAATATATGCAGCCAAAATTATTTAATGTGTTGAAAAACTAATAAATAGGGTGGTTGTAGGGTGGTTGTAGAGTTCGAATTTGTTTTGCAAAAGACCTTAGACCTCTAACAAGTTGATCAAACTTAATTAATAAATCTAAATATTTTGTGAAAATTATATTTATTTATAAAATTATTTTTTTTTTAAAAATGTACTCATTCAAAATTATTCCTATTGGTTTAGTTGTATAAATTAAAATCATATCATATTCATTATTCTCAAACAAGCTAAAGATAAAGCAGGGACAAGAATAGGCATTGTAAAAGCATTTTCAATATTTATGGTCCATGGTATCTCAAGCATAATACATTGTTATGAAAAATAATTATCTCCTGCTATCATGTTCTTATTGTCATATTCCAGATTAAAATAAATAACATGAAAAAAGAGTTGTTCTCTTCCACAATTGAGTTATGTTGGACACTACAATGCTGCAAAAATTATAGTACAAGCCAATTTATGCATATACTACAATATTTGCACACATGGAAGTAACAATAAAAAAGTGTCTAAGCAGTAGTTCAAAACAATTTAATTATATGGTGGGTTAATTACTTAAATCGTCCCTCAACTTTCGCGAAATTTCATTTCCGTCCCTCAACTTCATTTTGTAACCTAATCGTCCCCTATCTTTGAAAAAGTAACAAAACAGTCCCTTCAGCCGGTTGCCGGTTATAAACGTCTGACGTGACGGTTACCATGCTTAGTCACGATGCTGAGTCACTTACCCCACTTTGCTGAGTCACCACCTTTTCCCCCTAAAAGCTCTAACATATTCTCGCATGACGTGAAACCCTAGAAACCCTAGCTCAAGATCCCCCACAAATCGGCAACTGATGCCGCTCCCCCTCCATCGTCGCCCATGAGGACGTTGACGACGCCACGTCCCACACCTGCAAACCCCACTTCTCCACCTCGAAGCACCGCCACCACCCCCTTCGCAACGGCGTCGGAGATGCGAAACCCAAGACGCTCACCGTCCTCTCTAGAGCTTAAGCCGACAGTGGCATCGAGGAGAACTCAACGCCGCGATCTCTTCGTCATCGAGGATCAACAACTGCTGTGAGAAATTGGAAGGGAGGGTGAGAGGAACTCAACGTCGCGATCTCTTCGTCATCTCAAACGTTTGCGATCTCTTCCCTGGTCTTGGTTCTTTGTTGGTTGGGCGCGATCTCTTCCTCCTCCCGAGAAATCTCGGTTTGTGCCCGTCCCTCCCACGGATCTCTGAGTTTCTCATTGCTTGTGAGTTCTTATCCCTTTCTCGTCTTCCTCTATGTTCCCTCTTTTTCTAGTGCGTTGGGAGTTGGATCTGGTTCTAGTGCGTTGAGAGTTTGGATCTTTGAGATGGTTTATCTGATTGATTGTTTGAGTGCTGCTTTTTGGGTGTTTGTATCTGTGGTGAAAGATCGGATCTTTGGGTGTTTGGATCTGTGGAGAAAGATGCAACAAGATTAGAGGAAGGTCTTGAATTCCTTTTGGCTGTGAACTTCCTTTTGTGTAGTTTTCGTGTGATTTTGAATTAAAGTTGTTTTGGCTTGTTCTACATCGCATTAGTAATCTGATCGATTGTTTTATGAAATGCAAGATAGAACTTTTTAAAAAAAAAAGATTGTTTTCCTTCCGTTTGCTTTGCTTTGAGTTGCTTACTAATTTTGTACGAAGTTATTTATACGGAGAAGCTCATTTTGCTTTTGGGATCAAGATTCTATTTGTCTACAATAGAATATATATCATAACTCCAGGAATTTTTGTGAAGCTTTTGTCTTAGAAATCATTATTCATGTTCTTTGTGTTTTGGCATTGCCGGATGATCTATGAATTTCTAGATTGGTTTGTTTTAGAAAGGGTAGCTTTCATTACTCATGAAAATATTATTATTAATTTGTTTTTTGTTTTACTAAGATATTGGGCAACACCTTGCAAGATATTGGTTATGTTTTTTGTTTAAGCCATGGAAGTTCATCCAAACCATTGGAAAAGAACCAATGTAATTCTTTACTCCATAAATCGCGGTCTGCATAAATAAAATTTCAATATGTTATTCTCTCTTTGATTTAATTTTTCATTATTTATTAATATCTTCTTTAGTGTTCTTTTCTATGAGTAATCTTCATCTTCACTTGTGGATGTCATTAGATCTCAATACCTCATAAATATTTGTTATTCTTTCCAGTTCTTAGTGAAGCTGTTACCTTATCTTGTTGTCTCTGTGCTCATTCAAGGTAGAGAGTTGTGAAAGAATGTTATTTGTCACATAATACAATGCAAATATTTGGTCATGTCAACACATTACATTCACAACAAAGTCATGTAAGCATTTGATTTATAATTTCATGTTAAAAAAATAATGTTGTGACAACTGGCTCTGTTGTTTTAATTTTTCAGGGCTCTAGTGGAGGGTTAATTCCACCTACTTCTTCATAGTTATGGCCCAACATTTAAGCCTCAAATGTAGTTGTTTGTGTAGATATTTTGTTAGCAAGTCAAAACTTTATGTAGCTGTTTAAGTTATTTGTTTGCAGGAAGACAGAGCTCTGTTAAAATACTTTCTGGCTCTGTTATTTTGAATGTGAATGTACAATGTAATGTGAATTTTCATTGAATGTGAATGTACAATGTAATGTGAATTTGGTTTGAAATTTGATTTGCAAGGCAGGATTAAATTTCATTGAATGTGAATGTACAATGTAATGTGAATTTGCATTATTTTTAATAAAATGTGAATGTGAACTTTTATTATGTCTGATGTGAAATTTCATTTTGACCAAATTATGTGAAATGTGAATTTTCATTATGTTGTGGATGTGTAATGTTAATGTGAATATGAATTTCCATTACATTGTCTTAATTTTATTATTAATTTGTAAATATTTTGGCAAATCATAATAAGAAGAATTTGTAATTTTGTTTGCAGTTATTTCATGTGTTCACTGCTTTAATTGGAATGTGATCCCAATATAAAAAATGTGTTAACTACACTTTTTTTTTAACATATATAAAGATGAGGGACCTTTCATGTAATAACTTATAATTGGGGGACCATATATGAAATTTACTAAAGTTGAGGGACCAGCCGTGAAAACTATTACACTTACGGATTAAAAGTTCACTATTTACTACCACGTCAGCAGCGTGAGTGGGCATGGTGAGTCAGCAGGTGACCGCCACGTTAGACCATACTTTACCTGCAACAAGCTGAAGGGACTGTTTTGTTACTTTTTTAAAGATGGGGGATGATTTTGTTACAAAATGAAGTTGAGGGACAAAAGTGAAATTTCGCAAAAATTGAAGGGCGATTTAAGTAATTAGCCCATTATATGGTCTATAAAACTTGTGATAGAATGTCACAATTCTAAGGGGTAAAAATCTCGAGAGGTCACTTATCACAGATATTTCATTTAGATGCAACTTGATTTGTATCTTTTTGGTTCTACTTCTATTTAATTTGGGAGATTTTAGGAAACCCGACGATAATTATCTGACATTACTATCGGATTAACCACATGGTTGGTATTCAAATCCTAATTTATAAAAATCCTAACTAATTGAACAATATTTGAACCTTGATTTCGAATGTTATTCGTTTTGACCTTGTCAAAATCAAGGTTCAAATGTTGTTTTTTTCCCCAAATGTTGTTCAATTAGTTAAGATTTTTTGTAAATTAGGATTTCAATACCTCCATAGCTGTCAATCCGTGGACACATAAGATAATTATCACGGTTTTCCTACCGTGTTGAAATCAAATAGAAGAGTGCAAAAAGATACTGAAATCAAGTTTAATACCCAAAGTACCCAAAGTGAAATATGAGCGTAGTTTGGTGACCTTTCAAGATTTTTACCCCAATTCTAAGACTTGATCAAATAAGGTCACCAAAAACAGATGTGAATGCATACAAATGGGTCAAATGCACCACCAATATTCTTCCTTACCGAAGTCATTATGAATTTTTTAATAGAAAGAAATCTATGTGGTACTGAATGTTGTATCCAATGCGCTCGGAGAACATAAGTACAAAAAAAAACATAGATCAATTCCAAATTCTAGGCAAAACAATGAAGATTGTTTAATCAATGGCGACAAATTGACGAGTGGCAACATTTCAAAATAATATCAAAACTTGAGTAAAAGAATCTCCACCTACAAAAAAAATTCTCAACCAACTACATAATACTATTAGGTTCTCAAAACATTCATGTCAAAACAAAAGCCAATTGATTTTATGAATATTGTTTAAGAAATGTCACATTTCAAGGTTTGAGGTTCACAATCAAGAGAAGTGAATGAGGATTTATAATGTTTCAAGGAAAAGGACTAGAATACTTTCAAATGTTTCATAGCAACTTAAGTAATTGATGGGAAGCCAATGATTCTGCTAAAAAGCATCAAGCCATAGTGTCAGAATAATATGAGAATTGATTAGGGAGTGGAGGAAGTGACTTCAATTCTTAGAAGGAGGCTGCTGGTGTTGATATAGTGTTTGACGTAGAAATAAATTCATGGCCTTCTTTGTTGTGAGCTGGGGAGGATGCAGCCACCACACATTAATGGGTTAAATCAACTCATAATAAAGAAGCACAATGCTCAATGGTGAAGGATAAAACTGTAATGTATAACACCATAGAATGAAAGAAATATGTTCTTCACATTCATTAGTAAATCTACCACAAAGAAACTCCTGAAAATGAATCAAAAGAACCTCAAAACAATCTATCAACAGCACCAACCTCATTAAGGTATAAACATTAGTCATTCAACAATATGTGAATCATACCGTTTCGCAACCAATATATGCCACCATAAAAAAGGAAGCAACTTTTCAAAAGCTGAGCTGAAGACAACAGGTATGTTGTTTTACTCTTAAACTTGAGTCATAAATAAAAATTTCAAATTTAATGTTTAACAAGCATCTTAATTTTATGAAAATTGTTAAATGCATTAAATGCAGAACCAATAGAAACTTCAACATAAGAGATGGAAAAAAACCGCACACACACACAAACTAGTGTAGAAAGAAAAAGGAACAAAGGACTATACATTACTTATGTTCCTTGACAGATGCAAGAAATGGGGCATAATTAGGATTAGGATTTAAAACAAATGCCACACGTAATATATTGTTCTTCCAAATTTCCTAACCATGGAACCATAGTGTAAACAAGATAAAAAAGAAGTCCAAATTTTGCCCAAGGTTTAACTTATTGCATGTACCCATTGAGTCGTTACCATTTACAGTAGTAAAATTAACTAACGGAGTCCGCTCTACCTAAAGAGAAAAAGATACAAAAAATTATATCCTTATGATTTTAAACCTTTGGATGTTTTTCATTGACCGTAATCAGAAGTTTTATAAAGAACATAATTAGTTAATTTAAGACAATGTGGTTGCAACAAATGGTTTCGGATACTCTTTACATTTGCTCCGTTCCAATTTATTCTTGAGATAAAAGGGCACAATCTATCTGTTTATGACTAAGGCATTTCACAAATCTTTGAAATGCAACAAACTATGAAACCTAGAGAATTGGGTAGAAGAAAACGATCAAAACTGTGCTTTGATGCTTAGTAATCCAATGAATAATCATGGCAAGAGATGATGGCAAAGGCAGGAGTTGTGAAACATAACAAACAACATAGAACTTGATGGATGATAAGCAAGCATTCATAAATTTTCAGAAGAATGTAGCAATTATTCATTGGTTAGTTGATGGTCGAAATTTTGGTTCACAGAAGGAATAGGAGTAAAGATACATTACACTTGAATAAATTAATAATGCCCTCTCTTTTCTACTTCTATCAATGAAAGTCCTCTAGCAAAGAGAAGATGGCGATAATGATTGAGATGAAGCAATAACTGAGTATTTCAACTAGGAAATACAACAAGTGTGGATATGGATGATTTTTTAAATAAATTATCATCTTCATTATCTTTTTCTAAGTTATTTTATTATGATTTTTTATCTCTACTGCAATGAGTCTGATGCGTCACTCATAGTATCAACATACCAACATCAAAAATTTTAAATGAGCCCTTATAAACTCAAACCTGATCATATTCAGCTCAAACTTGAAAAATCAATACTCAAGTACACAATATTCAGCTTAATATTATTCCAAAATTTCTAGAAAACATACAAGACTAATTCTCTGGGGTGGATATGTCATTGAAAAATTATGGAGAAATTACACCACTTTCAAAGCAAGAATAAGATCTCAGTAGAAATATGCCAGAATAATTACAACACAGCAGCAAAAGCATATGGGTAAAACTAACTTACGATCTAACTATATAAACAGATATATGACATGCAAGGAAATCAAATATAGTAGACTCTACATTTTTCATAAATCATTGAATTAACAAATCTTTAGAACGGGTAATTACTTTAAACATTGAGCATTTGTCACTAGAACTGGAAGAAAACAGATTAGATGCGCTTAAGTAATTCAAATGCACTAAATATCTATATGTTCATAATAATCACTGATAAACAAGCAGAATTAGAACATATGCTATGATTAAAAAAAAATTCTCTACAAAATCATCATATCTGCTACCTCATCCGCAAAAAACAACAGAAGTATCCAATCAGAAGCTACTACAATGAATGCAAAAGCACGTGACAATTGCACAGAAACTACAAATTGTACAGCATAAAAGAAAAAACAACAAAATGTTGAAAATAAGAGCGAAGGCCATCTCGCTTACCCCATCAGTAAGAGCCATGAAAACCATTCGCCTCAGAGACAGGCAACACAACATCATCGCCATTCGCGTCCGTAGCCACGGCTATTTCCTCAGCCTCCTCATCGTCAAGCAACGTGAATCGAGAAGGAGAAACATGGCTCATCCTCTGCAATTCCTTGTTCAGAGGCCTATACCCGCGGGATCGATTGAGCTGCCTCTTTCCTGCAGAGATAACAGAGTAGACAGCAGAGGAGGTCACGATGAGGAGGGCGAGGTGGCAGTTGAACTGGAGAGTGGCGATGGCGCTGGCTCGGTGGGTGTCGGCATGGTCGCGGCATCGGATCGTGTAGTTAGCGCGGCTACGGCTGTGGAGATCACAGCCATGGGCCATCGCGCTGGAGAAGAAGGAGAACCCCATCTGGATCAACCAAGTGCCGTGGAGGGAGAGGGCAGCGGCGCGGATGAAGCGAGGGGCGGAGTGGCGGGGCCGCGCGATGGATAGGAGGGTGGAGAGGGCGCAGACGAGGACGGGGACGAGGAGGAGCTCGAAGTAGCGGTGCTCGAGGCCGTCGGGGTCTTTGCGGAGGCCGAGGCGGAGGTGGAGGAACTCCTCCGAGAAGGCAAAGAAGAGGAGGAGATCGAGGAGTTCGAGGGGGACGGGGAGAAGGGATCGGAGGGAGAGGATGCCGGAGAGGGAGTAGAGGAGGAAAAGGGAGGATGCGGCGAGGGTGGAGAGGGGGAGAGGGGCGCCTAGAGGGTCGTGATGGTAGAGGAGGGAGGAGAAGGTGGAGGCGATGGTGTCAGCGATGAAGAAGAGGGAGAGGGCGGCGGTGGAGAGGAAGCGGAGAGTGAGGAGGGAGGGGCGGGCGGCGGAGGGGAGAGAGGGAGCGAGGGATTCGAGGGCGGCGATGACGAGGAAGCCGACGCCGGCGAAGGAGTAACTGAAGAGCCCCGCCATGGCTCGATCTCTGCACGACCTGCGATGGATGCAGTTGGGGGGAGGTTTCAACGGTCAGCTTTGGGGAGAACAGGGAGGCGGCCACATGAGGAAAATATGAATGAAAAAATATTATTTTAAATTATAATTTTGTATGAT
The DNA here is from genome assembly GCA_026586065.1 of Dioscorea zingiberensis. NCBI lineage: Eukaryota > Viridiplantae > Streptophyta > Magnoliopsida > Dioscoreales > Dioscoreaceae > Dioscorea > Dioscorea zingiberensis. Next base: position 33,814,577 of record CM048825.1, on the reverse strand, counting down.
TGTTGAATTAATTGAATTTAATAATTGCTGTTGTCTTGTAACAATGTAACTAGCTCATTCACGTATTTTTCCAAAATAAAATAAAATAATTGCTGTTGTTTAGTAACACATTATTATTTGATTGTTTTGATATTGTTTAGATTATGAAAATTTAAAATTATTTAAAATAATTTAAATTTTGAATAAACCAACAGTTTTTTATATTAAGGATTTATTTGTTTGAAATTTGAAAATGAAAATTTTACTTTATTAAATTTGAAACTGAAACATTCTATTTCTGTTTTGTTAAATTTCAAATAGCATAACTGAAATGCAGACACTACTGTTAATGGAGGTTATAAATGAGCCTAATGGATCCCACCAACATTTGTTTCTATATTTTAAATTTTAATAATATTTTTAAATTTTAAAAATAACTATTTTTATAAACCAATGAACATATCCCGAGACAAGACCACCACTGTGATATTGCCACGTCTCGGTTCCACCATGGGACTAGTCCCATGGGATCATCACTCTTTTTTTATAATATTAATAAAACAGTAAATTTTAAGAGTATAATTCACTTCATTATTAGAAATTACACTTTTGCCCCTTTAATGCGCCGATATATTCGGTATAAAAAATATAAAAAAAATCAATAAATATCATCAATTACAACTATTTTTCTCACGATCAAATTTATATTTTATATATATTGTTAGCTCAAAAATCACAGAAACTCTAATTTCTCACTAATTGTTAAATTTGTTTGAATTAGGGGTCATACGCCGGGGAGGAAAATGATAGAAATCAAGCTCAAAAGAGAACGAACACCAAAATCAACGTAAAAAACCTTGAAAAATGAAGAAAAACCATGGACTCCCTTTTAGGAGCAAATCCACTATGTCTCAATCTCTGTACTAGATGGAGAATCCATGAGAGAACAAGAGGATTGAGATTACAAAATAAGAGAATTCGAGAGGAAAAGAGTTTTCAAAGAGGCAGGGCTTCGTCACTCTAGAATTCGATCCCTTGAAATGATGCTCTGGTTCCCCTTTTATAGGCTTCGGATTGGAAGAAACTTGCACCCAAGTTTCTATCCACTTGGCCCCACTTGTGTGCCAACTCAGCGCCAACTAACCTCTCTTTTAGAGACTTCTATATGCCTGTCAAGTTGTCACGCCCTGACCCCAAATCCTGGGCCTCGAGCATACGACAGATCAAGCATAACTTTGGCTAGGTTCGGTACGGTTCGGATTGAACTGGTTCGAATCTGAAGGGGAGTAGCATTATGACTCCGCACGGCCTTGGCTAGGTTCGGTACGGATCGGGTTTAGGTGGCATAACTTTGGCCTCGGGTCCGAGGGGGATGGTGCTGGGGTTCCGAAGGGGATTACACCATGGATTCGAGGGAGGAAACCTTAGGTGAGAAAGCTTCCTATGGTTATACCACATGGACGCCTGGGTGGATGTCATTTGTCTTCCCACTTTTACTCCTATCACTTGCATTATTTTGATTTATTTAGTTATTAACTTGAGTTTGCATGAAATCAATCGTAAGTGATACCACATAAATTTAGTTTATTATTTTACTTATATATTATTTTTTATTTAATTATAAACCAAAAAATTTGTTGCAAACACTGCATATGGATCTTCTCTGAAATAATTTAGGCATCATTTGTATAGATTTATGAGAAAAATTTAAAAGAAGAATGCATGCATGCTCCATTATGGAACGAAAATACATCAATTACCACAAAACATGTAGTTAAAATAGCTCCATGAAAGAGTTTTGATATCAACCCTTAGGCCAAAGACCTCTTAGTCTAGCAGCATATGTCCCTTCCATTAGGGATTCGGCCCACGGAAGTTTTGGGGTAGAATCCCTGCTAAAGTAAGATAAGGGCACAGGAAGTGGGTCACCTAGTGGGGTAGCCCACGCAAAAACACGAGTCTTCTCCATGTTGGTTGGTAGTAGATGATTTGGACGATAAAATAAGTGCATATTGTGTGGAACTTTCGGACGGTAAAATAAGCTGCACTGTGTGAAACCCGAGATAAATTGAGGGTACTTGTTGCCCATGTTGAAAAAAAAAAAGAAAAACCAACTCTTAGCAATGGTTGAATCCTCGTGTTATTTATTTATTTATTTTTTAAGAAATCCTTGGATCAAAATTAAGATGAAAAACAAAACCAAAAACTATAGAAATCAATTGGACTCTCATCGAGCAACTTCTTCCTTGTATTTTTTGTTTTATCTTTGTGAAACCTAGGGCTAATAAAGTCGAGTATAAGGATAAGTGTTACATACTAGCAACTTCTTCAATGTTGGGTGTACAAGGGTATCTCTGGCCAAACAACTTTTAATCATGTTCTTAGTCCATTTTTGCTCATCAGTTGTATCAAACCAAGATAAAATAAGGAATTCAATACATCAAATTAGTTTTACATAAAATATATTATTTAGTGTTAAAATATCTTTGATTATTTTCCAATCATAAACTCCAAAGAATGGTCACTGTAACTAAATCACAACCAAACTTGAAATTTGAGATGAATATAGGTATGAAACCGATTCTTCATCGTTTCCACACTTTCTTCTAGTCATGTTGAATTCTTCAAGTGTTTTTTATTTTTTATTTTTTATTATTCTTGTTTAACTTACCACTTATCATAACAATGCACTAGTAATTCTTGCTTATAGTTCTTGTTTACTAAAGTTTTTTGACGTTTATGTATGCCAGGAATTCTTCAATTAAATATTTCACATTTATCAAAAACTATTCAATTTGGTTATTTTTATTTGTTATAATATAAATTTCTAGAATTTACTTATTTTTTATTTAAAAACCCTAAAAGAAAAAAAGAAAAACATTACGAATGAACACAAATAGGAGACCAATTACTAGGTCATCTTGCAAATGAGTTTTGTTTGTACAAGATTCTTCAATTTTATTTAATTTCCAGTTAATTTTTTGGATTATTCTAATTTTTTATTTTGCACCTTCTGGATAACGGGACGGTATGATGTCTTATGGAGAAAAGGGGGAAAAGAAAGAAGTTAATTGGAATACTATTTTGATTTGAGTTGGCCATTAATTAATTATATATATAATTTATATTATTATTAAAATTAATCATTAATTTCTTTTTTAATGTTAAAACCTTTGTTGAATTTATTTAGTAAAATAATGACAATAACAATGATAGAAGTGTTAACCATCCTATTTGATCATCCATTATAAATTGTTAAATCTTGACTTCACCTGCTGTGATGCCAAAGTCCACCAAACACAACACAAAGGTGAATTTTAGGATACCGTGGGTACTGTTCCCATGATATTGCTACAATGTGATATCGTGGTAAGTCCTGGGATATTATTTTGTGGGTTCTAATGTTTATTTTTTGGGTTTCAAGCTACAATAGCGTCGTTATTTTATGAACAGTAATAAAAAGTAACTTTGGACCTAATTAATAAAACTTAAATCCAATAATAATGGGTTGAAATCCACGGTATAAAACTGTGGGTACCAACCCACGGTACCGTAGAACGCACCAACATAAAAGAGAAGGTTAATTCAATGAGGATTTGCGTGAACACCCCTCAAACAATATGAAATTGTGTGCATGAATTTCATAATTGCCTATATATCCACATTCTCTTATATATTCCATTAGCATTAAAATTTAATTTTTAAAAATTTATAAATATAAAAATACTCTATTCTTAGACTCTTCTGCCCAAAAGATTTTTTAAAAAGCTTTTTTTATAAGAAACATTTATATTTAATGTTAATACAAAGATATGTGTTGCAACGCTAGTGCTCGGGGACCCTATAACACTAAGTCAGGAACTCAAAAAAGAGAAGAAAGAAAGAGTGAAGATGAAGAGAGAAAGAGAGATCTTAGAGAGGATTCGGATTCAGAGAGATACTAGTGCTCAATCTCCAATTCAGAGCATCTCTTTCGTGTCATTTCGGCACTCAAGATGTCTCCAAATGTTACTTCCCCATAAGGCCATAACACAAACATTTAGCTTGTGTTTGATAAGAAATGGGATATCCCCAACACATTTCTTAATAAAAAAAATTTTCGTCAAAAACTTTAATTGAAGTTTAAGAATATAATAATAACTCACCCACCAATGCATAAAAACCATATAGCTATCTTATCATTAATACCTTTACTTTAAAATTTTCCCCCGAAAAATTCAAAATTTTTTAAAAGTTATTCATAATCCCAAGTGGGATATTCCCCTATCAAACACAAGCTTAGGAAACTTGGGAATATGTATCATAAATATAATTCTTTATCTTTCTAGGATATAAATGCAACTTACCCCTTCTTAAGAAAATCAAAATGTAGTGCTGCGTGCTATAGCACCATAGGCTTCTTTCCATGGTACACTACCGTTAGGTGTAGGTTGTAGTTTTTAGGTTCTACTATATATATTTTTTTTTTGGATCCGATCCATCATTTTTCCGAGCAAAACTTGCATGGATCCGGACTCATCTATCTCTAGGTGAGTCCCCCTCTTATTTGACTATTTAGAGAATGTTTTAAGTATTTTCAACCATACGGATGAGAAGATCATCAAAAAAAATAAGCTAGCATGTTCATTTTCATATAATTTGGTAACCGTTTGGTCCGACCACTTTAACGGTTCTTATTTTATAAAAATTTTAACTGTTTAGAATTGTATGAATTTTAATCGTTAAGTGATTGGACCAAACAGTTACCACATTATATGAAAATGTACATGCTAGCTTATTTTTCGATGATCTTCCCATCAGTACTGTTGAAAATACTTAAAACATTCTCTAAATAGATAAATGGAGATAGGTGAGTCCGAGCTCACGTAAGTTTTGGTCCATTTTTTTAGAGAGAAAATGATGGTGCTACAGTAAAAAAATGATGATATAAAACTCAAAAAAAACCAAACATTAAAACTAGAACCACGGTTCGAGCGACAAAGGTCCTCCGCATACTGGAAGAGAACCACGGTTCGAATCCCGTGTGTGAGTGAGTGAAAGGCGTGAGAGGTAGTCACGGTAGATTAGCATGAGGGGCTGATGGGAAATTTGTGATAGTCCTCTCTCCCATCCCAGAGAACTAGAATGGGGTTTATCCCCTTTGTTCACAAAAAAAAAAAAAAAAAAAAAAAACTAGAAAACATCCTAGAACCCAAATGATATTATAAGGTGCGAAAAACACCCACCATATGTCAGAATTCACCATATGTAGTTTGACGTTCTCAATAAGTCGCCATCGTCAACATCATAATTCATCTAGACGAGGTCATCCCCTGGCGCACCTGTCTTTCCTTATTTTACTCTTCAGAGAACAAAATTCCAGATGAAATGTACAAAGACATTTCATTCATCACAAAAACAATCCGAAGTTTCCTAACCCAAATTTTCCCTCTCTTCATTTGAATACCAAACCAAAGACTTTGGAAAGTCCAAAACACATCGATCTCTGCCGTCCGGGTCGGCAGTCAATCTTTGAAACCTTCTCCCACGCACCCAAACACTCCCCAATAAAAGCAAAAAACGCCACCTCCCATTTCATCTCCATCTCTTTCTCTTCTAAGTTTCCAACATCCATCAAACAATGAAGCTCTCCAACTTCATCGCCACCCTCTTATTGCTCATATGCATCCATTCTGTTTCCGCTTTCCCCCCATTATTTCCCAACGTTAACCCATGGGACGCCTTCCAGAACCTCTCCGGCTGCCACCTCGGCGACCGCATGCCGGGACTCCCCGACCTCAAGCAGTACCTCCACGACTTCGGATACATCTCCGGCCAGTCCCCGGCCAACTTTTCCGATTCCTTTGACGACGAACTGGAGGCCGCCATCAAGACCTACCAGAAAAACTTCCGCTTGAACGTCACCGGCGTCCTTGATCCTTCCACCATCGATCAAATGACGCTCCCGCGCTGCGGCGTGCCGGACATCATCAACGGCACCTCCACCATGGCCTCGAAGTCATCCCTCCACGGCCGCGGCCTCTACACCTACTTCACCGGAAATCCACGATGGCCTCCTTTCCAAAGCCAGCTCACCTACGCCTTCACCTCCACTTCCACCGTCTCCATCTCCGTCTCCACACTCCGTGAAATCTTCTCTCGAGCTTTCGCTCGCTGGGCGGACGCGACGACTCTGACATTCACCGAGGTTGAGAACGATGCTGACATCACCATTGGGTTCTTCAGCGGAGACCACGGAGACGGGGAGCCGTTCGACGGCGTGTTGGGAACGCTGGCGCACGCGTTCTCGCCGACGGATGGGAGGTTCCATTTGGATGCGGCGGAGCAGTGGGTGGCGGATGGGGACGTGACGACGGCGAGCTCGGACGCGGCGATCGACTTGGAATCGGTGGCGGTGCACGAGATCGGGCACTTGCTGGGGCTGGGGCACTCGTCGGTGGAGAACGCGATCATGTTCCCGACCATCAGGACGAAGACGAAGAAGGTGGACCTGGCGGCTGATGACGTGGCCGGGATCCAGAACCTGTACGGTAAGAACCCGAACTACACGGGGGCTGCTCCCTCGACGACGACCGTACAGCAGAGGGACACAAGCGATGGCGGCGGACATGGGTTGGGGTGGTGGCGCGGGATGGTTTGGCGGTGCATTGTTGTTGTGGGTGTTGGTGCGTTGGTGGTTTGATTCATGTTTGGTGGTTGAGCTCGATGGGTTTGGACGCAGGATTATACTTTTGCTTCGTTTTTAGTGTGATTGATGCTTGTGTGTATATATCCATTTACCATAGGATACATTCATGTATTCATTTACGTCTATAGAATTTGAAAAATAATTAGCATAAACATTTATCATATTTATATTTATATATATTATTTCCAATAACACCTCTCAAGTCTCCACTGATTTTTCGACTTTTTGATTCACTTCATATGTAGAATCCTAAACAGATTTGGTTTTCAAGAATAGGGGTGAAAACATTAATTTATGGGTGAAGGGTTTAATGTTGAAGTTTGAATTAAAAAAAAAGAACAAAGTATTTAATTATACAAAGTTTGTTAGTCGTATTTACTTAATCATAATCATAAGACCAAGTTATAGTTAATTAACCTATGTGTTTATAAAGCATTTTAAAATCATAAATATTCCGTGAGGGTTTAGGTAACAATCAGACATCATGTTTCTTGACTATTTGCATTATGAATATGAATTATGGCTTGGAGCATCCCACCAAAAAGGGTTTCCTACGTAATTGAAAATGATGTTCGATTAATAAAATAAAACTTATAAAAAATATAAAAAAGTGACGTTTGAATCCAAATGCCAAAAGTCCGTTTACCTAACAAGAATCCATTTCTCATGCTGACTATATAAAACTCTATTAACCAATCATTTGTGATGATGTGATGATTCCACGGAGCAGATACAATCTAAAAATATGAAAATTAACATGTTCCAAAAGATGTATGTTTCAAATCACAAGAAGAATGCAGAAAGCTAAATTGATGGTTACCAACACCCATTCTATTTATGCGCACACAAAAAAAAAAAGAGGATAGTTATCTAGTCATCAGCTAGAACTGATGGTCAACAACAACCATTCTATTTATATTACAAAATGCAAAAAAGATCTAAATTAGCTCACCAATAAAAATAGCTTCAGCCTTGTTGTCACGTTAGTAGGATATCTTATCAATCAAACTTCTATTCCTCACCTAATGTGGTTGAAGCTGGAGAATGGACCAGCATTTGCTATCTTGTTTGCAGACTTTGGTGTTTCAGGAGTTCCAAACACATTCCAGAATCTCAGAGTTTCATCTGCAGCTGCAGATGCCACAGTGCAGCCATCTGGGCTCTGAAAAATTAAGGAAAAAAACAGCATTAGAAAACCAAGTGATCTCATTGTTTCATCTATGTGCTTGAGGAAATTTAACTCTCATACCTGAGCCATGAAAAGAACCCGGGAGGTGTGGCCAATTAGCTCAGTAATCTTTAACATTGAAGGATACTTCCAGAGGGTCAGTTGGTTCTGTGTGAATCCATGAGAGCTCAGCAATTCTCTCTCATTCTTGTTCCACAGTAAGGAGCAAACTTGAGAGCCAGTGCCCACTGAGTTCAAGCAAGCACCTGTGTGGGTGTTCCAGAACTTGATGCTCCGATCACTCCCTCCGCCACCAGATGCAAGCAAGTTGCTCTGGAATGGGCACCAAGCAAGAGCCTTCACAGCTGCCAAGTGGTCATCAAACTTGTGAAGCCATTGGTTTTGGTTATGAGCCAAGTTTGAGGAAGCCATTGAAATGTCCCATATGTGAAGGAGGTTGTCATTGCCGCCACTCGCCAGTTGCTGGCCTGAACCCGACCACTTTAGTCCACAGACTTCCTGCTGGTGCCCTCGATAAGTCTGAACAATGTGAGTTCTTATTCTGACATCATTATTAACAATCACACCATCCATTCCCCCAGTCGTTAGAATGTTTTTGTTCCATGCCAAGGATCCAACCCGTGATCGATGAACACCTCTCAAAGTTCTCAACTGCAAAAGTTTCAAAAACAAAGATGAAGCATTGTAACCAGCTGTACTGGTTATAGCAAAATACTGGAGTATTAAGATGAACAAGAAATAGGCATGACAATCTACTTTGGAAAACATATCAATCCTCACGATCAAATCAATTTCGCACTAAAGCTGGTTTTTCAAATTCAAGTCTATCATAAGGAAACAAGAAATGTAGGCTAACCAAGCGAATGGAGCTCGAGTCCCACAGCTGGATTTCAGAGGAGTTCAAGCCAATGGCAATATGTTGGCCATCTGGAGCCCAGCTAACACTGGTCACAGGGCCATAGTCTTCATCCACAGTTGTAAGTTCAGAGGTCGAACCATCCGTTGCATTCCACAGGTACACAGTGTTCCCAAGGGCAATAGACAATACATTGCTGCTTCCCCAATCCAGCAGGTTCAAATAGTAGTCATCTATCAGCTCTGGCGCATCTAATGTTCTCTCCGCAGACTGGAGATATTAAACAAAAATACCAAAAATGTGGGCACAGTTCTTGTGAAAAAAAATGTGGGTATGGTTGCATGAGAGAAATGGCAGAATCCTGAGATTAGAAAAAAAGAATACTCACTTGTGGAATGTATCTCTGATGTTTGGCTGGCTTGGACTGGTGGGAGGAAGTGTTATCAGAGCAGACTTCTTGGAATACACCTTCAACTGGTGCCGGAGGCTTGCTCTTGAATGCAAGAATTCTGGTCCTGTTCTGCATCAGGGCCTCAGCAAGGTGCTTCCTGTATGCCTCTTTGGAAGGGGAGGCTACAGATGGGTTCTCCTTCTCCTTCTTCTTCCTTGATTCAGTTAGGAGCGAATGAGCCAGATCAAAATCAATGGCTGATCTGTCTGGAATGAACCTGTCACACTGAAATCACCAATGAAAAAACCCATTCAAATCACAATTAGAACAGATAAAAGGCAATAAACCAAACAAAACTTGGGAGGAATATTCAGATTGCTTGCAAATCCTTTGGCAATCAAAGAGGATCAAATCTAGATTTCTTATGAAACAAAAACACAGTTTCATCAGAGTTTAAAGAATCATGTGACAAGAATAAACGTAGATAATTTGAAATGCTGGATATATATGCATAGAACCCTAATCTCAACAAATAGCTATTGAAACACAAAATTTGGGAAGGATGAGTTTCAGACATTGAATCAAGAAAACTCATGTGAGATACTTGAAAGATTGTATTAAAAAATGGCAGATAACCCCTAATTTTCGCAAACAAACTCTAAAACTCAAAAGCACAAGTAGGAATGGTGAATTTCAAGCATTGAATCAACTAGACTGGATGAGATAAACCAACGGATAGGAAAACACAAGAATCCATAGAAAACAGAGAAAAGAAAACCCGAACTGTCAAGAACGAAAACGGATCAACAAAAAGAAGAGATAGCTCACATTCTGCCGAGAAGACGAACATCGCACGAAGGAGGTGGTGCTACGCATGGAGGGCAAGTATGGGTTCGGGGCGGCGACTTCTTGAAGAGGACGCCGGAACCTCGACCTCGTTTTCTCCGACGAGAAAATACCTGCTTGCATCCCGTTAACAAGGAAAGAAAACAAGAATTCCAAAATACACAAATAAACAAATAAATTATAGAGATATTCAACTCAAATTCCTGCAAAACAGAAAGAATAAAAAATTATGAACAAAAAATCACAAGAAAACAGAAAGAAAACAAGAACTCGAATAAAAAGACACCAATAAACAAATAAATTATAGAAATAAAAATCCAACTAAAACCCCTGCAAAACAGAAAGAATCAGAGAATTATAAACAAGAATCAAAAGAAAATAGAAAGATAAGAACTCCAAAATATACAAATAAAAACCTAAGTTATAGAGAAATCTAAGCCTGCAAAACAAAAAGAATTAGAGAATTATGAACACAAATCACATGAAAATAAACAAGATCAGAGGATTGAGAGAAAGAGAGAGAGAGAGAGAGCGTCTTTGGCGATTGAGATCGTTGCCGAGAGCGCGAATCCTCCCACTTCGCTTTGCCTTGCAGAGAAGGAAAGGATGGAGAGAGAGAGAGAGCGTTTAGCGTTTAATTGAGCGCTTGAACAATAAGTACTGGGTTTATATGGCGTCTTTGGAGGGTTTGAGAAGGTTAACGGCTATATTTTCCTTGAAATAACAGAGAACCAGATCATTTGTTCATTTGATAATCAGATTCAATTATTACATAATCTAAAATTAAAGATTTTGTGATTTAATAAAAAAATAGGTTTTGAAACATTTTATTGATGTTTTAACGGCTATATTTTAAAACAAAAAATATTTTTGTTTTTACATCTTAATATATTTTATTAATGTTGATATTCGCTACTCATGAGGATCAGAAGAGATTTAGATTAACGGGTGAAAGAGGTCGACAGTTATAGTGCTTCGATGGTGATTGATGATTTCTCAAGTAGATTTTTTCGTGCTTGAAGAATCGGTAACCCAGCTCAAAGATCAACTTCTAGCCTTCCAGGGATCACATATTGTCTAGGTAAAAATCTTGAGAGGTCACCAAACTATACCCAAATCTCACTTTGGGTACGGACTTCAATTTGTTTCTTTTTTGTCACTCTACTTCTATTTGCTTTCAGTGGGAGGGTACTCGAAAGAATCCAATCAGAATTATACGTGACCGTCGGAACTTCAATTTGGTAGGAATTGTGGACTTTTTTTTGGAACCAACGAAGGCCACGTCATCAACTTAACGCCACCTCAACCCTTCAAAATCCCTCATTTCTTCTCTTCTCCTTCAATCGGTCGGGAGAGATGGAGCACAACCAGACCGCCGGGGAGTTAAGAGGAAGGGAGAAACCACGTTGATACTGGTCTCTAGGAACGAGACAGGGAGCTAGGGCGTCGTCAGCCACCGGCCAATTGCGAGAGTGAAAACGAGACCATATTGACACAACAAGTCCCTCCTCCTGCCTCCTGCCTCCTGTTTCAGAAACTCTGCATCAGTCTTTAAATACAACCTCAAATTCATCAGCCCTCATCCTCACTTCTTCTATTATATGTTCTCCTAAGTTCTTGGATGCAAATTCAGAAACACAAGTTCCGCCATGGCCGTCGAAAATTCCAAACAATGCTGATAAAACAAGAAAATAAGGGATTTAAGCACATCAGAATTCCTGATAAATTATTAAATTTAAGCATTTCCTAATTGATGATTTTTTTTATAAGTCCGGTTATGCATATGCTAAATTTCTTCCATCGTCCGCCAATGAAAAGTTGCTATTTTGCACATGAGATTGTCCAATTTTGCTTTGACTGATTAAAAGATCTTGTTTTGACAGGGAAAAAGCTCTAGAAACCCTAACTCAAGCTAAGATTACAAAAGCACCGAGATAAACATTTCCAAAATCCAAATTTAACTATTTGATTTGAGATGAATCGCATGTTTGGGAATAAAAGTAACAAAGCCCTAAAACGCAGTCTCTCCCTCCCTCTCTCGCTCTGGCAATTGGTCGATGGCTGACGGCGACTAGTTCTCTGTCTCGATCCCAACGGGCGGTGTCAACGCGGTCTCTCCCTCCCTCTTAACTCCCCGGCGGTCCGGTCGCGCTCTATCTCTCTCGGTCGAATGAAGGAGAAATGGAGAATTTGGAAGGGCTAACGCGGTTAAGTTGATGACATGGCCATTGGTGACGTGTCACAATACCTTCCACATGGCTAATTTGGCGGTCACGCCAGATAATTCTAGCCGGATTCTCTCGGGTACCCTCCCGTTAAAAACAAATAGAAGTAGGGTGACAAAAAAAAAACAAATTGAAGTTAGGTACCTAAAGTGAAATTTGGGCATAGTTTGGTGACCTCTCAAGATTTTTACCCCACTTTGTCTAGAAAAAGGAACTATAAAGGAAGAGGGTGCAAGCACTCGTGCTCTAGGGAAGCCTCTAATGCTTGAGTTAGGGACTCCAAGTAGAGAAGAGAGTATGAAGGAGAGTGAGAGGATTTTGCGAAAGAGATGATCAAGCTAGCACTCAATATTAATGGAGTTTAAGATACTTTTTTTCATGAGCCGAGGACCTCCTTATATAGCCGGAAGAGATCATTTGTTGATTTGATGGGAAGGTTTTAATATTTTGATGAATAATAAATGATGATGTTTGTTAGATAATAATAACTTTTCAATGGTAATTAAGTTGTATAAGCATTATTCTTCATTCTTAATTCTTTCTTTGACTTTGTTAACTTAAATCAAACTAATTGGAAAGATAGAGAAATCAAAATAATATAAGTTAAGCCAATGTTTTTTTTTTTTTGATAAAAATGAATAAACTGTATTCATTTATTTAACAAAGTTTGGAGGATACATCTTCTTAGATGAAGCTTACAATTACATTATCAACCCAACCCTTTTATGCCCCTATATTGGTGGCTCTTTTCATTCTGCATCGCTGCTCCTTGGTATGGTGGGATCATCGAAGTCATCCTCATTGTCTCCACTTGACGTCGATCCTTCCGTTATGAAGGTGAGGCTCCTCTTCATGATGTTTTCCATTGGCACCGGCTTCGACTTATTGGAGGTAGACATTGCATCAACCCAAAATAGCATTAGAAAGTTAATCCCTCATATTACTCCGGTGAAAACACGTTGTTTGTTGCTAATACGTTTAAGTCAGATGGTCCAGGTGATAACTATCACTTCAAGGTTCCACCCTAGCTGAGCTTCTTTCAGAAGCTATTTGCCCATGTGGTGCCTGGCCCAAAGATCTTGGATTATCCAATGAGGACCATCCAATCCAAATCTTGGGCAGTAATGTTCCCAAATTTTTCTTGACTCCTGGTATTCTATGAGCAAATGCTAAGTTGTTTCAGCGGCCTCGTTACACAAGTGGCATGTTGTTCTTGTGCCCCTCTAATGTCGTTTGGCTAAGTTATCTAGAGTTAGTATTTGTTATCTCAAGCCTTCAAGTTGGGTCACACATGTAGACTCGCGGCTGCACCAAGTTTGTTTCTTATGTTCTTCAAATGTTGACTTTCTGTTTTGTTGCCACGACATCATTATGTGCCATCACTGTGTCAAGTAATGCCAATCCTAAAGTGCACTAGCACTGACAATATGCAATGTTTTAATGTATCAGATATTCCTGTCATAGGGCATATGCATTTCTGGATGCTGATTTTTTTTAGGTTGCAAGCCTTGGTCTTGTTTACTAAACTCCTATAGCACTGATATGTACATAGAAAAAGAACTTTGGTCCTACCGGTCAGTCATGAGTTTGAATTAGCATCACATTGTATGGATATCTTGCATTGTTCTGCGAAAAGTATCAAATGATGTTACTAAGTTTTGTTATAATTTATTTTTAGCATGCTCTATACAGAGAAATCAATCCAATCCACAGAACTAAAGAATTTACGACTTAGTTTACATGAGGGTAAAATTTCTGATTCCATCTTTTACAAGTTTTTGGATCTGCTTAAAGAATATCTTAGTTTTTCTTAAATATTTTCAGAAAGCCAAGTAAGGTATCAAGAAATTGTGCTCTTCAATACAGTTGAGCATCTAAGCCAGGAAATTCAGCAACTATGTAATAATCTACAGTGTATTGATTTTGCTTCTCAATCATGCACTGCAATACAATTGAACATCTATGCCAGGAAATTCAGCAACTATGTAATAGTCTACAGTGTATTGATTTTGCTTCCCACTCATGCTCTTCAATACAATTAAACATCTATGCCAGGCAGTTCAGCAGCTATATAGTAGTAGTCTACAGTGTATTGATTATGTTTTGCAATGGCACTTTGTTACCTCTAGCTTGCAATCCTTCTCAGGCACTCAGAGTCATGTACAAAATGAAGAACAATTGTTTGTTGCTTTCTCAAGAATTGAAGACATTTATATACCACTTGTTTGGATATCTTCATATCTTGATTATGTGCTTACCTCCCCTTGTGAAGAGTGAAACATATTCAATCCAAGCATGCTCTTAAGAAGGAGAAATAGATCGATTTATAGTTTATTGAATTGAAAAATTACAATATGAATTATGGGTAATGCCCCTTTATTGTAGTAATTATTTATAGTATGACTTTAGAAAAAACTCAAAAATAAAAATATTTAAAATAGTTCTTAACTAAATATAATTATAAAAGAAGGCAAACTCATCCTTGCAAAAGAGGATGACCATCTCTCTTAAATATATCCAACAAAACACTAGTTTTTTAAATCCAGATTACAAATCCTTATAACCAAAAAAATCTAACCAAACACTAGATTTGCATACAATTGTATTTTAAAAACCAAGTATTTACAAATATATCAAGGATTTAGGAATACATCCAACCAAACGCTACCTTAGTATCAAGGCCACAACTAAGTTCACATCCAAAGGAATAAAGCTTAAAATCTAATCTAGAAATTATACCCCCCCAAAAAAATTACATGCTCTATATTATTGTGAGCAATTAATAATTATTAGAAATTCAATACGGAGGGGTATATCTTGAGGGGCATTAGCTGACAATACATGGCTTAAAAGTTATGACATGGCCAGTCCAAAAATTATTACAAAAGCAAAGAGAACTCTGCAAGCAACATGAAACATTAACCAATTGATATCCTCACACAAGTTTTCACACAAGCTGCATCTTAGTTTGACATTCTTGCCTTGTTTTCATCAACAACGACAACAATAACTAAGCCTTAATCCCATACTAGATGGGG
The DNA here is from genome assembly GCA_026586065.1 of Dioscorea zingiberensis. Classification (NCBI taxonomy): domain Eukaryota; kingdom Viridiplantae; phylum Streptophyta; class Magnoliopsida; order Dioscoreales; family Dioscoreaceae; genus Dioscorea; species Dioscorea zingiberensis. The sequence goes on along the minus strand of CM048825.1, from coordinate 33,799,365 downwards.
TCGGCTATATGAATTCTCTGTCTCTATGTAGCTCTGTCAAAAATAAGATCAGGATCAACATCTAATAAACGTAAGTCCTTAGACACTATTTCCCTCCATGTAATCCTCGGTCTACCTCTGCCCTTCTTTTTACATTCTATTACTAAACTATCACATTTTTTATCCAGGGCACTTAGGGGTCTCAGATACACATGTCCAAACCATCTTAAACGCCTTTATCTTATTTTATCTTCAATTGGCGCAACATGCACCTTTTATCGGATGTGTTCATTTCTAATCTTATCCAATCTTATATGACCACACATTCACCTTAACATCCTCATTTCTATCACATTCATCTTATGAATTATGAATATGTTGAACTTTACTTGCCCAACACTCACTCTCGTATAGTATGGTCGGTCTAACTGTCGTTCTATAAAACTTTCTCCTCACTTTGTTAGGTATCTTCTTATTAAATAACACACCCGTAGCACTTCTCCATTTCAACCATCATGTTTTGATTCTATGGGATACATCTTCATCGATCATCTCATCCTCCTGGAAAATGGAACCTAGATACTTAAAATGGTTACACTTGGGCACTACTATCCCACCTAGTCCTACTTTGACTAAAATTACAATGCATATATTCTGTTTTACTTCTACTAAGTCTAAAGCCTCTACTCTCGAGGGTGTTCCTCCATAATTCTAACTTCTTATTAATTCCATCTCTAGTCTCATCAACTAGGACAATATCATCTACGAATAACATACATCATGGGATGTCATCTTGGAAACAACTAATTAACTCATCCATTACTAGAGTAAACAAATATGAGCTCAAAGCCGATCTCTGATGTAGACTCATTGTTATAGGAAACTCCTCCGTATCTCCACCAATTGTTCTCACACTCATAACTGCTCCTTTGTACATATCCTTAATAACATTTATATATTTAACATGAATGTTTTTCTTCTTCAACGCCCACCAAAGGACTTGTTTTGGTACCCTATTATATGCTTTCTCTAGTAATGCGGGCATAACCGGTCCCAAGCCCGGATAAAAGAGGAGGGTTGCGGTAGGTTGACAACCAGCATAAAACTTTGTCAAACACCTTGTTTTCATCAACCATAAATCCTGTTATCCTTAATAGACACAACGATTAATAATTTAGTATCAATGCGACAACTAAGTTCCCATCCAAAGGAATAAATCTTAAAATCTAATCTGTAAATTATACCCAAGAAAAGATTACATTCTCTATATCATTGTGAGCAAGTAACAATTGTTGGAAATTCAATACAGAGGGAGATATCTTGAGGCATTAGCTGAGATGATACATGGTTTAAAAGTTAAAACATGGCCAGTCCAAAAATTATTACATAAGCAAAGAGAACTCTGCAAGCAGCACAAAGCATTAACCAATTGATATTTTGCCACCAATTTTCACATAGCTGCATCTTGGTTTGAGGATCTTGCCTTGTTTTCATCAACCCTTTCATAAATCCTGTTATCCTTGATAGTTTGATCACTTGCCAAAAACCAGTGAGCAATATTGCAAGAGGAGCAACAAAAGTTATGGTACATACTATAGTGCCAATTTGCCATGATTGAGGACTAAGAATTGCCATTAAAGCCATCCCAAATGCAACATTCATACTTACAAATGCCACCCAAAATACGGTGAAAGACAAAAACCAATAGCGCTTACGTGTGTTAAGATCAACCATATGCCCTCCAAGATATGTGGACCAGTAAGTGACTATGAGAGAGCAAACCATTGCCAAGGTGTCTGAAATTAGAAATACTTTGAAACAATACTTATTCGAGAGAATTGCTGTGCCCACTCGAAGGCTGTCATTGTTACTCCAGTAACCTCCAGGCACTGTGAAACCGGCAGCAAATGTGACTGTGGCAATTAGCATGGACAATATTGCAAGACTTTGGGATGAGGATATGTATAATTTTTCTGATTCCAGATCAAGTGTACTGTTTCTCTTATGAAGATCAAATCTTTTTGGGCTGAATATAGCCCCAGAGTCCACCAAGCATCTCAAGATCAAGGATGCTGCATTCTGTATGACACAGAATTTAGATCATTTAATTGCATGTAAAATAAAAAGCAGACAGAGATTAAAATTCCTTGCTTACAAGAGGACATCCCATGTGATTGTTCAGTTTTTGAGATAAATCAAGAGGTGTGAGTCCTTCATTATTCATCACTCCAGAATCAAGTCTGTCATTCCTGATAAGGTCATACACAATCTCTTTGCCCCCCACTGTGACAGCAAGATGCAGTGGAGTGTTCCCTTCATAATCCTGATCATTCAGCAACTTTTCCAGGTTTGGCCTCTCAAGAACATACCTGAAAACACGCTGGCTGTGATTTACAACAGCAACATGAAGAAAGCTCCTTCCTTTGCCATCAACAAGCTCATCAGAGTCTGGACAATGTTTGAGGAGCTCTATAATCACTTGCACATTGTCCATACATGAAGCAATGTGTATGGGGAATAAGCCATTCTTGTCAGGTATGAAGTTTGTAGAAGCATCATGCTCTAATAGAAAGCGTGCAATTCTAGCATCACCACTCGCAGCAACATAATGAAGAGGTGTGTTGGCAGAGTCATCTGACACCCTGCCGAGCCTTGGCTTCCATTTCAGTAGCATTGCCGTGATTTCTACATTAATTCTCATAACAAAGATTAGAAGACTCAAGAGTTACACATCTATTTCGATGCACTCTATGGACATAATAAATTTGACAAAAAGAAGCTCTTTATAGAAAATATTAAGATGGTCATAATTAATACTGAGACGATCGTAATATTTTGTTCCCGATTAGATAGAGATATTTTAGATTAGCTCTTCCTAGAAGCTCATCTATTTATAGTGACAACTAAGTGTTCAAATTTGTTGGCATGTTCTATCAGTTTACCTAGCCACTGGTCTGCTGTATGGCAATATCCAGGGGACTGATGACGCTATTGGCCCATACAAGCTATTATAGGTTTCAATTTATCTATACAAGCTTATGGTTTATTTCTCATTCTATGTACTGCTTTTGAGGCACAAGCTGTGTTCTTTCTATCTGCTTCAATGAAAAATTTAATCTATATAAGCTCAAAAGGTATTCCCAAAACTCACTGGGATATCTTGGTAGAGAAATGAATTATTTGATCAACCATGGTAGTGGTCTGTTGGACTCTCAATTGTAGTATGTATTCCTTTGCCTCCTGATAACTTTGTAAATTTGATGGTGTTAGGAAAGTGTAAGCAAAAAACTCAGACCATAATTTGATGAGACCTCTAAAAGTTGAGTTGAAGAGTGGGGGGACTAAATCTTCTGTCAATGTATATAATTATTTAGGAAATGAATTGATAAAGTTTAGATATCGTGTGTCAAACCTGTTATTACACTAATTGAGAGAGAGAGAGTGGATGTATGTTTGTCTGAACTATTTTCGAGTTTCGGCTTCTTCTTGTTTTGCATTTATATGCATACCCCACCTCTCTAGAAATTGTCATTGAGCTCACCATATATCTGAGTTTCCTAACATGTAACCCTCATTTGCTATTTTACTTATACTAACTGTGTTAATCAGTATAGAAACTTATTTCTCGATGACCAAATCAATTCTTTCATTTCAGATTGTTTCAGTACATTCAGGGAGCTAATCTGAATTCCTCAAGGATCAGGATTATAAAAGTTGTGTATTCCGCAGGTAATAAAGTTGATCACCAAATCATCCCCATCTGCTAAAACACCAAGAGGAACATACCTGGACATCGGGCCACAGCCGCATGCAGGGCTGTCTGACCACCAGGACCAGCATAAGAAGAAGAAGGTTGCAACAAAGCTTCCACCATAGCCAGCGAGTTTCGCATAACAGCCAGGTAGAGCGGAGACATACCAGCATTGTTCACAATGGAAGCCGACGCAGCATCAACAGAGATAAACTTTTTAACCATATGGACGTGGCCAGCCCGTACAGCCTCGTGCAGTGCCGTGTCTCCGTTCATGTTCTTGACCCTGAGAACATCTTCAAAACCGCCTTTTTTCATATAGTTGATGATGACTTCAGATACTTTGAGGTGACCGGACTTGGCACACAAGTGCAAGGATGAATCGAGCCTCGTGTTGACAGCTGATATTAGGGAGCATTCTCGTCGGCAGACCTCCTCAGCGATGCGCGGCTGCCCGTACTGGGCGGCTATGTGGAGGAGAGTGTTCCCTCCGGCGGTGACTCCAAAGATGGTCTCTGTTTCGTGAGGTACTGGTGAAAGATTGGGTTTGTGTGGTGTTTGAACGTCCACGTCTATGTTGATCTGATTGTGATCTGGAGAGAGGAGTGACTCCAAGGTTTCCAAGTCTCCTGATCTTGCAGCTAGGAGAAGAGAAGCTCCCATGTGTCTTCGATGTGGTTTCATCTCCATCTCCATTTCAGATTACGAACCTTCTCCTCAAAACCTCTGTGAATTGGAAAATGAAATTTGTAGGAATGGGATGGTCAAACTCAGTTGCAACATTTGTAGTTCCTTTGAATTGTCAGCTAGACTTGGAGGACCGGAGACTCGAAAACCTCTGTGAATTAATTGTTTTGGACCATGGCCATTAAACAAATATGACCATGATTCAAAGTAGTTGATTTCTGCAACACAACCTTCTTTGTCAACTGAATCTATTCCTAAGTTTGATGAGACTGTTTCGTCATCCAACAATAATAGAGTAAGGTCTGGTATTGATCAAAATGTGACTCCTAAAAAAAACTGACTCTGCAGAGCTGCATGCAGGTGGGAGAAGTCTAAGCAGAAAAATTGTATCTTTATTTATTTATTTATTTATTTATTTATTTTTATTTTATTTTTTTTTAGACAAGGGGATAAACCCTATTATGTTCAAAGATAGGACGTACGCACGGATCGGACTATCACGGATACACTGTGTGCAGACCGCCAGACCGTCCCTTCTTTACTGTCCATGACTACCAATCCCACACAAAGTTTTACATTGTGTGTCGCCATGACCCACTGGGTGGCCACACCATACTTCACTCCATCACGGAGGAGATTCAACCTAGTGCTCTTATCTCGTCATGGCGAGGCCTTTCACTGTGACACCTTTGGCAAAATTGTATCTTCTGCATCAACTTTATTGGATGCTGCATCCAAAAGTATGGTTAGGCAATTTCGAAGTACCTTACTCTTTTGCTTTTACATATTTGGTTTAATAATCTTCAGAGTTCACTTGTGTATAGATGAAACCTTTTTGAAACAATTAAATTTATCCAATTCTATTCATCATTTTATAAATTTTTTGACTGGTTCCAGCTGTTGGAAACCCAAGTCTTACATATCTGAGGTGCTATCCCTGCTGATGTCAAAATGTGTTTTACCTTCTCCAATATTGGCTGTAAGTGGCTTCATACGGTTTTAATCCTTGATGGTTTACAAACTTTTAAACATTAATTTATACAATTTTTTAGAAATTTGTGATTAATAAATGTGATTTAAGTATCTTTGAGATCTCTTTAATTATAGTGTCTTATACATATCATTGGAGTTTTAGTTCTTTACCGTTTCATTTGGCTTTACCTGATTCATAAATTTGAATTTATGAAATAAGGCCAGGGTTTGTTTCTTTTACTTTTATTTATTTTTTTAATAAAATTTAACAGATTCAGATTCATGTTTTAGTTGGTTTTAATTTCCGTTTTAAACATTTTTTGTTTTAATAACATTTGTGTACTTTAATACTTAGATTAGCAGATTTTATTATGTTTGCTCAAACTTCTATGATTGCTTAGGCTGTCATTTGATCTACTTGAGCAGGTTCTTAGTTATGTGTCTTCGCTGTGGTCTCATCTCCATCTCCATTATTGCAGATTACAAACCTTCTTCTCAAGACCTTAAAAGAATTATTTGCTTCTGGTCAATGGTGGTGTTCGAATTAGAAAGAAATTTGTAGGAATGGGATGGTCAGAGTCAATTGCAATGTTTGTAGTTACTTTCTAGACTTGGCCGGAGACTTGAAATCCTCTGTTGGTTATTAGTCTTGGGCCACAATTTTATTAATTATCAATAGATTAATAAATTATTAATTTGTATATCACATAATAAAAAATTAATTTATCAAAATATTCTTTATTAAACTTTTACCAAGGTGTGTTCTTTAAAAAAAAATTAAATTAATTTTTTATGATTCTAAAATAAATTAATTAGTCTTATTAATTGTAAGTTGTTAGCGGAAAAATCGGTTATGTTTGGAGTTGACTCCGGCCAATGCCAACTAATGATGTCTTCTACGATTGAAGTACGTGTCGAAGGTGTGTTCTCCAAGGAATCCACTTGAAAATGAAACACAAGAACGACTGTGAGAGGGGCCGGGGAGGGCCTGGGGTGCCCAAATAGGGCTCCGACGGTCAAGTTAGCCTGGAAATCACCGGGGAAGATCTATGGAAGGAGAGTGGGAGAATACTAGGTCTCAAGTGAGCTTACCTTCCTTCGTCTGAGATCTTCTCCTTTTGTGCTTTAGAGTTTCTCGGGATCTGAACTACATCCCATCACCTTTTCAGGGGTCTTGTTTGCCAGCATGAGAGTGGGTGTGGGCAACCCTTTTGTCTCTGAGATGATCGTGACCCTACCTTGATATGGGGAGATATGGCGGCTCCCTTTGGGATCCGTATCCCCTTTATGGGTCGTGTGAGGATTCCGACATGTGGATGCCAGGATTTGGGGTGTATCATAAGTCAATGATCTATTTATTTCCAACAAACTATTACTATTACTATTATTATTATTATTATTATTATATATATTAAGGTCTTAAAACAAGTTAATTAATCTTATTAAATAGAACACATGGATCTATTAATTTTTCAACAAACTAAAATTAGTTTTACATTAAATTTTTATTGTCTTAAAACAAGTTAGACTCATTTTTTCAATAAACTAAAATTAATTTTGTTAAATTTTAATGGTCCCAAAACAAGTTAGACTTATTTTTCCAACAAACTAAAATAAATTTATTAAATTTTTATGGTCTCAAAACAAGTTAATTTGTAGCCTTATTAAATAGAAGTCATGAACATTAAGTTGTAAAAATAGCTCTAAAAAGAACATAGAACATTGCAAATAGTAAAACTAAACACTATGGCTTTTCACCTCAAAGGTGTAAAAAAAATCAACAATGACAAATTAAATGCGTAGAGCATTGTGTGAGTATAAAGAAAATTCAACTTCCACCCAAAAGCAATTGCAACAGTGGGTGTCCGAGAAGTTTGACTTACAAGTGAGCAAAGCAACAATATCAAATATGATCAAAAGGTTATCAGAGTATCTATAAGTCAATATTGTTAAAGGTGATGTCAAATGACAGAAAACTGGAAAATTTCCAGAGTTGGATAAGGTTCTTTATGAATGGTTTGTTCAATTCCAAAAACGTGTGAATATAACTGGAGAACTAATCACAAAGAAGGCATAGGAGTTTGTAAAAAAGATGTACCTGTAGATATGGTAGAATTCCATTTTTCTCAAGGTTGGCTCGAGCACTTCAAATCAAGACATGGCATCAAGACATATCGTCGTTTTGGAGAAAGCGGATCACTTGATAAAGAGCACACAGAGAGCAATTTATAGTCCATAAGAGAGAAGCTAGATCAATTTCTCATGAAAGATGTTTTCAATATGGATGAAACGAGATTGTTATATAGGCTACAATCGGATCATTCTTTTGCAATAAAGCAACTTGAAGGTAAGAAACATGACAAGGAAAGACTTACAATTGTTATTTGTTGTACTGAGCATGATTATGAGAAAATTCTTTTATGGTTCATTGGCAAGTATGCTAAGTCACGGTGTTTCAAGAATGTCAGTAGTATGAATTGTGAGTATCATGCCAATAAAAGAGAATAAATAAGTAAGATTTTATTCCAATAATATGTTTGACAATTAAATAAAAAAATGGAATGTAGAAACGTACTCTTGCTTGTTGATAATTGTCCCACTCATCCAAAAACTATTGTAGGTTTGAAAATATTGAATTGTTTTTCTTGCCACCCAACACAACATCAAGGATTTAGTCTTGTGATGCGGGGATCATATGAGCTTTCAAGATACATTATCGTCGTCAATTTTATCGAAATATTTTGGAGGATTATGAAATTGGGATCCCAAATCCAGAGAAGATACATGTTTTAAATGTAATGAATCTTGCAATCTCGGCTTGAACAATAGATGTTGAAGTAAGTACAATTGAAAATTGTGTTCGACATTGTAAAATTAGGTATATAGATAATATGGTTTTAGAGAATTTGGATCAACCCTCAGATATTGGTATCTTTCAACAATTGTATGTTCTAATCAAAGAGTTGAACTATCATGATACAATGGATGTTGAGTACCTTTTGAACTACCAAGGATAAAATGAGGCAACTTTAGAGTTGTTGAGTGATGAACAAATTATTGAAAATATCATAAGAAATGACAAAGAAGATGAAGTTTAAGATGATAGTTTTGCATTAGAGTTTATTCCGCGCAAAGATGCACTCAAAACAACACTCACATTACATAGTTTAAGAAAACGAGAAGGATTAGGTTACGGATTTGGGTAGTGGCATGAGGGGAATAAATAAAGAGGCTTCGTAACAGTTTTTAGATTAGGTTTTTGACCCAATCTTTTAATTATGATAAGTATCAGCTCATTTTGCTTTTTAAACCCTACATTATTATTATATATTTATTTTTAGATTTTAAAGTGTATTATTACATAGATATAGAGGGCTGCCGGTGTTTTAGAGGGAAGAAAAGTACCTGTTGCACTCTGATCTTTTCATTGAATAAGAAAAATATTTATAGATTACAAACCAAATCTGGATACTGAATTTAAATCTAGTAACTAAATCCAATCTAAGAAATTTAAATATTGAACTGATATAATCTGGAAACTGAATTTAAATCTAGTGACTAAATCTAATCTAGAAAGTTTAATTTGTTTAAACTAAAATCAGATTTTATGATCTGATTCTCCAATATGTATGACTCGCCTATATATGGGTTGTGCTCATATTGCATAGCTCCCGGCACTGTGTGTGCAGAGCTAGCCTATCATGAAATTCAATGCATTCCGAGCAGGCACAACATGCATAGTGCTTGGCACAAGTCAGGCCCGGTGGCCCGAAAACACAGTTCTAATGTGTGGTAAGATATGATCATAGTTATTGTAGGCTGCGATTGGGTAAGGGGAATGGAAAGGAAAGGAATGGAAAGGAAAGGAATGAGAATGGGAATGATTACTTTATTTGGATGGGAGGTAATAAGAAGGTAATTTATTGGGAATGAGAAAAGTAAAGGAAAAGGTTGTGATATAATTACTTTTATACCCTTAATATAAAAATAAATTTATTTCTTTATAAAATACTTTGATTAGCATACTCCAATTTAATTATTATGATTAATTTTTTAATTAAATTGATCATTATAATTAAATATAAATATCTCAATTTAAATCATTTTTTTGTTTAATTAATATAATTAAGAACAATTTGTTATGCAAAAATGGTTATAATTCACCTAATCATTTAATTAAGAATAATTTTTAATTTAATTATTAAATAAACAATTAATTTTAATAATCAATTATTATATTTAAATTTTTAATTATAATAATTGATATTTATTTATAATAATCAATTATTATAATTAGTTGTTAATTATAATAATTAATTATTATGGTTAATGGGGGCAAATGGGTCATTTGTCCCATTCTCCCTTGGAGGGAATGATCAATTCCCCCCATAAGGGGAATCACAATCCTTTACAAAGGGGATTCATTCCCCCCATGGATACCCAAACATGGGGGGTATCATTCAATGATTCCCCTCATCCAAACGCATCCTAAGACTTTCAGGCAGGCATCCAAACAAAAACCTAGGAGGCTCTCATTGTCAATTCATTATTTAGAATAACGCATGATCTTAAAGATCTGAATTCAAATCCTGTCGGTTGGCTATTGGCTACTTATAAGATATATTTTCTGTGGTATTTGTAATTTATAGTATTTGTGTTAAAATCACCTTTACATTTCATGCAACAATGTTTCTTTATTCTTGAAATGTCTTTCACATAAAATCTTATATATCTTATGGACTTGTGGTTGTATTGGTTGGTACAAACTAGACTTACCAATACCAATAGACACAACTAAGTTCACATCCAAAGGAATAAAGCTTCTAATCAGGAAATAATACCCAAAAAAAAAAATGATTACATGCTCTATATTATTGTGAGCAATTAACAATTGTTGGAAATTCAATACGGAGGAGGATATCTTGAGGCATTAGCTGACATTACATGGCTTAAAAGTTAAAACATGGCCAGTCCAAAAATTATTACATAAGCAAATAGAATTCTGCAAGTAACACGAAACATTAACCAAGTGACATTTACACACGAATACTCACACAACTGCATCTTGGTTTGAGGATCTTGCCTTGTTTTCATCAACCCTTTCATGAATCCTGTTATCCTTAATAGATTGATCACTGGCCAAAAAACAGTGAGCAACTGTTGAGAATTGTGCAGCAAACCAAGCAAAGAAAACAAGAAGAAAAACAAGAAAACAAGGAATTAACGTGGTTCGGCAATGTGCCTACATCCACCGGAGCAAACGGCGGAATTTCACTATATAAAATTAGGATTACATCATAAGTATTTATAATAAAACCCTAATGTACGGAAATTACAAATGTAAAATCCAAGATCTTTGTAGCAAAATAAAGGATTTAAAATTTCCCTAAGTTTTTGCTTATTAATAAAATTATTCGAATTAATTTGCCTAAGGGGGCATTATGGTAAAATGGATATGAGGGAGATTAAATAAGGAGTTAATAAATTATGTAATAATTTATTAAAGGGAAAAATTAGAGGATTATCTAATTAAATTTGGAAGTGACCAAATTAATCAAATTAGGGAACCCTCTAATTTAATCATGATAGAAACTTAGAAGGAAGGGGTGAGATATTTGATTAAATCTATTAAAGGTAATGCCCTAAGTTTAGTAAGGGTGGGATTTAATCAAAAGAAATCAAATTAGAATTTAAATTCAAATGAATTTAAATTATAGAAATTACTAATTAATTGGCTGCCAAGGGCTTATTGGAGATTTTATAAAGTTTGGGGAGCTGAAGGTAAAAGTGATGTCTCTGAGAGAAAGGACCTAGATATAAAAGTAGAATGAACAGGGACCTAAGAAGAATTGTTCACTCTCTCCCAGAGCGAGGGCCTAACCATAATTTGTAAAAATTGGAGGGTCCTTGTGCAAACGATTACAGAGTCTGTTAGAATGACGGCTGAGATCAAGAGATCTCAGCCAGTGATGATCGCGAGGCATCATCTGGACCCTCCGATTTGGCCACGATGACAAGCGTATGGGAGCCCTCACCAAGCGGGTTGGTTTGCAACCGTTTGATTCGATGGCGAAAACCGATCACGAGGCACTCTGTTCATCTCCTCCAGCCACCAACGCGCGCCAGCATCGCCAAAAATGGCAGGGAGATCCGTCCATGAAGGAAGGAGCTAATATGGTGAGCATTCCTTCAATCAACGAGCGACGGGAATGGAATGAAACCACGCACGAATCCTCAATCACCGAGACGTAGTCTCGTCGGACGCCTCCACGAGGCCTATAAAAAGAAGGAGGCTTGGAGGGGCATGAGCATCACTGAGCCTCAGTGGTAAACGGAGAAGGAAGAGGAGTCGAGGTTCACTGTACCTTCGTGAGACGCCGGAGTCGAGAGGCAGGTGAGAGCGAGGGGAGGCGCGCTGGACCTCTCCTCGGCGATCGGAACAGAGGAGCACCACCACGGTAAGGTCTCTTCCTCCTATGTATTCCTTATGTGTTGCACGAGCATTTGCATGCATGAGTGATGTTAAGCCGTGAGGAGGGAGGAAACGACGTCGGACTCCGGTCGTCGAAGGGCCTGGAAACCGGGAAGCGTGGTCGTTTTCAGGCCTGACAGTGGCTACTGTCTGCGGCCGGGACGCCACCTACCTGATCAGGCGTGGACACGACGAAGAGGACTCCGGACCTTGTGCATCACCGGCGGCCAACACGCAGACACAAGCGCCCCCTATCGCACCGGCAACCTGCAGTGAAGAGGGAGCCGCGGTCTTGGCCTCCTGGTGGCGCTCACGGTTGCCTAAAAGAAGACTCTCTGACGAAGGACGGGCGACGGGAAGCTTTCTGCTCGGGCTTGGGTCGCCGGAGGGCCGTTGCAGGCGGACGGGGGATCCCCAGCCACCGGTGGAGCCACGGTCGCGGGGTTGGAGTCGTCGACGCCCAGCCTGAGAAGAGAGAGAGAAATAAAAGAGAGAGAGAGGGGTTAGTAATTAGTTATTTTAATAACTAATGATGATTAGTTTAATAACTAAGTAGATTTGTCTCCCTAAATAATTAGTTTAATGTTAATTAATTTATTAGTTAGCTAACTAACCAGAAATTTGTCAAAGAGGGATAATTAATTAACTAACTATGGGAATTAATTGAATGATTAATTGAATGTGAACTAATTGAGTAATTAGGTTAGCTCATCAAAAGATTTGTTGATTTGGGTAAATCAACTTAAATAAAATGGTTTGAGTTAGAATGACGAGTTGATTTATGTGTTGGTCAAAGAATTTGCTTGGGTTGATCAAAAGGAACTAAATAAAAGATTTTGTTGATAAACCAGATTAGTTAATTAACGAAATTAACTAACAACTACCAAGATGGTTATCTTACGGGTGAAAAATTAATTATTTGAATAATTACCTAATAAGTTGGACGAGCCAACTAGTTAAGGCAGATCGAGACCAACCAAATCAATGGTTGGGTCCGGAGCTAGCAGAATGGTTGATGGATGACCATTTAGAAGATTAGTTAATTAGTTAAATTGCAAGCTAATTAATGGATCGGCTTGATAATCAATTAGTAGATTAATTAACCTGGATAGTTAATTAATTAACTAATTATATTAATTAAGTACATGAATTGACTTAGTAAATCAATGAGATGAGATGGGTGAGAGATGAACCCAAGGTTGGTTCGAATCAATTTCAAAGGATTGAACCAAGGTGGTATATGACCAAGGAACGCGAGAGAAGGCCCACCAAGCCGGGCTTGGGCCCGTGAGAGCATGCATAGTAGAATTATTGCCATAGACCTATAGCTGATTGAGAATAGGTTTATCTTACCAGGTGTTGACTTGGATGCGTCGGGAAGTTCCGTGGAGCACTAGGCTTTGCGATTTTAGGTAAGTACTTCGGCCTAGTACCTTTACTCTTTGATGAGTATTCTTGAACATGTTATTGCATGCCTTGTTCCTCCCTTCAGGGATTTTATTTTTATGTCGTTGTTGTGACATATTGTTTTCTTACATGCTTCCATGAATTTTGTTTGAAATCCATATATAGCATGTTTGATTTGTTTTGGGGATGTTGGGATCCCTACTTGTACTGTTCTTCGTCCCGGATTCAGTGGAGCAGGTGAGCTCCAGATTTTGCGAGAGCGTTGGGGACGGGACACCCTGACGCTTAGAGCACTCCTAGCGGAGGGAGAGTGTTACGGATGTCCTTGCGGTCCGATTGGAATGGGTCGATCACGACCATGTCGGCATGAGAGACAAAGCGGCGCTACCGGCATACACCCTGAGGGCCGTAGCGACGGATAGTCGTTTTCTCGGCGAGTTCGATGGTACCGACCGGGAGACGTTTGTGGAGCTTCAGTTGGAACTCTTAGCTAGGAGTCATTATCTTGTTTTGTTTTTGTGATAGACTCCTAGGGCTTGCTTTGCGGGGCGTGCCCCGAGTTTGCTTTGATATTCATTTTGTTGATATCGTATTTCTTGAACCCAGGGTAGTACTTACTCGAAGCTTTCCATTCAAAGCTCATGCACTGTTTTCTCCTGCTTACGGATCCCAGGCTAGCAGGGACAGTACGCAGGAGTTGAGCCGCATCGTGGGTGAGGTGATTTGCGTAGGTCCGGTGACCTTGTCTATCTTTTTGTTTTGAGTGAGATATTATGTTTTGTAGGTCCCCTTAGGGCCTGATATTTGTAGGGTACCTGAACCCTTGTTATTTATTTTCCGCTGAACTCTGTTTATTTTGAATAAATTAAGTTGTTTATTTTGCATTATCTGCTTACACACTTAGGCCTTGTATCCGGGTGGGGCCCGTCTCTACTCGGCTACGGCCGGTCTACTGCACGTGCAGGGTCCCGGATCGGTCAGGCGTTACAACAAAATTGCCCTTTTCCGTACCAGACAGATTTTACGTGGGCGCTGCCCCGCACCCCCAACCCTATTCTGATCTTCATGGATTAAAGCTCATTTCGCTCTGGCATCTGCCCTTTTGCCACTGTGCTCGTAACAAATATGAGCCATACTTTAACAATCTCCACATTGGCGAATATTTACCACCACTCAGGAGATCAACATATCCTGAAACTCCACCTGGGACTCAGGGTTGGGGGCATCTCCCATCTAGCAACTGGAGATATTAATTAAGTCCAAGCGGTCTTTCGAACTTATCACGTAGGTAACAGGCTTTGTCAACATGTCTGCTGCATTCTCAGAAGTTTGAACTTTCTCAAGTAATAGTTCACCAGAAGACACCAACTCTCTGATCTTGTGAAACCTCACATCTATGTGCTTGGTCCTCGCATGATAGATCTGGTTCTTCGCCAAATAGATGGCACTCTGACTGTCACAATGCAACTGAACTCCACCTTGCTGAACACCCAGCTCCTTGACTAACCCTGTAAGCCACAATGCTTCCTTGGCAGCCTCAGCTACTGCCATGTATTCTGACTCAGTAGTAGATAATGCAACTATAGACTGTACCATAGACTTCCAACAAATAGGGCCTCCCGCAAGGGTAAACACATATCCTGTGGTAGACCTCCCCATATCCAAGTCCCACACGCATAGTCTGCATCCACATATCCCACAACTGAAGGATTATCCTGCTGTCTGCTAAACATGATGCCATAGTCTGAAGTACCCCTCAAGTATCTGAAAATCCACTTGACTGCATCCCAATGCCGTCGACCCGGATTTGATAGAAACTTGCTCACAACACTGATAGCTTGTGCCAAATCTGGTCTTGTGCAAACCATAGCATACATTAAGCAACCCACAGCACTTGCATATGGAACCTTTGACATGTCTTGCATCTCATCTTCTGTCTTTGGGCACTGTGCAGTAGACAATCTAAAGTGATTCGCCAATGGTGTACTCACCGGTTTTGCATTTCCCATGCTGAACCTATCCAACACCTTCTCAATATTGCCATTCTGTGATAGCCATAATTGCACAGAAGTTCTGTCCCTGCGAATCTCCATCCCAAAAATTTTCTTGGCCTCACCCAAATCTTTCATGTCAAATTCCTTGCTCAACAAAGTCTTCAACTTGTTGACCTCATTCATACTCTTTGCAACAATCAGCATATCATCCACATAGAGTAACAGAAAAACTAATGAACCATCATCAAGACTTCTCACATAAACACAACAATCATACTCACATCTTCTGTAGCCAATCCGGATCATGTAGGAGTCAAATCGCTTGTACCATTGCCTTGGAGACTGCTTCAGTCCATAAAGTGACTTCTTCAATTTACAGACTAAATGCTCTTGCCCAGGATACTTGAACCCCTCTGGTTGTTCCATGTAAATCTGCTCCTCCAAATCACCGTGAAGAAAAGGCATCTTTACATCCATCTGCTCCAAATGCGTATGCAGATGTGCTACCAATGCCAACACAGTCGATAGAAGTGTGTAATGTCACCCGGGAGAAAATCTCATCATAATCAACCCCTTTCTCCTGTGAGTAACCTTTTGCTACTAGTCGAGCCTTGAACTTTTCATCTTCCTTTTCTGATACTGCTTCTTTCTTTCTATATACCCATTTGCAGCCTATCGCTCTCTTCCCTTCTGGAAGCTCCACTAGATCCCAAGTTTGATTTTTATGTAGAGACTCCATCTCCTCTACCATAGCATTCATCCATCTACTTTTTCTCCTGACTAAGTGTTGCTTCCTGAAAAGTAGTAGGATCTCCACTACTAGTGATAAGTGCATAAGAGACCAAATCCTCAAACCCGTACCTGGTGGGTGGCCGGATAGTGCGTCTGGGCACATGCATGGCTTGTAGTGTGATGCTCCTGATTCCTTGAGCCAGAACCCTCTGAACCATGTGTACTGACATCACTATCATGGGTCTCTAACTCCACCTGTACCACATGCTCATTGTTGCTACAATTTTCTGGCACCTGTTTCTCCTTCTCTTGAGTACACTGCAACATGGATTTTTCATCAAAAACCACATCCCTGCTGATCACCACCTTGTTTGCCTCTGGATCCCACAATTTGAAGCCTTTCACCCCTTTCTGATAACCCAAAAAGATGCATTGTTTGGACTTTGCATCAAGCTTTGATCTGTCCTCACTAGAAACATGCATGTAAGCTGGACATCCAAACACTCTCAACTCTGAGTAGTCTACTGCATTGTTTGTCCACACTTCCTCTGCTACTTTCCCATCTAGTGCTGCTCTTGGTGATCTATTAATCACAAAACACGCCATACTCCATCGCATCCGCCTTGAGAAATTCTTTCTGAGCCACAGATTCACCGGAGACACCGAAGCTCTTTCAGCCTATCGTTCTATTCATTCTTTACGCTACACCATTTTGTTGTGGTGTCCGCTTGGCGTGAAGTGTCTCTTAATTCCATGCTACTCACAAAATTCCTGGAACTTTGAATCATGTACTCTGTACTCATTATCGACTTCGAGGCATTTAATCTTTCTCCCCTGCGATTCTCAACTTGACTTTTCCACAACTTGAACTTGGCAAACGTTTCTGACTTGTGTTGCATGAAGTACACCCAGACTTTTCTGGAGAAATCATCAATAAAACTCATAAAATATCTGTGACCTCCTCGTGATGCTACACTGACTGGTCCCCAGACATCTGTATGAACATAATCCAAGTCCCTCCCGCTCTTGTCTGCGTCGCCTTGAACTGCACCACATTACATTTCCAAGAACACAATATTTGCAGAATTCCAGTTTGCATGTCTTGACACCCTTCAATAAATTCCTCTTATGAAGCTCTGTCATCCCACGCTCACCCATATGACCCAGCCGCATATGCCACAAGACTGTGTTGTCTGCTTCAGATTCCACAATAGCCACTCCACCTATAATAGTGGTACCTAGCAGTCTATAAATATTTCCTGCTAATTTCTGTCCTTTCATCCTTTGTCGGCTACACCCTTACTCACTTTCATCACCCCACTTTCATATTTGTAGTTGCAACCAATACCATCTAAAGTGCCCAATGTAATCAGATTTTTTCGAAGATATCTTACATACCTGACCTTACATAATGTTCTAACCACACTATCAAACATCTTAATTCTGATATTTCCTATTCCAATAACCTTGTAAGATATATCATTGCCCATCAGAACAGAACCAAAGCTTACTGACCTGTAGGTGTCAAACCAATCTCTGTTAACTGTCATGTGATAAGAGTATGCTAAATCCAAAATCCACGAATCTGCTAGGTGATTTGAACCAGATGAAACAGAAAGCATGTCACCATCACCGCTCTCTGTGCCTTCTTCTTCCACTATGTTTGCAGACTTTGAGGGACCTTCTTTGTTCTCCGTCTTCCCTTTATTCCACTCGACATTCACGCGTATATGTGGTACGCTACCCTTTTTCGCAAGAGACTTATAACACATGATGTCCTTCCTGCTTTCTCGATTTAGACCTACTTTTGTTGTTACCCGATCTAAACCGAGGACTTGCTTCTTCCACGTTCACAGTTTACCTCTCACCACAAGCCCTTCTCCCTCGCGAACTCTCATCAATCGGCTTTCTTCCTTTGATGAAAGCCCTAGCTTGAGTTTTGTGACATCCTGCACCTCAATTCTAGGGTTTCCTTCCCCCACATCAAGGTCGTAACCAGATTCTCGTACGTCGGGGACGATGGTAGGGAATTCAGTAGCATCAATGCCAAGTCTTCATCTTCGAACTTTACATCAACCCGCCTCAGATCGCTGAGAATCTGGTTGAATATGTTGATGTGTTGTCCCAGATCTGAGCCCTCTGTCATCTTGAGACCGAACAGCTTCTGCTTCAGATACAACTTGTTCGTCAATGACTTTGACATGTATCGGCTCTCCAGTTTTAGCCAAACTGCTGCCGGTGACTCCTCGTCCATAACATGGTACATCACCTCATCCGCCAGGCAAAGTCTGATTGTTGCCACAGCCTTTGCTTCCAGTTCCTTCCACTCTGATTTCTCCATAGTCTCTGGTTTCTTCTCGCTCAAAACCTTCGCCATACCCTGTTGCACCAACAAATCCTTCACCCTTCTATGCCATAACCCGAAATTACCACTTCCGTCAAACTTGGTAATATCAAACTTGGCAGATGAACCCCCAAACATCGTAACCTGGAGCTCTGATACCACTTGTTGAGAATTGTGCAGCAAACCAAGCAAAGAAAACAAGAAGAAAAACAAGAAAACAAGGAATTAACGTGGTTCGGCAATGTGCCTACATCCACGGGAGCAAACGGCGGAATTTCACTATATAAAATTAGGATTACATCATAAGTATTTATAATAAAACCCTAATGTACCTGAAATTACAAAATTGCCCTTTTCCGCATCAGTACAGATTAAGTGGGCGTTGCCCCGCACCCCAACCCTATTCGGCGTTTCAGGATCATGGTAGATCGCTGCTCGCCAGCCATCTCGGCATCCGCCTTTTGCCATCTACTTCAACAAATATGAGCCATACTTTAACAGCAACATTGCAAGAGGAGCAACAAAAGTAATGGTACATACTGTAGTGCCAACAAAAGAGGGCTGGCAGAGGCAAGGACAAGGTGAACTCAGAAGGTGCATGGAATGTTCCGAATTGTTCTTATTTTCGCTTCTTTTATCCTGGGTACCTATTTACCTGTTCAATCACAACAAAATACCCAAAAGAGCACAAAAATAGAGGAATCCATGCGAAAGGACAAGCAAAGCACATGTAAATTTACTATGAGAATATGTATAATTATGCACTCATCAATAATACATGGTTTAAAAGTTAAAATATGGCCAATCCAAAAATTATTACATAAGTAAAAAGAATTCTGCAAGCAACACGAAACATTAACCAATTGATATTTTCCCAAAAGCTTTCACACAGCTGCATCTTGGTTTGAGGATCTTGCCTTGTTTTCATCAACCCTTTCATAAATCCTGTTATCCTTAATAGTTTGATCACTGGCCAAAAAAGAGAGAGCAACGTTGCAAGAGGAGCAGCTAAAGTTATGGTACATACTATAGTGCCAATTTGCCATGATTGAGGACTAACAACTGCCATTAGAGCCATCCCAAATGCAACATTCATACTTGCAAATGCCACCCAACATGCGGTCAATGACAATAAACAATAGCGCTTACGTGTGTTAAGATCAACCATATGCCCTCCAAGAAATATGGACCAGTAAGTGACTATGAGAGAGCAAACCATTGCCAAGGTGTCTGAAATTAGAAATACTTTGAAACAATACTTGTTTGAGAGAATTGTCGCCTTAACTTGAAGGTCAGCCATTGCTACTCCAGTAACCTCCAGGCACTGTGAAACCAGCAGCAAATGTGACTGTGGCAATTAGCATGGACACTATTGCAAGACTTTGGGATACGGTTATGCATAATTTTTCTGATTCCAGATCATGAGTTCTGTTTCTCTTCTGAAGATCAGATCTTTTTGGGCTGATTATAGCCCCAAAGTCCACCAAGCATCTGATGATCAAGGATGATGCATTCTGTATGACACACAGAACTAAGATCATCTAACTGCATGTAAAATAAAAAGCAGACAGAGATTAAAATTTCTTGCTTACAAAAGGAAATTTTAAGTGATCGTTCAGTTTTTGAGATAAATCAAGAGGTGTGAGTCCTTCATTATTCATCACTCTAGAATCAAGTCTGTCATCCTTGATAAAGTCATACACAATCTCTTTGCCCCCCATTGTGACAGCAAGATGCAGTGGAGTGTTCCCTTCATAATCCTGATCATTCAACAACTTCTCCAGGTTTGGCCTCTCAAGTACATACCTGACAACACGCTGGCTGTGATTTTACGCCAAAGAAGAATATGAAGAAAGCTTCTTCCTTTGCCATCAACAAGCTCATCAGAGTCTGGACAATGTTTGAGGAGCTCTATAATCACTTGCAAATCATCCATACATGCAGCAATGTGTATGGGGAATAAGCCATTCTTGTCAGGTATGAAGTTTGTAGAAGCATCATGCTCTAATAGTAAGCGTGCAATTCTAACATCACCACTCGCAGCAACATAATGAAGAGGTGTGTTGGCGGAGTCATCTGAAACCCTGCCGAGCCTTGGCTTCCATTTCAGTAGCATTGCCGTGATTTCTACATTATTTCTCATAATAGAGATTAGAAGTCTCAAGAGTTGCTCATCTATTTCGATCAAAAGTCAAGTAATAAAGAATCAATAAAGATTACAATTTTCTTTTCAATCTACCTTCTCTTTCTGAATTGTTTCCCACTAATATGGAGACTACTTAAAAATTAGATGCACATGATTAAAAATAAGATAATATATAATCAAAATTACTAAAGTAATACTTTGAATAAAAGGGATATTCTACTATACTGCTCTCTGCTTGAATACTAATTAAATTAATACCTGAATAACCCACAACTGTATTTAGAATATTTATCTTATAATAAAATGATCACCAAATCATGCATCCACGGCCGTCTACTAAAACACCAAGAGGAACATACCTGGACATCGACTGTACCACGATGCACGGTGGCCGTCTGACCACCAGGACCAGCATAAGAAGAAGAAGAAGAAGGTTGCAGCAAAGCTTCCACCATAGCCGGTGAGTTTCGCATAACAGCCAGGTAGAGGGGAGACATACCCGCATTGTTCACTATGGAAGCCGACGCAGCATCAACAGAGATAAACTTTTTAACCACATGGACGTGGCCAGCCCGGCATGCCTGACCTGCAAAATGCCGTGTCTCCTTTCATGTTCTTGACCCTGAGAACATCTTCAAAACCGCCTTTCCTCACAATATAGTTAATGATGACTTCAGTGACATTCAGGTGTCCGGACTTGGCACACAAGTGCAAGGATGATTCGAGCCTCGCATTGACGGTTGCTATAAGTGAGCATTCTCGTCGGCAGACCTCCTCGGCGATACGTGGCTGCCCGTACTGGGCGGCTATGTGGAGGAGAGTGTTCCCTCCTGCCGTGACTCCAAAGATGGTCTCTGTTTCATGAGGTGGTGAAAGATTGGGTTGGTGTGGTGGTGTTTGAACGACGTCTATGTTGATGATCTGATTGTAATCTGGAGAGAGGAGTGACTCCAAGGTTTCCAAGTCTCCTGATCTTGCAGCTAGGAGAAGAGAAGCTCCCATGTGTCTCCGCTGTGGTCTCATCTCCATCTCCATTATTGCAGATTACAAACCTTCTCCTCAAGACCTTAAAAGAATCATTTGCTTCCGGGCAATGGTGTTATTCAAATTGGAAAAAGAAATTTGTAAGATTAATGGGATGGTCAGGGTCAATTGAAAAGAAATTGTCAGCTAGACTTGTCCGGTCCAAGTGCATGTTCCTACTCTACACTAAAACCTCTGGTTCTCGGTAGATTAATCGAGATATTAATTATCAACAAATTGATAAATTATTAATTTTTATATTAATTAATAAAAAAATTAATTTATCAAGATATTCTTTATTAAACTTTTATGAAGATATATTCTTTAGTAAAAAATTATTTCTTTAATTTTTATGGTCCTAAAATAAATTAATTAGTCTTATTAAATTTAAATCACTCATCTATTCCATTCCAACAAAATAAAATAATTTTGTTAAATTTTTATGGTCCCAAAACAATTTAGATTCATTTTTCCAACGAACTAAAATAAATTTTATTAAATTTTATGGTCTCAAAACAAGTTAATTTGTAGCCTTATTAAATAAAAGTCATGAACATTATGTTGTAAAAATAGCTATAAAAAACATAGAACATTACAAATAGTAAAACTAAACACAATGGCTTTCACATCTCAAAGGTGTAAAGAAATCAACAATGACTAATGAAATGGGTAGAGCATTCTGTGAGTACAATAAAGAAAATCCAACTTCCATCTAAAAGTATAGCAATTGCTATAATGGGTGTCGAAGAAGTTTGACTTGCAAGTGAGCCAAGCAACAATATCAAATACGATCAAAAGGTCATCAAAGTATGGGTTAAATTTTTTTTACCCATCTGAACAATGTTGTTTTTTCGATCCGACATATCAACTTTTTTAAGTTTGTCAAAAAGCCTCTACTTTTTTTAAATTTCAAAAAGGCACCTCTATTAACCCCGAGGCGACGGACGTGAATTTAAGTCGCTAATTTTCATTAACTGAGTTAATTATTAATTTATTGAGTTAATTAAATTTTAATCAAAAAATTAATTTTTAAATAACTTAAAATTTAGTTAATTATTATCAACAGGAGCATTGTAATCTGGAAAGAGGAGTGACTCCAAGGTACTCATGTCTCCTGATCTGGCAGCTAGGAGAAGAGAAGCTCCCATGTGTCTCCGATGTGGTCTCATTTCCGTCTCCATTATCGCAGATTACATACCTTCTCGGCCCCCAAGACCTTAAGGAATTATTTGCTTCTGGTCAATGGTGGAATTCGAATTATAAAAAGAAATTTGTAGAAAAGGATGGTCAGAACCATTTGCAACACTTGTAGTTACTTTGAATCTGTCGACTAGACTTTGTCCGGAGGCTTGAAAACCTCTGTTGATTAATGGTCTTGGACCACAATTTTATTAAGGGAAATGATATTATCCCGACGCGTCCCGACACCATTGATTTTATCTCGGAATCGTGATGTTGATGATCCCGAGATGAAATCATCGATGTCAGGGCGTGTTTTTCAGGAAAACGTGTCATGATGAATAGCACGGCTCTTTTATTAATTAAATCAAAATTTAATTATCGATAAATTAATAAATTATTAATTTATATATTATGTTATGGGTGAAAATTGTAGGTCATGTGGCCTTCATCCGAACACCCACGTGTTAGGCTCATAAGTCCCCTAATGTGTTAATCAGAATTCCCCTCAACTCATTCCATAACTCAATACAGTGTATTCGTTCATCGGTTCCAAACTATCGACCCGTTCAGCAGATGAGAACTCTTTTTCCGTTCTTTAGCATAAAACGGTTTTAATCATTCCCCGGCTTAATGCAGTAATTACTTGTTCTTTGGTCATGAATAGTCTATTCATTCCTCGGTTCAAGGCAAATTATTCAACCTATAACCCGAGGAAACCTATATTGGTTCATCAACTCCGCTCTTCTAGAAGATCTACAGCTCTTATCTGGCTGGCATTTTAGAAGTATACAGCTATTATCTAGCTGGCATTCTAGAAGAATTCATGACTTTATCGCTTAGTTGGTACGCTTAGTGGCCGAGCTAGAGGCTAAATTTGGAGCCAACTTGGCGAACACATGCTGGAATTTCAAAGCTTGCGCCCTAAGCCACCGAGGCCTATAAAAGGCAAGAGCTACAGTTCATTTGGACATTTCGAATTCATACAGTGAAACTCTACTCCACTGAAGACTGAGCCTCGCCTCCATTAGAAATATGAGCTTCTTCCCCATTTCTCTTTCAAGATCTTGCTCGATCTCCTCTCAATTTGTAAGAATATTTGTAATTACTTTGATGATAGTGGATTTGATCTCTTGATCCAGTGGTTTTTCCCTGATTTAGGGTTTTCCACGTAAATTTGGTCTCTCTTCTTTTGTGTCATGTTCTTTGATTGATTTTTTCCTGATCTAGCCACACAAAATATAAAAATTCAATTGTAGTTGTGAAATTAGGGTTTTCTCTCTGATTTAGCATTAACAGTTTGGCGCCGTCCATGGGGACTTTGAAGTAAAGGTCCATGGCTACTACTCTGATAAAATCGAAAAGGGTTCAGGCTCAAGAGCAGAAGGAAGAAGCTCCAATTATCTCTCCAACAAATTATGCTCCTTCCATAGGAAATACACCCATGGTCCCTGAAGGGATGAAGGTACCCCTGAAAATGTTGAGATCCCGAATGATCGCTTCTAAGCCATGACACGGGAGATTGAGGAGCTCAAGCGCACTCTACAAGACGTGGTGCGTCATGTCTCTCAGACGTCTGAGAGAAGCAAAGGAAAGTAGGTAATCCATTCTCCCAGACTCTGAATGCGTTCTCCATTGAGGAATAGGAGCGTTGAGTCCTCGGTCGGTAGTTCTAATCCATCTAACCCTCATCGGAATTCCAATATCTGAGCTGAAGTGAGGGCCAAAAAGGGGAAGAAGAGCTTCTCTATCTCCGAACTGCTATCCGACACCACCACGGCCGAGAAGAAGACATCTGTCACGCCCCGACCCGGATCCCGGGACCTCGGGACGTCAACAGACCGGCCGTACCCGAGTGGGGACGAGCCCTACTCGGATACAAAGCCTAAATGATACATGAGCAGATAACCAAAATGTCCAACAAATATTTTTCAGAGTTATTATACAGCGGAACTTACACAAATATTGGCCCTACTAGGGTCCTACAAAATAAAAGGTCTCACGTAAAGAAAGCTGAAGTCCTCGAACCTCTACGGGCAGCTCCTGGTTGTAATCACCTAAACTTTAAAACTTGAAAAGGGAAGAAGAAAAGTGGGATGAGCTTTCGAAAGGAAAGCCCAGTAAGTACCCCCGCAAGGAATGCGAAGAGGTCATGAACACATTCACAAAATAATGATCCACACACACACAGTAACATAATAGGAAGAGAACAAACTCAAACATAAGGAGATCACTACCACAAAGCACAGGCTTAAAGCACGAAGTCAAATCAAACTTGAATATCAAACTTGTCATCTCCCTGGTAGCCATCGACCTAAGCCAATCTTATATCTTATAAACCAAACCCTTGAGTCTGGTGGAGCTCCCACGTATGCATTACCGCGGCCAGATCGTCCCAATCGTCCAGTGGGCGCGTCAGTGTCCGCCACAACTTATCACAACTGCACCGGAAATGGCGGAGAATCTTCAACTCAAGAAATGCCTACCTGTAATCTCTGACGGATGAACCGCAGGCTCACGTGTTTCCGCGACCCGTCTTAATGCCGATCAACGAGAAGGCATGATCGGTATGCATACACGTATGTCCAACAAAAGCTTACACACCAATTTGCATACACTATCATGGAACTCAATAAAGAAAGAATCTTGAACACGTGTATGCAATCCAAAACATAGCGATATCAAAGCCAATAATCAATTAAATAAATAGCTCAAAGAGAATCCACAATATCGAGATCAACAAACAATAAAAGCATAAAATCAAGAAATCCCAAAACTGGGTGGGTACTTAGGCGAGTGCACTTACGAAATCTCGAAGTCTAGTATCCCAAGGCACCAACTCCTTTCAGCATCTACGCTGGCTGGTGGTTACTACGTCAATTACAATGACTGTGCATAATCCTAGCTAGGTATGCAACATGCTCTATTTGGGCCGGGCCCAGCTTAACGGGCTTTCCCATATTTTCTCAATTTGTACGTCTTAAATTCTTGATGGCCCACGCAGTTTGGTGGTCAAGGCCCACCTCTCCTTTAAAAAAAAGTCCCGGCTTACATTGTCCCGTATCCCCTCTTATCTTACTTCGAGGTCTTGCATTTTGGTTTAGACTTAAACAATTTAGTTTTCTTATTCAATTGAGCCAAAGCCCAATTCTAGATGGGCCCAATTCCCTAATCAAGAACTAACCATGCCCATCCTCGGTTATCTTAATTATGTTTATAAGTGACTACACTTAGCCATTAACAATTTAATTGAGCCCATTCAACGGTTAGAAATTACCCTTTTTAATTAGTTAATTACTTAACTAATTCTTATAAGCCTCCCCATAATTACCCTTTTAATTTATTTAGGTAATTCAGCCCACTATTCCTTTATTGGGCCCAAACCCAATTCATTTTATTAGTTGTGTCACATACTCAATCCATCAAGCTAGCAACTAATGGTTCAACTAATAGTCGATTACTAATTATCATTATCTGCTTGTTAAGCAAATCAACTGATTAGTTAATCCAGAATAACAATTTAGAAATTTTGTTATCCAATAAATCAATCCATGAACTACTCAGTTACTTTAATTACTCCATCTCTATATTAGGTTATGGCCCCTCATTTTGGCCCATTCTATCAAGCCCATAACTTGATCCGAGCCCAAATCATTTAATTAATTGGTTAACCCAAACCAATTGATTAAGCAATTGAATCACACTTGATTAAGTTAATTCAGTTGGGGTTTAGTTAGATTAAATCAAATAAATCGAATCCATTTTAACTAAATTAACCTGACCCAAGCCCAACCTAATCAAGTTTGTTTAAAGATCAAGTGATTATCTTAATTTAATTAATCAATTTAACTGATTTAGTTATCTCTTTAACTAACTTTTAAATTTTGAATCAATTAACAATTAATCTATCCCTTAAATCAAACACTTAACTAACTTTATTAATTTTATTAAACATGTCTTCAACCTCGCTGACCCTCGAGTCTCCTTGTAGCGTGATGGCAGCCGACGGCGAGATGGACTGACCAGCCCCTTCTCCCTCTGCGCTTAGCCGCCTTCGTCTTGAGGAGGGATTTGCATACGCCACCGACGTCAGGGACCCAGGAGGGTTCTTTGGACTTCGCTCTCCCCCTCCCGTGCTTGCTCATGGCTGGGTTCCTCCTACTCTGGTGTCCATAACAGGAAACAGATGGAGCTCCGAGCACCTCCCCAGGAACTATGCTACATGCATGCATGGCGACACCGGGAAGGACAGATGAGAAAGAAAGACTCACAGTGTTACCGACGAGCCACTTGCGTTGGCGTTCAAGGTGATCCTCAGCCGTAGCTCACCTCCCTGCCTCCCGGCCCTTCTCCTTGCTCCGTCGGAGAATTCGTTCTTCCACCTCCCTTACCCTCTCTCTCTCTCAACTTCCTCATGGTGGAGAGAAAAAAAAATGTGTGGCTCTCGGGCGAGGATCCGGTATTTATAAGAGGCTGTGGAGGATCCCGGTGCGATCGACTCCGCTGACGACGGAGATCGCATGCAACTCAATCCCCGCTCCTTCCTTTTCCGGGCGCCCTTTGATCGCGGCGGAGATAAGTTGAGGCGGTGACGGTGGCCGAAGAGAAGGGTGGCGCCAGTGATCAATTTCCCAGTAGCGGATGTGTGTCCGTGGCTGCTCTCCAATGAGTCCCCAGCCATTGGATTCCTTCCCATTAAAACCTTCCATCAAATCTCAACCGTTCAAATAAAATGAAAAGCCTCACGTGATAGTTAGGGTTTTGGTTTCTCTCCTAGGAAACCGTTTCCCACTCAAGTTTTAAATTTAAAATCTTCCAATTCAAAGGATCATGCACGTGCATGAATGTGGAATTCAACCCCATCCTATATATATATATATATATATATATATATATATATATATATATATAACTCAACGATCAAATCATTTTAATATTTAATTTTATATTTGTCCATTATTATATGATATTCATATTAATACTTGCATCTAGGGCTGGCAATGAGCCGAACTCGAACGAACTGAGCCCAGCTCGAATTCGGCTCGAATGCTTATGATTCAGCTCGAGTTCGGCTCGAGTTCGAAAAAGCTCAACATATTTGGATTCGAGTTCGACTCGATATTATTATCAAAGCTCGAGTTCGATTCGAGTTCAAAATTAATATATAACTTTAAAATTATAATAAAATGTTTTAGTTTGCTCAAACCGATCGAACCCACTCAAAACCAAACCCAGCCAGTTGACCGACCATGGTTTATGTCTATTTTTTAAGTTTCATTTGATTTTAACCACAAATCAAAGAAAGCTATTAAACCCAATAGAGCCCAACCCATTTTATAAGCAAACAACTCCTCTCATTTGGTCTTCCCAGCCGATGTGGGACTAAAAGTTTCTACAAACTATTTTGCTAGCCTCACAGTCACAGGCTGTCACTCTCTCACTCTCTCTCTCTCTCTCTCTCTCTCTCTCTCACAGACTTACACACATTGACACATAATATATATATTATATTATTTTCTCTCTCACAGACTCACACTGGTCACACACAATATATACATTATATTATACTCTTTCTCTCTCTCTCTCTCTCAAACTCACACACATTTATACACATTTATACGTATATATACATTTATATATGTAATATATTTTATATCATTATTATTATTATATATATATATATAATTATTTTATATATATTAATAATTATATAAAATATATACATAGTAACATAAATACAAATATTATATATATATATATATATATATATATATATATATATTCGAACTTCGAACCGAACTCAAACGAGCTGACTCTGGCTTGAGTTCGACTCACTTATTTTTCGAGCTCAAATTTAAGTTCAAGTTCAGTTTGTTATTAAAATAATCGAACCGAACTCGAGCCAATATCGAACCGAACTCGAGTTGCTCGCGAACAGTTTGATCGTTTGCCAGCCCTACTTGCATCCTTAATTATTTCTTATAGCAATACAAATATATCATTTATAGAATCGATGAGTATTCATTCTCAAGAAAGTCTTTTTTTTTTTTTTTAAACTAACCCATAATAGGTTCCAACTTTAGAAAATCCCTAAATTAATCAAATCAATGGATGTATCCTTTCCAAACATGTTCAATTATTTTCAAACCATGGGGACTTCCATAGGTAACTAAATCAATTATCAAATAAATTTCATTCCATGCAATTAATTCATTCCTCTTTTAGGGTTTTCCAATCTATTTACCGAAATACCCTTGGTGACCATTCTAATACCAATTGAAGCCTTTTTAAATAAACAATTTATTTCACCAAAATAATTAAATCCATTTATTCAAATTAAAAGGAACTTCTTGCACAATTAAAGTAAAATTTATTCTCTAAAAAAACCCCGGGTTTTACAACATCGCTCACCGGCATATCAGTCACCGAGGCGCCAAGTACCTTGTGATCGTTCGCCATATCGTCATTCTCCAAGGTACCACTCTCTCCAGCGTTACTCTTCGCAGCATTATTCACTGTGTCGCAGTCCATTGCGACGCTACATTTATGATAAAGAGAGAGTCTCACAGCTTGTTCCACAACTCATCTCTCCTTTTACACAAGAAATTTGAGAGGCCCCATTTTCAGAACACTTTAGGCCTCCAAATATCCGCTATTATGATGGTTCCTCGGACCCACATGAGTACTTGGAAACTTAATTGTTTAGAGATGATGACAAATAGACCTACTGAAGCGGTCATGTACCGAGTATTTCCTCGGACACTCACAGATACTACTTATGAATGGTTCAAAAGTATGCCTTTATGTTTTGAATAGAAAACATGATCATTGAATGAACAATAAATTTTGTTAATATTTACAATTTTTTGGTATTTAATTTATTATGAATAGTGGGAAAGAACAAGGACCATATTTGAAGGTTGGAAAGAGGTTAAGATGGTGAGTTAGGGGCGTGAGAATTGATAGTACGGCATAGAGTGGAGGGTATGCGGTGCTAATTCCTCAAGTTTGGAAATGGTCCCTCTCAATATCATGCTTTCTTTTTTATTTATTCATAATTATTTTTTATCTATCAATAATATATATATATATATATATATATATATATATATATATATATATACGGCCTTTATCTGGCGGCCTTATCACCGTCTGTCGATCACCTTATTTTGTCCCACTTGCATAGTGCTTTGAGGAAATCCAACTCAGATGTAGAGGTGGTAGTAGGGTTTAGCTAAGGGCCCACCTGCCCACCCGCATGGGTCCTTTCACCAAAGGCCAACCTGCAACCTCGCTAACATTATAGACTGCCAGATCGAAGTTGACCCAGTCCCGGGCCGTGTTACGGAGTCACCTTTGGGTGACTCGACCCACCGCCACCCCTCAGAATCAATGGTTGGCCTTAACTCCGTCAGCTCACTCTGACGTCTACCGCTTTTTAAATTTATTTATTTGATTGTTTTATAAATCAAAAGAGATAATATAAAAAATATGTTATAAAATATAAATAATATAAAAATGCACAGTTAAACAGATTCATCATAATTAAACTTCTATCATACATAAAATTCTTATTTTGATTATTAGAATTAAAAAACACAGTTCTTCATAGTAATCTAAAATGACCCCATGAAAACAAAAGAAAAATCAACAAAAGCCTCATATAAAATCAATAAAAGAAAATAAAAAAATTAAATTAAAAAAAAAGAAAGAAAAAGATAGGGTTTGGAAAGGAGAGGAGGAGGTGCTCAGTGTATTGATATGAATGGGTTGATGTGTTGTCCTCACGATAGAGATCAGGTTAACGAGGCTACCATCGTTGTATCATCCTATTCTTTTTCCATTCATGGAGTTTGAGAGAGTTTGAGAGAGAGAAAGGCCGCTACCAAACAACACTAAAAACCCTAGAAAAAGTAAGCCTCATTAGAAAGATCAGATTAATGAGACTAACATCATTGCATCCTCCTCTTCTTTCCATTCATGGAATTTGAGAGAGTTTGAGAGAGAGTTTTTTTTTTTTTTTTTTTTTTTTTGGTGTTATGAGCAAGTGGTCAGCGACCCACTTGCTAAGTCCCACCCTGGGCGTGAGGAGTTGTGGGTTCGAATCCCGGCATGCGCACTGAGTGAGCGGTCCCACCCACATGCTAGCGTGGCCATTCGCCACACAACCCTCCCTCAGCGTGCCTCGAACCCGGGTGGGTTTCGGGACACGCGACCAGTTTACCAATCAGCCACTAGGGCACTCGGTTGAGAGAGAGTTTGAGAGAGAGAGAGGCGGCTACCAAAAACCCTAGAAAGAGTAAGATAAGGATGAAATGAGCGGTGTGATCGTAATAAAGAGGGGAGGGGCACGGGCCGGGTCAACCCGTTGGGTTGACCCGATGAAATGAGCGGTGTGATTGTAATAAAGAGGGGAGGGGCACTGGCCGGGTCACGGATTGGTAAACCCTCAACCCGTAACCGGCCCGCTACTGTAGTGGGCCGGTTACGGTTTTTCGGCCCGACCCGCTAGGTCAGCTAACCCGGCGGTTTTTCCCGGGTTGGTTCTGGGCAGGGCTGGGTTAAAACCCGACCCGTGCCCCCCTCTAACCGTATGGATGGAAAGAACATTGAAAAATAAGCTAGCATGTTAATTTTCATACAATTTGGGAACTTGTAGAGTCTTCATCTTTACGGGTGAAATTTTGAATCGATAAGATTTTTATAAATTTTCACCCATTAAGATGAATAAGCTATATATAAGCTAGCATGTTAAAATGAGAGGTGATCTGACCGAAATATTGTTCCGGCCGGTTTGACCTTATCATGTCTGTATATATATATATATATATATATATATATATATATATATATATATATATATATAAGGATACATCATCTAGGGTACATCATCTAGGGATGTCCCTAGATTAGCCGTTGGATCAATTCGATCAATATCCAAATTGATCCAACAACCACTGTATCATGTAGAATTCTTATTCACGCTCGAGAGACAGGAGAGCGAGAAAGTCCCCTCTCGAGCGAGTCTCACCCTCTTCGCCTTTCCCCGCCCTCTCCGCCTCCGAACAAGCAAGCGACCTTTCCCCTCTCTCTCGGACTCCCCGCCCTCTACGGCTCCGAACTCGCCCTCAGTGCCTCCACCCATCCACCCTCCTTAACCCCACCATCCCCGCCCACCGCCCCAAGGGCAACATCAACAACTCCGGTGCAAAGGAAGAAATCTCGTTGTTCTCCTTCCCCTCCTTCGATATAAATCCAGGGGCCGCAATCGTAGTCCGCAGGTGCGTGAGTTTTTCTTTTTCCTTTTTTTTTCTTCCCCTCCACATTGCGTTTCGATTAGCATCATTGGGTTTGAGGTTTAGATGTTGATAAACCAAGTAGATTGAGATTTAGATATTTGGGTTTCAATTCGTTCTGTGCTTTCAGCAAGTTAGTTGAAGAATATTGCATTGCTAAGAGTTTTTTCGAGGATTATTTGCTATTGATTTGGAGATGCAATTGTCATTTGAGTTTGGTTCAAAGAGTGAAATTTTTTTCAATGATGCATCCGATTGTCATTTAAGTTTCATTCTGTGCTTTCACCAAGTTAGTTGAAGTTTGTATTGCTAAGAGTTTTTAGAGGATTATTTTCTATTGATTTGGAGATGCAATTGTAATTTAAGTTTGGTTCAAAGGGTGATCTTGTTGTTTGAGGAATATATGTATATTCTATTCTGTATCTTATTCCCTACTTTACTTTCTGTTAATTGAGATGTTGTAAAGTCATTACTTGTTAATCCAGTTAAACTCTACATTAGTGTTATCTTCAACAGTACAAGATCATTTAACCAGGCATCAATTGGTGTTATATTCATTATTGTGGGGGTATTGTTTTTTATCCTATGATGCATTTATATATACAATATGATTTTTTAAATTCTATTGTTTAATTTTTGGATTATTTCATGTTTCTTGTATTATTTTCCTTTTGTTTGTTCATTTTTTATAATGGTTTCTTTAATGGTGTGTGATTGATATTATTTCTCTTTTGTTTGTTCATTTTTGACTAGAACCTCAGTAGTATTGACAGCAGTCGAGAAGCAAGGACTCCCAAACAATCGGGAGGATAAGATATTGGTTGTGGCTCCCGCTTGGAAATAAATTAGTTTGTTATCCTTCATAGTTTGTATGTTTTCCTGCAAGTTGACAACTCTTATGCAGTGCTTTGAATTTACTGCTTTGTTGCTATGTGTGGTGAAAAATAAAGTTTCCTTTCCTATATATATTGCTCATAGTTGCAGTTATATTGCCTACTGCTTGAAATCTTTTGCAATAACTCAACCTGCTTAAATATTTCAGTTTGTTTTATAGCTCTAAAGGCAAATCCATTATGTTTCAATCAGATGAATCACAATTTGTTCAGTAATCATGTGAATTTCGAAGGCGATAACATAAACCATAATTGTACATATAAAGAAGGAATTAAAGAAGGAATTCATGGTTCAGTAAGAGCATAACAATCCAACCATTCCTTACAATTCAATCTAAGAAGCATCTGAAAGCCACCACATTAGACTACAAAAACTGAGAAATTTGACAAACTTCATTCATGCGCCTGCT
Organism: Dioscorea zingiberensis; assembly: GCA_026586065.1. Classification (NCBI taxonomy): domain Eukaryota; kingdom Viridiplantae; phylum Streptophyta; class Magnoliopsida; order Dioscoreales; family Dioscoreaceae; genus Dioscorea; species Dioscorea zingiberensis. Next base: position 33,766,080 of record CM048825.1, on the reverse strand, counting down.
TTGATCTCAGCATTGCAAGTGCAAGTGGGATTTTGACTGAAGAATAGCTTCAAGACCACCCGGTCAAGCCAAATTTATCGGCAACATTGTACATAACAAGATCATCCCAGACTGATCCAAATAGAGGTTTGTCGCTGACATGAAAGTTAAGGCCCAAATGGATAGAAGCACAGTGAATACAGTAGAAGGGAGAAAGTTCAAAGCATGAGAAGAAAAATTCATTTCTTGTGTCAGCTTTATATTGGCTATTAAAAGATCACAAGCATAACACTTGCAAGAGTATATATCCACACAACAACCATGTAAGAGGAATCCATCCAATTATAGAATTGAACATTAGAAAACATTCAACTTTTTCACTAAAAAATATTTAACAGAAATTTATTTTTTTTAGCTTTACATTGACAATCAAAAGATCACAAGCACAACACATACAAGAGTATAAATTCACACGACAGCAATATAAGAGGAATCCATCCAATTATAGAATTGAACATTAGAAAACATTCATCTCTCTCACTAAAAAACATTTAACAGAAATTTATGAGTTTTTGTGTTCATGCTGATGCTGCAACTCCATCAATGTGATTAATAATAAACGAAGTATCAGTTCATCAGAGAACTCAAAAGTAAAATTCTGGAATTCTAACTAGTAGCTCACGTACACATCAAACAAACTGTTAGATAAAGTGGAAAGAACAGTGTGCCTGCAGACCTTGTTGGCGTACTCCCAAGACTCCGGGTTGGATTCGGGTTTTGTTGTGGTGAGAGCCCAAGCGACGCCATGCATGTCCAGAAGAGAGTGAATCCGGTCTTTCCATCTTTTGAAGTTCTCCCCGTCGAAGACAGCAATGTTGGAGACGTCTGGAAATGGTTTGGAGTACATCGGAGGAAGGCCAGTAGGGAGGGCATCATTAAGTGGAGGCGACAAAGAATCAAACTGATGAACCTCCTTTTGAGCAAGAGCAAAGAATCCAGGCCTTTGGAAGGAGAAGCGAAAGAATAAAGTGGCAACGTCGGAAGCTTGTTGATTGTCCATGGCAGTGGTGTTAGGAAGCAGTTAATTCCTTTAGATTGTTGAATTTGTAGCACCAACACCAATGCATGAGTTGCGTAGTCACTGCCCTAGAGGAATTAATTTCCCCCAGGATAAAACAAGTCTTTCCTTGTGTAGGAGAACAAGAATGGTTGGAAGAATAGTAGTTATTTTTCTGTAGTTTTTGGCTTCTCTATTTTTTAGTAGTGGCAGCAAAATCGGGATAAAATCTGGGGAGTTGCAACTAAATAGGTGGGTTGGATAATTCTGATGAGAAGTAGTCAAAAATATAAACTAAAAAAGATAAAACCATAAAAATTAATATTATGTGGGATTTTGCAATATCCACAAAAAGATAAAGCCACAATTTACAACAACATCACCACTCGCAGCAACATAATGAAGAGGTGTGTTCGCAGAGTCATCTGACACCCTGCCGAGCCTTGGCTTCCATTTCAGTAACATTGCCGTGATTTCTACGTTAATTCTCATAATTGAGATTAGAAATCTCAAGAGTTGCTCATCTATTTCGATTAAAAGTCAAGTAATAAAGAATCAATAAAGATTACACTTTTCTTTTCAATCTACCTTCTCTTTCTGAATTGTTTCCCACTAATATGGAGATTACTTAAAAATTAGATGCACATGATTAAAAATAAAATAATATATAATCAAAATTACTAAAGTAATACTTTGAACAAAAGGGATATTCTACTTTACTGCTCTCTGCTTGAATACTAATTAAATTAATACCTGAATAACCCACAACTGTATTTAGAATATTTATCTTATAATAAAATGATCACCAAATCATGCATCCACGACCGTCTACTAAAACACCAAGAGGAACATACCTGGACATCGGACCACAGCCGCATGCGAGGCGGTGCGACCACCGTGACCCGGCATAAGAACAAGAAGAAGGTTGCGGCAAAGCTTCCACCATAGCCGGTGAGTTTCGCATGACGGCCAGGTGTAGAGCGGAGACATACCGGCATTGTTCACTATGGAAGCCGATGCAGCATCAGCGAGAGATTAACTTTTTAACCATATGGACATGACCGGCCCGAACAGCCTGCAAATGCGGTGCGTGTCTCGCGTTCATGTTCTTGACCCTGAGAACATTTTCAAAACCGCCTTTCCTCACTATATAGTTAATGATGACTTCAGATACTTTGAGGTGACCGGACTTGGCACACAAGTGCAAGGATGAATCGAGCCTCGCGTTGACAGTTGCTATAAGGGAGCATTCTCGTCGGCAGACCTTCTCAGCGATGCGCGGCTGCCCGTACTGGGCGGCTATGTGGAGGAGAGTGTTCCCTCCTGCCGTGACTCCATAGATGGTCTCTGTTTCGTGAGGTACTGGTGAAAGATTGGGTTGGTGTGGTGGTGTTTGAACGACGTCTATGTTGATGATCTGATTGTAATCTGGAGAGAGGAGTGACTCCAAGGTATTCATGTCTCCTGATCTTGCAGCTAGGAGAAGAGAAGCTCCCATGTGTCTCCGCTGTGGTCTCATCTCCATCTCCATCTCCATCTCCATCTCCATTATTGCAGATTACAAACCTTCTCCTCAAGACCTTATAAAGAATTATTTGCTTCGTGGAAATGGTGGTATTCAAATTGGAAAAAGAAATTTGTAGGAATGGGATGGTCAGAGTCTTTGGCAACACTTTGTAGTTACTTTGAATTGTCGACTAGACTTGTCCGGAGACTTGCAAACCTCTGTTGACTAATAGTCTTGAACCACAATCTTATTAATGAAAATGATATTCATCCCCGAAAACATGTTCCGACACCATTGATTTTATCTCGGGATCATGGATCGTGATGTTGATTATCCCGAGATGAAATCAATGGTGTCCGGACGTGTTTCCGTGAAAACATGTGGAGATGAACAACACAGCTCTTTTTTTATTAATTAATTGAAATTATCTGTTGATAAATTAATAAATTACTAATTTATATATTATATAATAAAAAATTAAATTTTAAATTTTTTATGATTCTAAGATAAATTAATTAGCCTTATTAAATATAAGTCATTCATCTATTCATTTTCCACCCATTAAAATTAATTTTTTAATTTTATCTTCTCAAAACAAGTTAATTAGTCTAATTAAATAGAACACATGAATCTATTAATTTTTCCAACAAACTAAAATTAGTTTTACATTAAATTTCTATGGTCTCAAAACAAGTTAGACTCATTTTTCAACAAACTAAAATTAATTTTGTTAAATTTTGATGATCCCAAACAAGTTAGACTCATTTTTCCCAACAAACTAAAATAAATTTTATTAAATTTTTATGGTCTCAAAACAAGTTAATTTGTAGCCTTATTAAATAGAAGTCATGAACATTAAGTTGTAAAAAAAGCTATAAAAAAAACATAGAACATTACAAATAGTAAAATTAAACACAATGGCTTCACATCTCAAAGTTGTAAACAAATCAACAGTGAGTCAATGACTAATGCCTAGAGCATTGTGTGACTACAATAAAGAAAATCCAACTTCCATCCAAAAGAAATTGCTACAGTGGGTGTTGGAGAAGTTTGACTTACAAGTGAGCCAAGCAACAATATCAAATACGATCAAAATGTCATCAGAGTATTTATAAACCAATATTGTAAAAGGTAATGTCAAATGACAAAAATCTGAAAAATTCCCAGAGTTGGATAAGGGTTTTTATGAGTGGTTTGTTCAATTTCAAGAACGTGTGAATATGACCAGAGAAGTAATCATATAGAAGGCGAAGGGGTTTCTAAGAAAGATGTACATTGTGGATACGCTAGAATTTCATTTTTCGCAAGGTTGACTTGAGCGCTTCAAATCAAGACATATTGTTGTTTTGGAGAAAGTGGATCAGTTGATATAGAGCACATGGAGAGCAATTTATGGTCCATAAGAGAGAAGCTAGATCAATTTCTCATGAAAGTTGTATTCAAAAGGATGAAACGAGATTGTTATATAGGCTACAACCAGATCATTCTCTTGCAACAAAGCAACTTGAAGGGAAGAAACATGATAAGGAAAGACTTACAATTGGTTTTTGTTGTAATGAAGATAATTCTGAGAAAATTCATTTATGGTTCATTGGCGAGAGTATGCTAAACCACGATGTTTCAAAAACATCAACTTGAGCAGTATGAATTGTGGGTATCATGCCAATATTAAACGAGAATTGATGACTAGGATTTTATTCCAAGAATATGTTTGACAATTCAATAGAAAAATGGAAGGTAGAAAGTACTCTTGTTTGTTGATAATTGTTCTACCCATCCAAAAACTATTGCAGGTTTGAAAATATTGAATTATTTTTCTTACCACCCGACACAACATCAAGGATTCAGTCTTGTGATGCGGGGATCATACGAGCTTTCAAGATACATTATCGTTGTCAATTTTATCGAAATCTTTTGGGAGATTATGAAATTGGGATCCCAAATCTAGAGAAGATACATGTTTTAAATGCAATGAATCTTGCAATCTCGACTTGAACAATAGATGTTAAAGTACAATTGCAAATTGTTTTCGACATTGTAAAATTAGGTCTATGGATAATATGGTTTTAGAGAATTTGGATCAACACTCAAATATTGGTATTTTTCAACAATTGTATGTTCTAATTAAAGAGTTGAACTATCGTGATACAAATGGATGTTGAGTACCTTTTGAACTACCAAAGGATAAAATGAGGCAACTTTAGAGCTGTTGAGTGATGAGCAAATTAGTGAAAATATCATGAGAAATGACAATGAAGATGAAGTTGAAGATGATAGTTCCCCATTAGAGCTTGTTCTCATAAAAGATGCACTCAAAACAACACTCACATTACATAGTTTTCTCTTTACAATATGAAAACCACACCATAAATTCTTATTGCACTAGGAAAAATTAGAGATGGGATATGAGGAGACATCAATTTAGAAAAGAAACAAGTAATATTGGAGATACTTTACAAAAGAACTCATAATCGAAGTCATGTATATGGAGATTATTAATTTATATATCATATGAGACCTATGTTATTTTTTTACAAAATGTATTCTTATAAATTTAGCAAATTATTAATTTATCATGTACTACCCAAGTCGGGACAGGTCAAAAATATTATTTAACCAAGATTATTAATTTATAGGGGTTTTACTTTATAACCACATTAATGAAATGTTAAATGTCCAGAAGTATATATTTAGAAGATATAAAAAATTTTATAATGATATATATGAATTTGCTTTTATAAACGTAAACAAGACACTTGTGCTTCGAATCATCAATCTTTCATTGTTGTTTGAACCACATCTGTGTCGTCCTTTTGGTGTTTTGTCTATATTTATTTATTTTATTTAAATTCAGAAACTTTATGAAGAGTTTATAATTAGAAGGTTCCATTTAAAGCGCCATTGTTCTATTCTCTCCACTGCTTGCACATGGTATCTGTTCCTTCTTTCACTCTAACTATTTCATGTCCTCTACTAATTTAAGTCTTCGTCTTCACTCCAACACTCACTTCATTGATCAACCTCCATGGCTTCCATCCCCCTTCTGCTCTTCTTGCTCTTCTTCTCCGCCCTTCCCTTGGCCCAACCCTCTCCTTTAAGTATGTCAACTTGAGCAGTATGATTTGTGTAGTTATTAATTTCTTTATGGTTCATTGACAAGTATGCTTATCCATGTTATTTCAAGAATGTTAATGTATCATGTCAAAAAACAAGCATAGATGAAATTTGGAATTTTATTTGAAGAATATGTTCGACAATTTGATAGAAAAATGGAAGGTATAAAAGTACTCTTGGTTGTTGATCATTGTCCTGCTCATCCAAAAACTATTGAAGGTTTGAAAAACATCGAATTGTTTTTCTTGTTACCCAACACAACATCAAAGATTCAGCCTTGTGATGCAAGGATTATATGAGCTTTCAAGATGCATTGTTGTCATCGATTTTATCGAAATCTTTTAGAGGGTTATGAAATTAGGAGCCCAAATCCACTAAAGGTGTAGGGAAAAACAGGAGTACAAGAGTTCCTCACTCAATCTATCATAAGCACCTCCACTCCTTGATTGATAATGACCTCTATCACCCTTCTCCTGAGGGACTACTCTAGACGGCTCACCTCAATCCTCCAAGTCCTGGTCTTATATAGACATCTCCCTGTCTTCACGCCCATCCAAAGCGGCACCGCCTCCACCTTCAGATTCTCCATGACTTGCCAAATTGGACTCCTTCCAATTTTGGGTACATTGTAAACTTAGTTGTAACCTGAGTTGCAACATGGCCCGGCTGACGAACTTGACCAAGGCTACAGCATCCATTGCACCTCTTCGACCTTGACACACCTCCAACCCTCCTGGTTGAGTTCCGAGTCTACTATGTCAGATCCACCCGATCCCGACACGCAACTAGATGATCCACCTCTCCGTCGCGTACTCAGCCCATCACCGTCGCACCCCACCATGGCGCGAGCTCTTCAATCAACCTCAATCTCTGATTATGCAAGGTTGTGTTGTTAGATTGGCTCCACCAATCTCTTTCCAAGTTTGGTCACAACTTGGTCCATCATGCTCCATTGGTCTCTACCATATTTGCTTTTCAATCAACACCAAATATGGTCTTCAATCACTTCTTGATTTGGCTTCAATTCAGCATATCATCAATCACCAATATGGCTTGCCAAATCAAGTTCTCAATCAGTTCCCAATCAGCTCCAAATCAGCCAAATCTCCATGCATGTTGAATCTCAATCATGTAGCCATTTGCATGAAATCTCATAATCAGCATGCATGCAATCTTGCATAGAATCTCCAATCAACATGCATGCATGTGCATCCAATCTTCAATCAATCAGACTTGCTTGCATGGAGTCTTCAATCAACCTTTGATGATGCTTCCTTCCGCATGTAGCCCATACCAATCTCTAATACAATCTTCGGTTGCTTACTAACTTGGGCCTGCACAATATTCTCCCTCCAAGTTGGATCTTGCTTCCATATTGGTTGTAATCACTTTCCCAACTTGGGTACGCACGGATTGCCTCTTCAGCATCAATCTTCTCCATAAATGGCACGCATGTAATCTCTAACCACATGATCATCTTCTTGCATGGAATCTTCAATCTTTGATTCCCTATCGGTCTTTGAAGATGCTTCCTTTCCAAGAATGAACTCTCAAGTCAACTTGAAACTCTTCATCATCTATTTCAAACTTGGGCCGCACCCAATCGCTTCCCTTGAAGTCTTGAATCATTGTCTTGCCATCCCGGCATGACTATATTGACTTGATGATGTTACTCCATGTCTTGGCCACATCATACTTTCCGCTTGCTAAGGCCGACCTTTTGGTTTGCATCTCCTAGTTACAACATACTTACAACACAAGGTGATCATAACTCGACCAACATAATCCGGCTTGGGTATAAAACCCATTACAACTCCCCTCGTGTATAGTAGTACCATAACTGATTATGACTCAAGACATAACATAAATGTGCTTATAGACAAAAGACATAAATGTACTCGCATACATATGAACCTCTTCAATGCTTGGACCTTGTGTCTTTGTCAACCATGTCTTGACATCATGTTTTTGACTTGTCAACCGCTTGCCACGTCAGCTTGTGCCACATCACCATGGTGTCAAGTAATGCCAACATATGTGCATTCGCACTAACATTGATGATCTGATTGTGATCTGGAGAGAGGAGTGACTCCAAGGTATTCATGTCTCCTGATCTTGCAGCTAGGAGAAGAGAAGCTCCCATGTGTCTCCTCCATTTCCATCTCCATCTCCATCTCCATCTCCATCTCCATTATTGCAGATTACAAACCTTCTCCTGAAGACCTTAAAAGAATTATTTGCTTCCGGGAAATGGTGGTATTCAAATTGGAAAAAGAAATTTGTAAGATTAATGAGATGGTGGAGTCAAGTGAAAGGAATTGTCACTAGACTTTTCGGTCCAAGTGCATGTTCCCACTCTACACTAAAACCTCTGGTTCTCGGTAGATTAATCGAGATATTAATTATAAATAAATAAATAAATTGTTAATTTATATATTAATTAATAAAAAATTAATTTATCAAGATATTCTTTATTAAAATTTTATGAAGATATATTTTTAGTAAAAAAATTATTTCTTTAAATTTATGGACCTAAAATAAATTAATTAGTCTTATTAAATTTAAATCACTCATCTATTCAATTCCAACAAAGTAAAATAATTTTGTTAAATTTTTATGGTCCCAAAACAATTTAGATTCATTTTTCCAACGAACTAAAATAAATTTTATTAAATTTTTATGGTCTCAAAACAAGTTAATTTGTTCCCTTATTAAATAGAAGTCATGAACATTATGTTGTAAAAATAGCTTTAAAAAAACATAGACCATTACAAATAGTAAAACTAAACAAAATGGCTTCTCATCTCAAAGGTGTAAAGAAATCAACAATGACTAATGAAATGCGTAGAGCATTGTGTGAGTACAATAAAGAAAATCCAACTTCCATCCAAAAGCAATTGCTATAGTGGGTGTCGGAGAAGTTTGACTTACAAGTGAACTAAGCAACAATAACAAATACGATCAAAAGGTCATCAAAGTATTTATCAACCAATATTGTAAAAGGTGATGCCAAACGATAGAAAACTGCAAAATTCCCAAAGTTGAATAAAGTTTTTTATGAGTGGTTTGTTCAATTTCAAGAACATGTGAATATCATCAGAGAAGTAATCATATAGAAAGGCAAAGGAGTTTCTAAGAAAGTTGTACCCTATGGATACACTAAAGTTTCATTTCTCAAGGTTGACTTGAACGCTTCAAATCAAGACATGGTATCAAGACATATTGTCGTTTTGGAGAACGGGGATCAGTTGATATATAGAGAGCACATGGAGAGCAATTTACGGTCCATAAGAGAGAATCTAGATCAATTTCTCATGAAAGATGTTTTCAAAAAGGATTAAACAAGATTGTTATATAGGTTACAACTGGATCATTCTCTTGCAACAAAGCAACTTGAAGGTAAGAAACATGATAAAGAAAGACTTACAATTGTTATTTCTTGTAATGACGATGATTATGAGAAAATTCCTTTATGGTTCATTGGCAAGTATGCTAAGCCACAGTGTTCAAAAACATCAACTTGAGCAGTATGAATTGTGAGTATCATGTGAATATTAAATGGATGACTAGGATTTTATTCCAAGAATATGTTTGACAATTCAATTGAAAAATGGAATGTAGAAAAGTACTCTTGTTTGTTGATAATTGTCCTACTCATCCAAAAACTATTGCAAGTTTGAAAATATTTAATTGTTTTTCTTGCCACCCGACACAACATCAAGGATTCAGTCTTGTGATGCGAGGATCATATGAGCTTTCAATGCATTATCATCATCGATTTTATCAAAATCTTTTGGAGGCTTATGAAATTAGGATCCCAAATCCAAAGAAGATACATGTTTTAGATGCAATGAATCTTGCAATCTTGGCTTGCACAAGAAATGTTGAAGCAAGTACAACTGCAAATTGTTTTCAACATTATAAAATTAGGTTATTTATAACATTGTTTCAGAAAATTTTGATCAACACTTTCGGATATTAGTATTTTTCAACAATTGTATGTTCTAATCAAAGAGTTGAACTATCGTGATACAATGGAATTTGAGTACCTTTTGAACTACCAAAGATAAAATGAGGCAACTTTAGAGATGTTGAGTGCCAATTATTGAAAATATCATGAGAAATGACAAAGAAGATGAAGTTGAAGGTGATAGTTCCGCATTAGAACTTGTTATGCGCAAAGATGCATTCAAAACAACACTCACATTACATAGTTTTCTCTTACAATATGAAAAAACCACACTATAAATTCTTAATGCACTAAGAAAAATTAGAGATGGGTCTGAGGAGACATCAATTTAGAAAAGAAACAAGTAATATTGGAGTTATACTTTACAAAGAACTCATAATCAAGTCATGCATATGGAGATTGTTAATTTTTATATTAAATGAGACCAATGTATTTTTTTTTTCTAAATGTATTCTTATAAATTTATCATGTTGGTCCCAATTCGGGACTAGTCAAAAAATATTATTTAACCAAGATTATTAATTTATAGGGTTTTACTTTACAACCATATTAATGAAATGTTAAATGTCCAGAAGTATATATTTAGAAGTAGACCTGTCCATCGGGCTTGGTCAAGACTTAATAATAATGGTAAAAATGCTTTTACTTGAAGTCAGTCTCGTACGGTATTCGGCCTATATTTTTATCCAAGGCCCACCCATATTTTTAAACACATGACCAAGGCCCGCCCAAATACGCCCATATTAAAATTTTTAAATTAAAATTAAAATTTATTAAAAAATAGAGTTTATATTTTAAAATAAAAATAATTTAATAAATTAAATCTAAGTGAGTTTTGATAGAAAAATTAAATTATACTAGAATTGTATACCTTTAAATTAAGGCATACAAATAAATTGTTCAACTTTATTATAAATAATTATAAATAACAAATTTATTTATTTTATTTATATATAATTCGGGTCAAGCGGGGCCATGTCCGGGCCTAAATCATCATACCTAAGGCCACCTTACATTTTTAAGCGGGCCCTTTTCTTTGTCCAAGGCCCATGTTAGGGCCCTAATATTTTTGTCCAAACCCTCCCATTTTTGACAGCCTTGGGTTTGCGTGTAGCCCATCCTTGGCGGGCCTATTTAGAAAATATAAATTTTTATAATGATATATATATGATTTTTTTTTTTTGATAAATGTAAACAAGACACTAGAAGGACATAGTAGTTGTGGTTGAATCATCAATCTTTCATTGTTGTTGAAACCACACCCTCCAGAATGTCTTTCTCGCGGATTTGTCTATATTTATCTTCTTTTTAATTGAAACTTTATGAAGAGTTTATAATTAGAAGGTTCCATCTACAGGTTGGGCGTTGTCTCCATTCTCTCCACCGCTTGCACATGGTATTTGTTCCTTCTTTCACTCTAACTATTTCATGTCCTCTTTTTTGATTTAAATTAAATTCGTCTTCAATCCAACACTCACTTCATTGATCAACCTCCATGGCTTCCATCCTCCTTTTGCTCTTCTTGCTCTTCTTCTCCGCCCTTTCCTTGGCCCAACCCTCTCCTTTAAGAATGTCAACTTGAGCAGTATGAATTGCACAGTTATTAATTTCTTTATGGTTCATTGACAAGTATGCTTTGCCACGTTATTTCAAGAATGTCAATGTGTCATGCCAAAAAACGAGCATAGATGACTTGGATTTTATTTGAAAAATATGTTTGACAATTTGATAGAAAAACGGAAGGTAGAAAAGTACTCTTGGTTGTTGATAATTGTCCTGCTCATCCAAAAACTATTGAAGGTTTGAAAGCATTGAATTGTTTTTCTTGCCACCCAACACAACATCAAAGATTCAACCTTGTGATGCAGGGATCATATGAGATTTCAAGATGCATTATCATCATCGATTTTATTGAAATCTTTAGAGGGTTATGAAATTGGGATCCCAAATCCAGAGAAGATACATGTTTTAGATGCAATGAATCTTGCAATATTGGCTTGGAAAACAGATGTTGAAGCAAGTAAAATTGCAAATTGTTTTTGACATTGTAAAATTAGGTCTTTGGATAACATGACTTCAGAGAATTTGGATCAGTATACATATATTAGCGCAGTTCAACTATTGCATGTTCTAATCAAAGAGTTGAACTATAGTGATACAATAGATGTTGAGTACTTTTTGAACTACACATGAAAAAATAAGGCAACTTCAGAGCTGTTGAGTGATGAACAAATTATTGAAACTGTCATGGGAAATGTCAAATTAAGAAGATGAAGTTAAAGATGATAGTTTCACACTGAAGCTTGTTCCACGCAACACTCACATTACATTGTTTTCTCTTAAAATATGAAATAACCACATCATAGATTCTTAATGCACTAAATCAATCCACAGATGGTGGCCCGAAAAAGCATTTATGCAGTTGAAGAATATATGAGAAGAGAGCTCTCAATTGAGGAAGTCAACAAGCTGAAGCAAAGGAAATGGAATGAGGAGCAGCATGAGCACATGCTCTTCACTGACGCTTCATGGACTAGTCAGGTCAATAAAGCAGGGTTAGGTTTTCTGATATTGACTACTTGAGGAGGGAATGTATGTATTGCAGGGGCTACAACAAAAGAAGCAACATCAAGTTTTGATGGGGAAATAAAAACAATTAGGGAAGGCCTCAAGAATTTTTACGGATATGGGAAGTAGACAAGCCATTCTACACCTTTGACAATATCTATTTAGCAAGGATGTTTTAACACCATTGTGCAAGAGGCGACAAGCTGGCTTTGCTACACAAGACTGTAGAAGACTTCTACTACAACTGGAGCACTGGGAAGTCGTATACATACCAAGGGAGGAGAACCAGGCTGTGGATCTATTGGCAAAATTGGGGAGATCAACTGGAAGAAATTGGAAGTATGAGGATATCAATGAGATGCCAGTGTGGATACAAAGTCAAATATTGAAGTTGAAGGAAACTTATACTATTTATCTGCTAGAGCTCAGTATTTATACCCAAAAAAGAAAAAAAAAATCTTAATGCACTAAAAAATATTAGAGATGAGATCCAAGGAGGCATCAATTTAGAAAAGAAACAAATAATATTGGAGTTATTGTAACAACTCGGGTTTTCATAGCACATATAAGTGACCTTTTATTAAACTGATTGTTCGGGTTACATACATGCCCTGATTTTTTTAGTTTAGATGTTCAGAGATTAGGTACATTTTCATACTTAAGTTGAAAATGACATAGTTTCATTTCATCAATTTTATAGTCCACATCTACTCGAGTCGACTTACACACTTAATGTACCACGTCAATCTCCAGATCCGTACTTGTGTAACGTACATATTTGTCAAACATAACACAATTCATACCAGACATACTTGCATAAATCTTAACATAACGTGCTCATACTTTCATTCACATAACCAGCCTCCCCGGCTGCACACGTGACACAGATACTGATGAATATACGAAACATAAAGCGTTGCTCTACTAGGAGCAAATATGCGTACATATCAAAAATACCACTTTTCATAATTCATCGATAAATCATTCAAACATAACTATTACCACTTAACATAACTTTATCACGTACCATTTGTATATTTTACACTTAACATTTGTTCCAAACATAAACTTTATCATTTATTCAAACATAAACCTTATCACTTAGCATTTATCGAAACATAAACTTTGCCCACTTAACATTTATTCAAACATAACCGTACCACTTAGCATTTAGTCGAATGTAAATTTTACCAGACAACATTTTTTTCAAACATAAACTTTACCACATAACATTAACGGTCAGGCTAACCGCCATGACACCATACTTTCTTTTGTCAGGCTAACCGCAATGACCATACTTTCTTTTGTCAGACTAACCGCCATGACATCATACTTTCTTTTGTCAGGCTAACCGCCATGACATCATTACCCAATGCATTGGGGGGCTGTATAATTCCGGGCCCACCCGTCAACATAACATTCGTTCATTTCCCCTTTCCGGGGACATATCGTATTTCTTTTTCTGGAAATATAACATATTTGTTTAATCATAAATGCAGCATTTCATCATAAAAAGACATAATGTAAAGAAATTACATGAAACACAGCGTTCATTACCCCTTCCCGGGGATATACGCTCATTTCCCCTTTCCAGGGACATTCTTACTCTTAAAAGAAAATCAAGAATGAAACCTTTAATACAGGAAATACCACTTTTAGAGTTCATGAAAAAAAAAAATCACTAAATCATTCTCCATTTAACTGAAAAAAAAATAATGGGTTCATCTACCGTCAACTCACTGATAATCCCTTCTATTTGAGTTGGATTTTCCCAACTATTATAAATGTTGTCGTTAAACGGGCAGAATTTCCTCTTAATTACTTGCTAAAATAATATCATAAAAATTAAAAAAAAAACCCATTTTCTTTCTCTTTCTCCTTCCTTTTCTTCTTTTCTTTTTTCTCTCCTCTCCCTGACCGTTTCTCTCCTCCTCTCTTTTTTTTTCTCTCTCCACGTACCTTCTCTCCTTCTCTTTCTCTTATTTTCCCTTCTTCCTCTCTCTCTTACTCTTTACTATTTCCTCTCTTTTCTCTCTTTCTCCTTTCCTTATTATCTCAACGATGACTTCCTCTCTCCACGTACCTTCTCTCCTTCTCTTTCTCTTATTTTCCCTTCTTCCTCTCTCTCTTACTCTTTACTATTTCCTCTCTCTTCTCTCTTTCTCCTTTCCTTATTATCTCAACGATGACTTCCTTTATAGAAATCTTTTGAGGCGGTGGAAGGATGCTTCCACGAAGGTGCCTTATTATTATTATTATTATTATTATTATTATTATTATTATTATTATTTTCTTATATTAATTAAAAAAATCCGAATATTACAGTTATATGTTACAAAGATCTCATAATCGAGTAATGTATATAGAGTATTAATTTATACATCAAGTGGGACTTATGTATTTTTTCTTCTTCTAAATGTACTATCTTATAAATTTAGTGAAATATTAATTTATCATGTTGGTCCCAAGTTGAGACTAGCTAAAAATATTATTTAATCGAGATTATTAATTTATGAAGGTTTTATTATATATCTCAATTAATGAAATGTTAAATGTAAAGAAATATATATTTAGAAGATATAAATTTTTTTATAATGATATATATGATTATTTTTTTTGTTGTGGTTCGAACCACACCTTATGGTAAGAGTTTATAATTAGAAGGTTCCATTTCTGGCCGGCAGTTGTCTCTATTCTCTCCGGTGCTTGCATTTGGTATCTGTTCCTTCTTTCACCCTAACTATTCCATGTCCTCTTCTGATTTAAGTCACCGTCTTCACTCCAGCACTCACTTCATTGATCAACCTCCATGGCTTCCATCCCCCTTCTGCTCTTCTTGCTCTTCTTCTCCGCCCCTCGCTTGGCCCATCCCTCTCCTTTAACCCATCACTCCCATCTCTCTCATCTCCTCGAGACACATGAGCGGGAGAGACCTCCTGCATCGGTCCAGGAGGCCGCGGCTCGTGGTGTTCTTAGTCGCCTTCTTCCTTCTCATTCCTCCAGCTTCGACTTTCAGATCATCGACAAGGTGTTCGCCTGGATTTAGCTTCTTGTTGTATAGTTCATCATGCGTATTATCACTATCATGATCATTTCAATGGAGTATTATTTAATCTTGTGTTGTGGTTTCAATTACACAATTTATATATATATATATTTTTAATGTAGAGTCTGGTATAGGAGGACAAGAGAATGAATTCTTGAAGAATTCTTGGAAATTAAGATTCTAAAGTTAATTTTTGCTGCATAGATTTTTATACTATTAGCACTAATCATGACCATTTCATTGGGTTATCATATAGTGTTGTGGTTTTGAGTACAATATTTTTTCTTAGTCTTGCTTGTGATGTAGATTCCAGATGATATGATATATTGTAGACTGAATAGAAAATTATTCCCCATGAATTCCTGCAAATTATGATTCTGAAGTCATTTTTTTTTCTATGTAGTTCTTTATGCTTATTAGCACTAATCATGATCATTTCATTGGGCTGTTATCTTGTGTTGTGGTTTGAAGTACAATGTTATTTCCTTGGTCTTGCTTTTGATGTAGATTCCAGATGATATATTGTAGGAAGAATAGAAAATCAATTCACCAAGAATTCCTGGCCTGGAATCTGAATTTAATTTTCTGCTGCATAGTTCTTCATGATTATTAGTACTAATCATTGCCAATTTCAATTGGCTATTATCTAGTCTTTTGGTTTAAATCTATTGGCAGTTTGGCACGTGATTTCCTTATCACTTATATTTCTTGTATCATTCAGTCAATGATAATTGAAATGCTTTTCCATTGGATATTTGTCTAGTATGATCCTTAAAGTTTCAGAGGCAGAGTTCATGGTCTTGGATAAGTTTATCAAGTTTAGTTCGTAGTTATTCTATCCTGTTCTTTCATTATTTTTATTGGATTGACTCTGCTACATCTTGTTCTTTTATATTTTTGTCATATTACTGTCACTTGCCATACTAATTAGTGTTTAGTGACAAGTAAGTTGCTTTAATTTATATTATTGTTGTTTTTCCATCCCTTATTTACTTTCTTTTTTCCTTCTGTAAATAGTGGGTTTAACACAACTGATGCTTCCATATCCTGTTTTGTTTCTTTTCAGGAAAAATGTGGTGGAGATACTTGCTTTATTATCAGCAATCATCCATCATTTAGCAATAAAGGACATCCAGAAATTTTGTATGCTAAGATTCTACTTTCTTCAAGTTGTTTTAGATTGTTGTGTAATTTTGTGCATATTTATGGATTTGTTGCTACAAATTTATGTTAAAATATTTTGAAAAGGACTTTAGTTTAATAATTTAGATTGACAAGTTTCAAGCACAAAACTCTATTAGATTTATTCTTCAATTTACTTGACATTAAAATTTTGTTGAAACTTTTGCTAAACTTTTAGTACATTTTTTTAGTCCAAAACAAGGACGAGTAATATATAATGTAAGCCACAGGTACCAAATATGCAAATATACATATTTTTTGAGGGATGGATTAATATACACTTGGAAAATGGATTTGGTTGATGCTATTGGATCCCAAAACTCGAAAAATATTTTTGAAAAATATGAAAAAACTCATAAAATATATCCATGCTCTCCAACATCATGTGAAAAAAGCAAAAATATTATCCTAAAGTTAACATTCTAAATTTGTTCTGCTCCTTGAATTCTTTTTAATGTTATTTTGAGTTGAGAATGAGATTATCAGGTTTTCTACGTTGATTGTGTTTTTTTAATACTTTTTTTATACTTTTTTACATGATGTTGGAAAACATGCTTGTATTTCCCAATGGTAATTTTGTCATATTTTAAAACTTTTTTTCTAATTTTTGTGCACTCATACTCCTTCAACTCCACCCCAAGCTCATAGTATGTTGACCCACCCCTGATCTATATATTCAGAGATTTGTTGTAGATATTTAAATATTTGGCTGTATGTAGTTTTCTGATTTAGCTTATTGGTACCAAAATCACATATATGTTTTTGGTTGAGTCACATGAAATTTCCGCTACAATTGCATTTCCTGAGCACCTGTTTTACAAGGTCTCCTTTAGTTATTTGGATGATATTCCATTCATACTACAACAACTTCTGATTATGCCATTGGTACTTCAAGAGCATTAAATTGTGACCTTTCATATTTTCTTAATTGTGCATATTTGTTTTTGATTGTTGACCAGAATTCGTGGCGTAAGCGGAGTGGAACTTTCGGCTGGTCTGCATTGGTATTTAAAGAACTGGTGCCTGGCACATATATCTTGGGAGAAAACTGGTGGCACACAGTTATTTTCAGTGCCTACACCAGGGTCTCTGCCACATGTTCACTCTGCTGGGGTGTTGATTAAAAGACCTGTTGCATGGAGCTACTACCAGAATGCCGTTACCTCTAGCTGTAAGCTACTCCCTTTCAATTGTTTGTTGTTGTTTGTGAAGAAGTGACTTAATTTAGCTTTTTTTTTGTTCTTCTGCTGTCTCATATCTTGTTACATTTATATTTCTTCTAATTTCTTAAACAGTCAAATTTTGAAAGAAATGCTCATGGAAGTTATTACCCTGCCTTATTTAGATCAAGTTTGAATCTTTTTTGCTCGTTCAATGTGTTCTTTCACTTTTTAGTGCATTTTTTTTCCTGTTCTATATATTTCATTATATTTTGAGAAAAATATCCATGGTAATTAGCGGTTTACCCAATACTTGAAAACCGCGAAGAGACTGTGTGGTTTGAATCCATGGAATAGCATTAAAAGAGAGAGAGAGAGAGAGAGAGAGAGAGAGAGAGAGATATTTAGGTTGCATATGATTTATCTAGAGTCTGATTTCCTTTAAGAATATTGGTTACATCTAGTAGTGTGAATGGGTGGATTGAGTCAGTTTGAAGGTTGATCCATAGCCCACTGTTCATTGAACTGTTTGATCATATTGAAACCAAGCCAACTCCATTTTCTGCAATCTAAACAATGTGTGCTTGTTCTTGATATACAACATCTCAAGGATCATTTAGATCATATTAAGTTGACTATTATGCTGTTCAAATAGTCAACAAGGGCTTGGTTTAAATATAAAGTACAAACCTCACAAGGAGCTTGAAGTCACATATGGAACCAAACAACTTTTCACAAAGTAACCAAGTCGCCTAGAATAGTTAAAGCAAAATTTAAGATGTATGTTTTTATTGTATTGTTTTACATTCACTTCTTTTGTGTGGAATGGTCAAAAACAAGGCTTATGTGTTTATCCTGGTTAAAATGTATCTCTGATATAGGTTGAGTATTCAGTTGGTTCAGGTTAAGCCCAACCAATTTGCAGTCTTAACCATTTAGAATACTCTTGAAGGCTGAAATTATCGTGTTACATTATTTACTCAATCTATAAAACGCAATACCATAAATCATGGTGTATGGCTCATGAATTTCAAGATATGTTAATTAATAAGATATGTCTCAATATTTTAATGAATGTTTTATCGTAAAATTCAAGAAAAATTTGAAGGAGAGCTAAAGATAGAAATGTCTCAGACTTTTAATTCCACTATGTGAGGCTATACCATGATGGAGATGGTTAGCATGATGGGAAGTTCATATTAAATTAATGAATTTATAACTTACTCATGGATGAGCATGTGGTTTAAGGATCCTAAAGGGTTTTTGGCGGATGAAAATCCCGTTGAAGATGCTACGTTTTGGTTGGTTGGCAATACATGAAAGAATATGGACAAGAAGGAAACTAAGGATCATGGGATGCCTGGTAGAGAGAAATCTCATAAGCTGCTATTACTTCAGGAGGAACCAATCAAACAATTTGCTCAGAGGCTCTATTCCTTTAATGTTTACGATATTCCAATAAAGGATCAAGTAGTAAATGCTCCTTAGCATGTTCATTGTGTGATTGTTGAGCCTCTTCAATAACCTTGAGTTCCTTGAGTGCTAAGACAATATTAGTCCACCATTGATGATGATCTCTTAATAGTTTGGTGAACCTGCTTTCTTTGTAAGCCCTCTCTATTATGGTAGCTTTAGACAACCTTGGAAGTGATAATAGATCTTCTCTCGGTAAGACTTGCTTGTCCAACTGATTTCTAGAAAGCTTGGGCTCTAACCAACGAAGAAGACCAAATTTTGAAATATTTTGAATTACTCCATTGTGGTACATTTAATGTAAGTTTCTGTTGTAATAAATGTGGACTAACTTATAAATTGACGTATCAATAAAAGAGATGAGTTAATGGAATAAATTAAATCTTATATAGTACTAGAGCAACGATCCGTTCCTTCATGGCATCCTTTCCTCCATACCTTCTCCTATCTTTTTTCTTATTCCTACAGTTAGACTTATGATCGGATCTTTAACCCTTATTATCTCAATATACAACACATCTCCTTGAAGCTAACTATCAAAACTACCTCCTTTGGAGTTCTTATTTCATGCCCATATTTTGTAGCCAAAATCTCTGTGGCTTCATCAACGGCTCCATTTGACTCTTCCTCGTCTTCACCCTGATGTTTCAATGAATTCTTTCTCTACTCAAAATGGTTCAAAATTAATCAGACTCCTCAAAATTAGCTCCGTGCCACTTTATCATCATCGGCTTTGAATAAGTTCTGAATTTCTAACACTATTTATGCCAGCTAGTCGAAGCTTGAAAAACATATATGCCTCTCACGCTTAATCTTGAATCTACCAAATGAAGTTTGAAGTTTGAACTATCAAACAAGTATCTTTCTCCATGTTAGAATACCTTGAGAAAATAAAAATACTATATATAGCTTGGTTGCTACCAGCTCAACCATGGATCCTTAAGATCTCATCTTTTATACCCTTGGAGGTTTGGGGCCTGACTACAAACCATTTGTCATGCTCAATTGCTCATTATTGTTGTTGCGTGCGAAGAATATTATGGTAAGAATGCAAGTGCATGTATCGAACAAGTAATAGAGTGACAAGTGAGTGTCGAATCCCTTGAGGAAATGCTACTAACTTTGTTGAGTCAAAATTATGCTAATCTTGTTTTATCTAACAGTTGCAATTTGGTAGCGTCTTGAACTAGAAATCAAATTAAATCAATAAGAAAACTAATGAGGTGTTGAACTGTGTGATTTCTAACAATAGTAATAGATCTAGGGTTTTGACTTCTCTTAACAATATGGTACAAAATATCCCTTTCTTCCTTCTTAAATAGATGAATTGAATTGTTAATCTAGAGTCCTAATGTATTCTTAAGTGTCTTCCGAATCACTTAAGCACGTGTCTTCTAATAACAATCCTTTATATGCCTATGAGAATTAGTATATTAGTGAATCGATTAAGTTCAAGCCCTAACAAGATTATTAATCACTCATGAGTATATGTCTATCTCATAAGCTAATCGATCCATACCATTCACCAATATGCAGTAGAACATCCATTGTATAATCCATGGATAATCCTAGCTTTCCTTCATCAAGTTCATCTAGGACATCAATTATAATCATAGATTTCTCAATCCCATGAAAGCATTAGGAACAAGATTATGCAAACAATTCAAACATCCATTCATTCAAAAAGAGGAGATTTTATAAAAAGAAAAGAAAGAAGAAGAGATTCAATAGATACATATGTCAAGATCCATCAAAACCCTAGCCAAAAGAGTTTAGCTTTCAAGCATGTTCATCATCTCATACATCATTGATTCAAAATTCAAATCCATACAAGAGAATAGTTGGAATAAAGAAGAAGAAAGAGGATAGAATGAACTATGGTAGAATCTCCCAATCCTTGCGCCAAGATCAACACTCTTTCTCCCAAATAACCTTTGAATCACCCTTAAGTCGCATATCCTCCATCCTCTGAAATTAGGGCTTTATATTAGGAAAAGTCCCGGCACTGCGACACCAAAATCCTAGAGATTTTTGTTCCTAGTGTCGCGACACTAGGTCCTTGTAAGCACTATCTGGGCGTCATGACTCCTAGATGTGGAGTAATGACGCTCACTTCCTGAGACTATCATTTCCTTTAAATAATCTCGCACTTCTTGCCTCATGTTCGCTCCTTTGCTCCGGGGTTTGTTTATACCTATCAAGAATGATAAAAACTTGCATCAGTGCACCATATCATCAATTAAAAATAACAATTTCAACTAATGATATATGAATTGGCACATTGAGATAATAATCATGTATGAAGAATTACTCCTAAGGCTAGGTTCTCCTTTAGTGTTGGATTAAAGATAGCATCTATATTCCTGAACTTTGTACATTCTCTTGTTGTCTCTTGGTATTTTATGTGCACTCCAGGATTGGATCTTTGATGTAGACATCTAGTTCATCAATCCATTCCCATTCTTTGTAAATCCCTAGAATCCGGTTCTTTGCCAGTATCTTACATCAATAAATAAACAACGATCTCTTTGTGTTGCTTTCCAACATAATAAATTACATTCTTTCCCCTTTTCTATGCTCTATTGTTGCTCATGTTCCATTAGAAATGTTGTTAGTAAACATATGGGGCCCGTGTCTTGTCATGCCTCACGATTGTTTTAAATATTATTTCCTTATTATGTTGTTCCCTCTACTCCACTTAGTAGTATTCTTTTCCCTTTATATCCAAGATTCCTCATTAATTCCTCATCTTGTAATCCCCTCCCTTACATGTCCAAAACTCCTCATTAATTCCTTATCTTCTAATCCCCTCCACTTCACTTAATATTCCCTCTCCTCACATATCCAAAACTCCTCATTAACTTCTTATTATGTGGTCCTCTATTCTTCACCTACCATTCTTGACAGAAACCTCACCATTAATCATTCAAAGTCAAAGTCTCCTTATTTCCAACCTTTGACCATGCATGCACTAGGTCCACTGGTCTCCCTTCCACATCTACCCTTGATCTACCTGGCAATCATATTCTATGAATCAAGTGTCCAGTATCAATATACACCCACTAATGAATACCGGATAACTGTTAGAATTGTTATGTCAAAGATCTTCTCCTTTATGGCATCATTATTACTCCGGCTTCCTTTTTCAATATTACAACATATTCTGATACAGGCTAGGTGAGTTTCTTGATGTACTGACATTCAATTACTGGATATTATATTTATATTAGTTCATCTTAGTCTCAT
This sequence comes from Dioscorea zingiberensis, assembly GCA_026586065.1. NCBI lineage: Eukaryota > Viridiplantae > Streptophyta > Magnoliopsida > Dioscoreales > Dioscoreaceae > Dioscorea > Dioscorea zingiberensis. The sequence goes on along the minus strand of CM048825.1, from coordinate 33,743,778 downwards.
AGATATTTAAGAAACATCTGATCGTTGCCCAAGCTTGCATCAAAACTGGTATCATGTGTGTACTATAACTACCTCGTAGATAATCATGTTTACATAATCTACTTCATAAACTTCGTATCATACCATCTACTCCTATTATTTGCTGTGAAAAAATTAGCGCTACTTGCATAGCTACTAATAGTGTTCTACATGGGCACACTATACACATTGAGCTCAACTACCAATCTTTTCGGTAATGTTTCACCAACGGTATCCTTTGTGTTAAATATCTTCCTACCGTTGATTAAATTGTGGATATCTTTATAAAGGGTCTTCCTTGCCTGCCGCATCATTGATTTACACTCAAATTTACTATGGTTTCACTCCCAATGCATTTGATGGGGTGTGATAATGAATTGCTTTCCATAAGAACTGATTTCTAGAAACCTTGAGCTTTTAACTGACTGTAAGGAACAAAATTTTATATACTTTGAATTGCTCCATTGCTATACAAATAAAGTAGCTTTATGTTATAAAAGAATTAAACTCTTTTACTTATATATTGATGTATCAATGAAAGAGATGACTCAAGGGATAAATTAAATATTATAGGAATCCCAATAATAGGTGAAAAGTATGGCAAGCTTGACTAACTAAGCAATTAGGATGGAGGATGATGGGGTGATCGGTTATTCATGTAATAATAGCTTTAAATGCATGTCAAAGTAGGATGTTTAAATTATGTGTTTGTGTGGTTGAGGATCTCTCACATTTATTACATTTTGATAATGAATTTTGAATTATGGATTTGTAAGGTTGAGGATCTCTCACATTGATTACATTGATTACATTATGATGATAAATTTGAGGGATGGTCTAACCAAAATGTTGGCGGTTTGTTGTAATACCCTAATAGATCCTTCTCCAAGTTGTTAACTCTCATGGGATATGAATGTTTGCAAATGGAGATGGTAACACATGGGATGTTCATGATGAAGAGTTTTGCAACATATTGGATAAGAATCTCATTTAAAGATCCCTAAGGCCTACTAGTAGTTAAAAATGTGGTTGATAGCACTCGTTTTTAGTTTAGTGGAAACAGATGGTAGAGTTTTGAGAAGAGGAGAGTTGAGGAGCAAGGAATGCTTTGCAAAGAGAAATATCTATAAGTTGTGCTTAGTCAAGGAGGAGAAAACAAAACACCAACTTAGGAATGATGAGTGGAGATATACTAGAGATGGGGTTTTCCAAACAACAATGAATGGACATGGCCTAGGAGCACTATAGGGCCACACAAAAATATTAGGGAAGCAACTCCTGCATTTGAAAAGAAGAGAACTGAAGTTGCTTCTCTTTTAGTTAATTTACTAAAATTAAAATTTTCAAATAAATAATCGATGTCTATTAATAGTTATGATTTTTAAATATTAGCAAAAATTATATTTTAATTAATTAAATTTTCTAAATAAAGTTTATTCTTATTCTAAGTTATTGCAAAGGTGATGTTTGGTTGGAGAGTTTGGAATAAGTTAGGAAAAATTAACCAACCATCACAAAGAAAGTTAGTTAACCATTCACTCAAAGTGAGAGGTTAAGGGTTCAGAGCATGCAGGTGCCAAAAGAAAAAAGATGGGAAAAATGATTTTATCATGACTTATTCCTCAACGAGCACTATCTAGCTGCATTATAAGCTTTTGGATTCATGAACCTTTTAAAAGTTTTTGATTCCTAGACTGCTTGTACCCTTTTGATGCCATTATCACTTGAGATAGAACACTGCTAATCTCCTTACCTTGACTGGAATTACTGTTTCAGAAATCTGTATGCTTTTGCAGATTCAATGGCATGGTGGGACTGGGAAAGGTGGGAGAAGGAAATTGATTGGATGGCCCTTCAAGGTATTAATTTGCCTCTAGCTTTCAATGGACAGGAGGCCATTTGGCAGAAAGTTTTCCAGGTATTGCTTATCCTCCATATATATGCAGTTGGAATTGCATAAAAGTCAAAAGGAATCCAAATTTGAAAGTCTTTTCCTTCAATTTTACTCCATTTTTTTTTGCATCAATTATATGCCAAATATATATTTTTCCTTCCAATATCATGTTTCAACACTATAATGTTTAGTTAACCCTTAAATTATTTGCTTTCTTTCATATATTTTATTTTTAGACTATCCATAAACATGAAAACGACCCAATTTCGCAAATATTTAGTGGGTATGGTTAAACTAGTATGATAGTATGAGAATTTACTTAGTTCTTTATTTTTCTATAGCTATGAGTGTTTTAAATTCATCTATATCCCTGCAAATTATGAATTAGAGCATTTTTTGTTCTTCTATATCAACTAAAAATAAAAGAGAAAAAAAAATCACTATTCAATTGTTTGTTCTATTTGTTGTGCATATGACATAATATTGAAAGATAAATAAACTCGTTTGCCATAAAATTGACACACATAAGGGTTTGGAATAAATTGAAAAACCTTCAAGTTTGGATTATTTTAGAATATTTTTCAGTTGTAATTACATCAAGGAATTGACAAACATTATGCTCTAGCTACTGAACTCTATATGAGGTGATATTTATCCCATGATTGGTTGTGATTAATTTCCTTTTTGGTCCATTTCATTATTTTTTCTTAATTTAGAGTTCGTGATGTGAGTTTCCATTTTTGGTAAGATTGGCATCTAGAAAAATATTGTACCAAAATTTTAAAATTTATTGTTATTAATTAACAGGAAATATACCTAACACAGTTGAGGAGATTATGTGAGGCTACAATCACTTGTTTGGGCTAGAATCATATGAGTTGTGTCATTGAACTAAGCTGTTAAACTTGGTCATATAAGCTCTTGCTATTCAAGTAATGAGAGTGGGAGAAAACAAATGAAATTGGGAACTCTACAAGGAGGAGACATTTTGAGGAAGAACAGAAGTGTTTTCTTTTAGTTGGTGATCAAGTCAGTAGGTCCTTGGAGGTTTTAGACTTTCATTTTTGGTTTCTTGCTGTGTAAGTGTTTATGACACCAGCTTTCTAGAAGAGGACTTACAGAAAGTTGAATCATCTACAATATCATGCTTGCAACTATTCAAAGCAGCAAATTTTATTAAGTCCTCACTCAGAACAAAAAATAGCCAGTCTTATTTTATTTTAAGAAGAAAATGGTCACTACTTTTCTAAGGCAATTTGTATTACTAGTTAAGAACTTGTTTACTTAAATACATTGTTGTTAACTGTGTTTACTTCAGTTGTGAACTTTAGTTGAAGCTTTGTCCTATTTTAGGGTGAGTCTTTTTAAGAAATATCTCTTAATCACCTTACAGATAAGGTTGTCAGTTTGATCATCTTTGGACATATTGCGAAGCACATCATCAATGCTTAGCTACTCTATTAGAGCATCTTTTGTTTGTTTCAAAGCAGTCTTTCCTTGAATTCTACAGCTTGTTACCCTTTTGATCAATCATTTGTTAACACTTCATCATTTAGATACCATCAGTCATGTGTTACTATCTCACTGATTTTGAAAATTACACCCATATTATTTCTCATAGAGATTGTCACAATTTACCTTTATCTGGCATTGCCCCCGCAAGGTTGAATAATCATAACCATTGAAATTGTCCAGCCTAATTCCTTTTGAGCATGGAAGTTCAAATCTATGGGTTTATTTTGTCCACCTATCTAAATTTCCTTCTTTATACATGTTTCTTCTTGTTTTTAATTTTATTTATTTAGGAAATTGTATAGATAGCTATTATTTGTTTGAAATCTTTAGCCTTGATTGCCTTGCCCTATTGATTATATGATTTTATTGCGTTATTATTAACTCACAAAAACTATTATGGGGAATATCTTACTTTGCAAAGTCAAGAGTTGTACCTACTTCACATGAGATAGTATCTACTTGATTGTCGTGCAGTTTTCAAGATGTCTTCTCACTTAGTGCAATTTTTAGATTTATTTTTAACTGCTGTAGCTACTGTATTGCAGAAATTCAATATCAGCAATTCAGATTTGGATGACTTTTTTGGAGGTCCAGCGTTTCTTGCCTGGTCACGCATGGGGAATATGCATGGGTGAGTGCTAATATACTTCTTTTATTCCCTTGTAAGAGAAGTTTTGCAGTAGTTGTTGGCTAGACTTGTATGGTGGTATCTATATCATTCTTGACTTGTGTTAAAAGGGTAAACTAAGATTCATTAATGAACACACAGTTCTCCCTTAGAGGGCAAAGCCCATTTATAGTGATTAACTCTTGAAACATTCACATATATTAGTTTTTTTTGACATAGGCCATAAAGACCTCCCCATAGGGCTTGTCAAGAGGTGTGACATTAGATGATGAGCACCCTTGACCCCTCACCATGCGCGTACAGATTGGGACTTGAACCTGGGAGCTTTGTGCTCACCAAGTGAATTGCTTAACTGCTCTCCCCATTTATGGGGGCGGGGACTCGAACCTGAGAGCATACTCAATCAAGTGAATTACCCAACACACGGGACCCAAGATACCGCTAGACCAATGGTTCTTTGGTTTCATATATACTAGTTGTTAGCATTGGAAGGAGTTTAGGGTCATACATGTTTTTCACATCCCATATATATTATCACATCTCCTGTTGTGATGTTCCTTATTTTTCATCGGACTAGTAGATATTTTCTCCTCTGTTGAAAAATGGATGTAAGTTGGTAGAATTTGTAATTTTCACAGATAAATTTATTTCTTCATCCTCTAATCATTAGAATATGTCCAATTTAACTTTAAAGAAATTTTTTGAAAAGATACCTAGCAAAACTTCCATTATTCTAGAGAATATATTATTATTAAGTAGGACTTCTGTGAATTTTTTTTTAATCAAATTGATAACTACTTTAAGTTTTGATGAGATAATTTACTTTTTTCCTTTATAATTTATTTTACCAAATCATTATGCTTAAATTTCTCTCTAGTTCCTTTTAGCAGAGTTATTTTGTGGATCTAAGAGACTAGTTGTGTTCTTTTTCCTTATTTTTTTGAAATCAACTGGAAGCCAGTTGAAATGGTTATGACAACTACCTTTTTCTTCTGTAGAGAGTAATATTTTCAACTGTGTTAAGATTTCAGCTAGGTGCTTCTTTTGATTGTCTCATATTTAATAGAAATCTTGTTCAATGACAGATGGGGTGGACCATTGCCTCAAACCTGGCTTGATGATCAACTTGCTCTTCAGAAGAAGATTCTTTCTCGAATGTTTGAGTTTGGAATGTCTCCAGGTACAATATGCTCATTTTCTTTCATTCACTGCTGAATCCTGTAACTATTGCTGGGGTTGTCAATTTTAACTCAAATTTTCTAAAGTCAATAAATATTTCATTTTTTGCAAAATCACCTTAATCTTTATTTTAATATTGGCTATCATGCTTATTGAATCTCATATTTTGTCAATTTTTTTCTCTAATTGGTGTTTAAATACATATATTCTTTGCAAATTGCTAGTGGATAACATGAATAATATGAATACATCCTATGAATTCATATTAGTAAAGTGTTTGATATGTTAGCTACTCAAGATTGGTTTTTGGAACAGAATACCATTTTTGGGTTCTGCATGTTTCTACTGTTGTTCTATGCAGGCAAGTGCTCAGATATATTTAACTAAAACATCTTGTTAACTAGCATTACAAACTTCTAATGGTAGTAGTATGGAGAATAATAACTTATTTTGGCAGTAACACATCATAGATGCTAGTGATGATTTAAACATCTCATGCAAAATACTCATAAAAGTAACAATAATTTATTATTTATTGGAATTTATTTCGTTAACTAACATTTCTTCCTCTTTTAGCTCATAACCAATTGCTGCTTGAAAAATTTGCGAGTCATTGGAATTGACTATATATAACAAGTTAAAACTTAATCATAATATTAAGATAGGAATTTTGTAAAGACTGATTTCTCATTAATTGATCATGCTTTACATGATTACAATAAATGTGGTGGACATGAAGATAAGAACAAAAAATAACAAAATTACAAACTAACTAGTAAGATATGGATGAGGAACAAACTATTGTTTCATAATTAGGGCTGTAAATGGGCCGAGCTTGAACACCTTATCACATTTCCTGCTATAACATGTTCCATGTTGACAAATTCTAGAGCAGTATCTTTGTCCTTATATGGTAAAGGAAACCCTTCAAAAATTTTGTATCTCTACCATCAAAGGTAATTGAATATTGACTTAAAAACTCCAGCAATTACTTGGATTAACAATGAAATAAATTATTTTAGTTTTTACAGTAGTCATATATGCCTTTTGGTTCTTTCTTGAGGGTGTTGCATGTCAAAGTCTTGTTGTGTTTGCACTTGAGCCTTTCTAACTGAGTAGCATGCAAAATAAATTGCATTCTATGAGAAGGTAAATGCATGTCATCTTGATTATTTACTCTGATTTTGTTGTTTAGGAATATAAGCCATTAGAATTCGAGTAATTGTGAAGTATGTCAGTGTATAGTTGCATGGGATGCTTAATTTAAACCAAACTAGCATTAAGAGTATTATATCTGTTGAATTGGCTTAAATATTCTTAGTCCTATTTTCTAGGAATAATGTTGTACAAAATAGATATTATTAGATTTTGTGAGATTCTCTAATCTAGAAGTTAGTTAACCTAGAAGATGGTTAGATATATAGTTGTATCCGAATTATTCAATGTATAAAGTTTTTACTTTTTCCTCTCAGAACTTCAATATCTATAGAGAATAGCTACAAATGCTTAACAATAAATTAAATTGGAAATTGATGCTGAATTCTATAATGAACTATAAAATCTATTTTATCAATTTTCCATCACCAAACAAATATTCTGATTGTGTCTCTAAACTTGCAGTTCTTCCAGCCTTTTCTGGAAATGTTCCTTCCGCATTGAAGTCCAAATTTCCTTCTGCAAAAATAACACGCCTTGGAAATTGGTTAGTTTTCTATATTTTTTTAGATAAAATCTTGTATTTCAGAAAACAGGTTGCAATAAATAACTTATAATTCTAAGATGATATTTGCACAGATTTCGAAAACTTTATATCTGATCATGAACCCTGTAATCATTTTCTTAGATTTCTGTAGTTCTGAACCAGTTATAGGTCTATATCATATTCCCATATTTTGTATCTTATATTTATTATTCTGGATGTATTCTTGCTATTTCTTTCTGTACTTACAGCTTTTGAATGTTATCATTTTTTTGAAGGTTTACGGTTGATAGCAATCCAAGATGGTGTTGTACATATCTCCTGGATGCGACAGATCCCTTGTTCATTGATATTGGGAAAGCTTTTATAGAACAACAGTTTAAAGGTACACTAAGAAGGAGAATGTGTTCTATAGTACACTTTCCAATTGTAAATAAGAATACTAATGAGCTATATATATATATATATATATATATATATATAGCTGTCAAACAAACACCATGTTTCCTAAAATGAATTTGTCGATATTTAGATTCAAGTGCTGCAACAATGAATTTGTTGATAGTGAAGGGGAGCCTTAGCGTTATGGTAAAGTTGTCGCCATGAGACCTGGAGGTATCGGGTTTGAGTTGTGGAAATAGCCTCTTGCACAAAAAAAAAAAAAAAAAAGGCGTAAGGTTGCGTACAATAGATCCAAATGGTCCGATTCTTCCCTGGACCTCGCACATAGTGGGAGCTTTGTAGCACAGGGCTGCCCTTTTTTTTAAATTAGCAACTACTACTATAATATAATTTATATGATAAGCAAATTAAGTGATTCACAATACCCAAGTCTATATTGGCTTTTCTTCCCACTCTTTATATATATATATATATATATATATATATATAGGTCTATATGGACAGCTTGGTAGTCCACACCTCTTGCCTTATTTAGCTACAAGATTATTTCCTCTTATTTCTCCATTTATTATTCTGTACAGATAGCTTGCCTTATAGGACAGATTATAGTTTCTATATATAGGACTAGAATCATGCGAGATCTTATTTGCTTTCCATACTTATTTACTTTCCATGTATAACATCCTTGTAATGTCTATATATAATATACAAAACTCAAGGCCAAGGCATTCGACCATTCATACAATATTTTGACATGATATTCAAAGCCACCTACTGATTTTATTTTTAATCTGTCTCGGTGTTCTTGGCTGCTCGGTTAGTCCACCTTATCTCGACATCTCGATATAGCTCGGCTCAGCCAAGCTCTCTGAACCTCTGTATCTCAAGGCACCTCTGCTTGGAGTCTTGGTGTTCTTGGTTCTCGCTTTTCCACACGGTTTTTTTCTTACTCTCGACTTCTTCTTCTATGGATTCCGCCTGTGTGTTAAGTTTACTGCACCTAATTATTCTACCTGGGCCTTTCAGTTTGAACTCTTTCTAAGGGAAAAGATCTTTGGGGTCATGTTGATGGCACGGATATTGCAAAATCATCCACTTCTGGCAAATCTCAGGATAATGGATCTTCTCTTTCATGGGATGTGCTTGATGCTTGCATCATGTCTTGCCTTCTTGGTTTCGTGGAGCCCCATATTGTCACCAACTTGCCGCCCCTATCGCTTTGCTCGCTCTATGTGGGCTTACTTGAAGACGGTTTATCATCTAGATAATGATGCTCGTCGCTTTCTCCTATCCTATGCGATTGCCATGTTTCAACATGGTAGTCTTTCCATCCAGGAATACTACTCGGTCTTTCTGACTCTCTAGCATAAATATGCTGATTTGGTTATCGCGGATGTTCCTGTAGTGGCTCTTTCAATTATTTAAACTCTTCATGCGACTACCCAGCGTGATCAATTTCTTATGAAACTCCGTCCGGAATATGAATTTGTCCGCTCCTCTTTTCTTTATTGAACCGATCTCCTCTTCCATCTCTTGATATATGTTTCAGCGAGTAACTTCGTGAAGAACAACGTCTCAGTACTCAAGCTATTCTAAAGCACTCTCATGACAGTTCGGGGATGACCATTGTGGCTTATGCTGCTCAAGGACGCAAGTCATCTCTGCCTTCTAAAGGCTTGCAATGTTTTTGCTGTAAGGAATATAGGTATATTGCTACCAATTGCCCTAAGAAATTCTGCTCTTATTGTAAAAGAAGGGTCACATTATCAAAGATTGTCGCCTTCGCCCCTGCACTCCATCAAGCCCACGATTTCGTGACTTTGGTTGTTGTCCCTCCCGCCACAACTTCTGTAACCCAAGGCTCTCCTTCAGATGCTCCCATTGTTCCTCAGATTCATCGCCTCAATTATCAAGACTTCTGTAAATAGCGCCACAAATGAATTTTGGCACTATCTCAGAATGGGTTCCTGTGTAACACTTCTCCTCGCACTGTATGTGGACTCGGGGGCCTCTAATCATATGACTAATAATCCCGGCGCTTTGTGTCATGTTCGGCCTTACACCGTCGCTTCTACTATTCGTGACCGCTAATGGCGCTTCTTTTGCCCATACCGCCGTTGAGATGCCTTCTAAGTTCACTGATGTGTTTCTTGCTCCTCAACTTTTTATGAATCTTATTTCTTTTTGCCAATTAGTTGATAACAATTGTGCTATCAATTTTTCTCAGCGATGGTCAGGTTGCGGTAGATCGTGTCACGGGAAGCCAAGTGTTAAGGGACCAAAAGTAGGGTGCTTGTTTCCACTATTTTTGTATGTTCCAATTGTTTTTCCAGTTTCTTCTATTAAGTATTTTACTTGTAATAATGTTTCAGATCTTAGTATGATGTGAAATTGTTTAGGTCATCCCAATACTCAGATCTTATCTTGTGTATTGAACTCTGGTTTACTTAGTACTTAAGTCCGTTCTTCTTTATCTCTTGAGTGTGCTTCTTGTAAACTTGGTACAAGCAAAACCCATCCCTTCCCTTTTCATACTAGTAGAACATCTCACTGATTTGATCTTATCCATAGTGATGTTTAGGGACCTTCCTTGGTTAGTTCATATGAAAAATTTCAATATTATGTGACTTTCATTGATGATCATAGCAATTACTTTGGTCAACTTTCTTCGCTCTAAATTTGAGGTATTTCGTACTTTCACTGAGTTTTTAGCGAATGTTGACCATCAAATTTTTGCTTCTATTAAGACATTATTCACAGATTCCGATGGTGAATATTTGTCTACTGAGTTTTAGGCCTTCTTGGCTTCTAAGGGTATTATTTATGATCAACGTTCATGTTCCTCTACTACTCAACAAAATCTAGTAGCCGAACACAAAAATCCTCATCTCCTCGATGTAGTACGTATTCTCTTGTTAGACTCTTCTATTCATCTATGTTTTGGGTCGAGGATTTGAGAACTGCTACTCACTTCATTAATTGTTTACCTTCTCAAGTCCTACATATGGAGTCTCCTTATTTCTGCTAATTTGCTAAGCAACCTAGTTATGCTAATCTTCAGATTCTTTGGTCAGGTCTCTGCTTTTGTTCATTTACCTCCTACGAGTGACAAAATATCTCAGCCAATTATTTTCTTTGAAAATCAACACTTATTTCCCCCGCCATCCTTTTCTACCGTGGTTCTCCCTTCCTTTCGAAAGCGTACCGCTCTCGACCTTCCTCCGTTTGTTCTTGTGCTAAACCATATATTGTGTATACAAGACGTTCCCATCCACAGTCTCTTCCCATGGCTCACCCAATATCTGATCCTACCACGCTCCAGACGTAGTCCGTTGCAGCATCTTCGACATCTTTGGTACGTTGCTCTTCTCGTACGTCTATACCCCTAATAGGTATGGATTTCCCTCTTCTACTACTGGAAATTCTATTTCAGCTCTTATTGCTGCATTGTCCAACTTTGATATTCCTACATGCTATTCCCACGCTGCTAAGCATGATTGTTGGCGCCAAGCCATGCAGGAAGAAATTGCCGTTCTAGAGACCAATCACACTTGGGACATTGAGCCATATCCTACCAATATTGTTCCTCTGGGTTACAAATGGGTTTACTCACCAAGGTCCGGCCTCGATGGAAGTTTGATCGTTACAAAGCTCGGCTTGTTGCACTTCGAACAATCAGAATATGGTGTCAATTATGACGCAGACTTTTGCCCCGTGGCTAAAATGACTACCGCTCGCACGCATTCTAGCTCTGGCCGCTTCTAATGATCGGGTCACTACATCGATGGACGCCAAAATGCGTTTCTTCATGGGGATCTTAAAGAGTGCATTTATATGAAGCCGTCCCCGGGATTGTTTCCCTCTCCGACTTCACATGTGTGTAAGCTTTGTTGGTCTCTTTATGGTCTCAAGCAAGCTTCGAGGACCTGGTTTGCTAAATTTTGCACCACTTTATTACAATTTTCATTCAAGCAAAGCAAGTATGACACTGCATTATTTCTTCAGAAATCCGACATGGGTATTGTTGTTCTTTTGGTGTATGTTGATGATATTGTGATTACTGGTTCCGATTCTGCTTTACTTGGCCAACTCAAAACTCATCTATCATTCCTTTCATATGAAAGATCTTGGGACTCACATATTTTCTTGGTCTTGAGGTACATCGTAGTCCCTCTGGCGTTTCCCTAAATCAACATAAGTATGCTACTGACTTGGTGGCTACAAACCGCCTACAAGCCGCCTTCCTCTCTCATTGATACTCCTATGGAATTAAATGTCAAGCTTTCGCAGCAGGAGTATGGACTTACTTGATGATCCCAGCTTATATCAAAATTGGTCGGTAGTCCTATTTATCTCTACCATTACAAGATCGACATCGCTTTTGCTATACAACAAGTTAGCCAGCCTCTTCGCACTTCGTCATCTTCATTTGGCTACTGTCTGTTGGATCATACGCTATGCTCACGATACTTCTTCCCGTGGCTTATTCTTCCCTGTATGCAATACTACTCGCCTTATTGCTTATAATGATGTTGATTGGGTTGGTTGTGCGGATACTCGACGATCCATCACTGGTTGATGTGTGTTCTTAGGTGATGCATTGATCTCCTGGAAAAGTAAGAAGCAAGACAGAGTCTCTAAGTTATCTACATAATCTAAGTACCAGAAAATGTCTCTTGTTTGTTCTGAAATTATTTGGCTTCGAGGTTTGCTTACTGAGTTAAATTTTTCTGTGACCGATCCTACACCTCTACATGTCGATGATACAAGTTCTATTTAAATCACGACCAATCCAGTCTATCATGAACGCACAAAGCATATTGAAGTGGATTGTCACTCTATCCCAGAAAGCCTTCAAGCCTCGTATTATCACTCTTCCACATATTTCTACTAGTTGCTGATATCTTCACCAAGGCTCTCACTCGTCATCGACATTGTTTTCTCAGTAGCAAATTGATGCTTGTTGATAAACCTGCATCAATTTGAAGGGGGCTATCAATATGGACAGCTTGGTTGTCCACACCTCTTGCCTTATTTAGCCATAAGATTATTTCCTCTTATTTCTTCATTTATTATTCTATACAGATAGCTTACATTATAGGACATATTATAATTTCCATGTATAGGGCTAGAATCATGTGAGATCTTATTTGCTTCCCATACTTATTTACTTTCTATGTATAACATCCTTGTAATGTCTATATATAATATATAGAACTCAAGTATAAGGCCGGCCGAACACTGTTCATCTTATGTCGCCTCCCATTTCGGCCCTTGGAACATGTTTGAAGGATTTCCAACCATATGGATGGGAAGATCATCGGTAATAGCAAGATGTCTCATTTTCATACACTTGCTACCGCCGGCCCTCCCACTTAATGGTTCTTATTTTATAGAAATTTTAACGGTTCAGAATTTCAACTGTTAAGGGGGAGGACCAAACGGTCACCAAATTGTATGAAAATGGACATAATAGCTTATTTTTCGATGATCTTCCCATCCGTACGGTTGGAAATCCTTCAAACATACTTCAGGGACCGAAATGGGAGGCTGGCCGGAAATGAACAGTGTTCCAGCTAGTCTGATACTAACATCACTCTATATATATATAGTATTGTTCATTTTTGTCTTTATACCTAGATACTTAGAAAGTATTCAATACAGTTCATATACATCCACTTTCTTTTATCATTTACATTGGTAAAACTGACATGTTACACACGTGGCATACAATGTGCAATATGGGCTTTATCATTATTATTGTATGATGATATGACAAATGAAGTCGCATGACCAACTGGCAACTTATGCTGCAACATTTGCCATGTGGATGCTAAAATGTTTTTGTCACATCCCGAACCCAATCCCGGGCTCCTCGAAAGCATCGCGATGATGTGATCGCCACACTGACCAAGGACAAGCCCTGACCCGAATGCAAGGCCTAAAAGTTATATCAACCTGATTATAATTATCACAGTATAACAATAATACTGAAAATCAATTACATAATAAGCGGAAGCATTAAAGGGTTCTACATGACCCTACAACAACCACGATACATATCGTGTCTCAAATACATAATAACCCTATAGGGTTCATACACCTCACACACAAATAAAAGACACAACAACCCCCCTATGGCGCTATCAACCTCGTCAGGGTATCAGCAATGTCCCAAGGCCCGCACGCGACTCTCTCCTAGTCCGCACCTAGCGTTCCTCTACTCCTCGTCACCAGTATCGAGGAATCAAAAGCACAAAGGGCATCGAAAGCACACCAACTAGGCTCAGTGGGCACCACATACAAAACATGTGCATACAAGAAGTAATAATGTAGTAAGCAAACCACAAATATGAACATAAGGCCCATAGCCCAAACATCATCAATATAGATATACATTTGCGGGGCCCGCGGCCCAAAATATCTATAAGTACTGAGCCCGCGGCCCAAAGTATAAAAATTGCCGATCCCCGAGTGGCCACTCGGTTTACGGTCCTTTCCAGCCCCCGCGAAGCCTGCTCAAGCCCCCGTGCGACCCTTGGTCAATCACCCCGTCGGGTGGAGCATTCAAGCCCATGCTGTCACACGTCCTAACTCAGATCCCGTAGGAGGCCGAGTCTATCCGACTACCTCCTCTCGCTACGAATCGAGTCAATCCTCGAATTCTGATCCCGGGTGGAACGAGTCTATACAACTCCAAATCCACTCCCCATATCGAGTCGAGTCTCAAACATGAATATGTGCATAAAACCCGAACAATGAAAATACATTTCCATACATGCACACATGAAAATAATCATACCTTTACTATGAAAGAATTTTCATGCAAAGTTTATGAAAAGCACATACTCTGTGTTTTTCCGTATGATTACCCACTTGATACTAAAGTCCTGCACTAGTCCTCGACGCGCCTCAATGCTCCACGCCAGGATCTAGATAACATGGTACATAATCATCACTACCCGTATATTCATAACATCGAAATACACTACTTGTATTAATTGAAATCCCTAACTCAAATTAGAATTTCTGTCGGTTATGCGCAGTTGGAAAGAACTGCCTATATCTTCTAATCCGGATATCGGATTTCATTGATCTAAGATTTGTTAGAAAGTTAGTTTCATAACCTTTCTAACGACATGCTATAAGTCCCGATCAGGCTAATATAATTGACCAAACTATCCCTCAAAAGTGGCAGCCTGGAAAACTATAACTTCTGCAGTACATTGTGTGCAGTCCGAAAGAATTGCTCATATCTCTCAATCCGCAAGTCGGATTTCATTGATCCAGGATTCGTTGGAAAGATATCTTCATAATCTTTCTAACGCTAGGTTATACACCCCGATCGGATGTAAATAAGGGACCAAAATGGCCCCAGCAATCTAACTGAACTGCAGCTAATGTAGCCACACATGCATGGAACAATATGGAGGTGGCCTGGTCTACATGCTTGGATGATGAAGATGGCTGCAGTTTTATCAGCTTTATAATTCCTATAAGTGTAATGACTAGAAGCCTTAACACATGCATACATTGTCATTGAAGCATTTCATCAAGTATCTAGTCTGCAGGTCCTAGTTTATCACAACTTTATTACCAAGCATCCTTTGTTTTCCTTTTTATACAATCTCATAATCAGATCTACCCTTATGTATCCATCTAGGAAGCACCGACACCTTGAATCAGCTCACGTATCCGTATCGGACACGTATCCGACACCGCACACGCCACGACACTTGTGGATACGCGGTCCGATACGGTAAAAACGTGATCTCTTTTTTAATTGTCAGCCGACATCGCCATTCCGTAAACCTAGTATCGATCTGATCCATGAGTACTAGTAACAATGGTTTAGGGTTCTTTTGAAGTTAGCAGTGGTTCATTTTTTTTTTTTTTTGTGTACAAACTGTATTATATATATAAGGGAAAATTATCATATAGTCCCTAGTACTTTACATTCTTCTGATTTTAAACACTGAGGGCGAATAGTAAGCGGATAGATCATTGTAGTAAACAGATACCGACACTTGGAGGGGATTATATAGGGATTTCAAAAGTAATACAGGGGCCATATGTTACTTTCCGGTATATATATAAATAAATATTTTTATATGTATTTATATTCAACGTGTCCCAATTTGTCCGTGTCCTTTTTTTTTTAAATGCCGTGTCGGCGTGTCCATGTCGTGTCGTGTCGGTGTCGGTGTCCGTATCGGTGCTCCATAGGTATCCATTAGTCATGCAAGATGGCCAAGTAGCTTTTCATTAATTTTTTATATAGCACATTTAGGAGTACTCCTCTACTCTAAATATCCTGCACGAACACTACACCATAAGCATGCAATTGGGAATGGATCCAAGTAGCTGTCTGCAACTAGTTTGCTGGACAACAAGCATAGCATCTCCATTCTCTAGCCAGGGTTCTCTAATTTCATGACAACTTGAATTGATAGTGCTTATTCAGAACATACCTCCTCTTTAAGCAATCAAGAGCAGCTCTACCCTCGGTTCTAATTCAAGAACCATCCCACCATCTCAGCCGGCCTTGTCCACTAGCTGACCATCCTGCAGGTCAGGCCTCTTTGTCAGCTGGTAGCTCCTAGAGTGGATCATGGACTGAGACTCCTTTGCTGCTGCAGGAATGGAACTGAGGGTTGTTGGTTTAATAGAGAAGGAGAGAGAGAGAGATAAAGGCGGGGTGTTGAATGGCCCGACTGAGAGCTCAAGCTTCTTTTGACCCCGAGCTCATGCTAATGGCCCGAGCTCCAGCGAGGAATTTCCTCTTTCCCTGTTTTCTTTTGACCCATTTTCCTCATGCTAATGACTTTGATTAGAGTTAAGTCAATTTAGTTAAGCTAATCCAACTTAACCAATTCCTCATCCCTCTCAACTCCAATGTTTTAACCAATTAAGCAAATCAGCCCCTACATATATATATTTTATTAAATCAACTTTCCTATTATGATTTAATTATTCTTGATTTGCACATAAGCCCGTGCTCTTACGTAATTTATTAAACCATCTTTCTCATCATGGTTTAATTACTCTGGATTTAGCGCATAAACTCTTACTTTTATCCCATATCACTCTGGAGGCCTATCACTTAGTTTATGGACTTAATTTTGCAATTTAATCCTTCACTTTGTCACTAATTCAAGAGAAGCCCATCAGTTAATCATCTAAACTAACGGGAATTTTATTTAAATTCTGAAAATTTAAACGGGTACAGTGCATAGTAGGGGTGGTTTTTACAGTTTTTAAGTTTTATTTTTCATCAGGAGAAAATAATGTTTATAAGGCAGTAATGCTGATGTGATAACTCATGCCACATCATCATTTTTATAGGGCAATTTTTTAAAAAACCCCCAAAAATTTGCAATCCAGGATGAAAAGTATTTTTTGCAAAAATGACTCAGTTTTGGTGATGTGAACGCCAGCTTCTTAGAAGAAAAAAAAATGAAGACTGCATTTGAAATGGCAGCTTCATGAGAAAAAAAATAGCGTAGCATGAAGCTGGTTCTGTGAAATGCCAGCTTCTAAACAGAGAATTTGGTGTTTTAAAGCCAGCATTTCAAATGGCGGCATCATGAAATGAAAATATGAAATGTTGGCTTCATGAAGAAAAAAAGCATAACATGAAGCCGGCTCTATGAAAAGCCGGATCACAGGTGATTGTGGGACCTCCACATTTAAAAATCCAAGTGCAGTGCTGAAGCCAGGGCGAGGATCACTGCAGGGTGTGGGATTGCTGGGGAGAGAATGTTGTGAATTTTATGGTCCTTCAAATTTTGTGGGCCCTTTGATGCCCTATCTCTTTTTATTTTTTAGTTTTGAACCAAAAGATGAAGCCGATGCTTGAAACGCGGGGTTTAGTGTTTGGCCAATATCTGCATGGTGTCCATGAGCAACATTTTCTGTACCTTAAATATATATTTTTAAGTCAAATGTTTTCCTGTCATTGATTTTTGCTAATACTTTTGCCTATTTTGTAGAATATGGGAGGACTAGTCACATCTACAATTGGTACATTTCTCTTTTTTAATCTTCTTGACAGCTCACCTTTAGTATCTATGTAAATTGTATTTATCTAGCTTAATCTTTTGCCATTTTGAAATATTTAAAGTATTTTAGCAGAAAATGTGTCATATAACATTTAAATGAGATAAAAAACAGGGGCTCCTTGCTTTTTATGAGTCACCTTGCATGTTGTCCAGTATTTCAGGGTTCACTCCTTATCTCATTTAGAAGGCATGCATCTTTACATTTGTTTGCTTTCTAAACTACTAAGCAACCTCATTTTCAATTTTCTCATGCCAATGTAATTCCAATGGTTCCTTATAGTTTTGGTATAACCCATTTTCATCTTAACAAAGTTCAATTTGACAGTATTTCAAAAGTTTAGTATCAATGGTCCATTTGGTCTTTGCCATTTTATTTGGTTGTTTTTTCCCCTATGGTTATAAAAAGGTCCAAGATAGCAAATGGTCATGAAGTATCATTAACTTTCATGTGGAAAATATTTTAATTAGGCTAATTGTATAATAGTCATGTCAATCTAGTTGAAAAGATCAGGACATAATTTATGAAAATTAAATTCAAAGGTGCCTTGAACCAAATATCTATGGATAAATTACACTACCATCAAAACACCTTTGTCCTTAAGGTCTAAAAACCTATAAATCTGTACTGATGTTATCTTGATATATTGCAAATTAGTCCCTCCATCTATTATTTGTTGGTCATTTGTCGCTTAAACTCATGACACTTCAAATTCCACTATAGTAAAACTTCAAAGTTTTAAAAACTTTCCAAGTATATCTGGTGTATTGGTCATTTTACCTAATGACATGCTGAAGTTAATGGTGGACTTGTCCATGGACTAATTTCTAATTTTTAGGTTTTAAAACGTCAAAATCTAAAATGATCTAATGGTTAAATCTCATAGTTTATTGTTTGTTGTAATTTTTCCAAGTCTTTTTCCTTAATGTGTATTTGGGAAAAATCGCTTAGGATAACTGCACAGGTGTTGTATTCCTTGACTTTCAAAGCCAAACATGGTTTACACAATTCTATGGCTAGACAGTCTAATAATAATTGTTGGTATTGATCCTCCGTTGTTCATTTGAAATCAATCACAAATAAACATGTATCTCTAGCTTTCATGAGATATGCTTTTTTGCTGTAATTATTTAATAAGTTCCCTATTGGAATTTGATTGAAGGGATTTTATTTTTGCCCCTTTCATCTTTTTTGTGAATTGAGAAAAAAAAAAAAAAACGGTTCATTGCGTTGATGAGGTTGCTCCCCATATACTCAATTTGTTCTTGATTGAATCAATTTGATTCCCTACTTCCCAATTAAACCAATTTAGCCCTTCATGTAATCAAGGTTACCCAATTTAGCATGCTGTTTCCTGTATGTGTCACATGATGTGCTACAGGATAGTATTTCATCAAATTGAAAGTACCATGGAATAAACTAACCATTCACCCAAAATTGAAGGGATGGGAATCATTGGAATGCTGTTATCCCCTAATTTAGGTAACAATATTGATCTTAGATTATATCAGTAGATACCCAAAGAACTAGCGATGTATCAAAATTTTACTTTGTTATTGAGTAGTTTATAGAACCTTGTACTGTTAATGTCTTTTGTTGTTTTGAAGTCTCGATGTCAAATTTAAAACTTTTATATGAACTTGTTTAGCAACTACAGTTTGCATGCTGAGGTTACCTAGAAACTTGGTATAGGCAACAACAAATGACTCTTGATTTTTCATAGGTAAGAGGCATTATGCTATTAATTTGATATCAGATTTCCCTATGTTAGAGCAATTTTTAGACTAAACCATCTTCTCATAGCTTTTTTTTTAATGGTAATTTCAAATGCTTGTTCCAAACCCACTGTGATTCTCAACTCTCTGCCACTAAATAGAATGACTTGAGCTATTGAAATTTGGTATGTTAGTAAAATCTTCATGAAAGGGCTATGATCATTTTTGAGTTTCTAGTTGGGGAGGGTGGTTAAAGTCGGATGTGTTGGAGTAAGGGTAATAATACAACTCATTGGATGCACATTAATGACAACCTAATTTGATTCTTTATTACTTTGCTAGGTCAAATGGGAAACTTGGTATTATGAACATATTTTGTACACTTGTTTTAGACTCGATCTGAGTTGACTTACATGTCCAGCATATGTCATGAAGTTGGACATGGTAACCAATGATAATTATTGGGCAGTGGGGATATTGGCAGAATGAATGTGATGAACTGGAAAACAATTTTTTTAGTGAGTAACATAGACCATAAGACTTATAAAATTTATTTTTTCTGTATCTTCATCATTTGCAGTGATACATTTGATGAGAACACCCCACCTGTTGATGAGCCAAAATATATATCTTCTTTAGGTGCTGCAATATTTAAAGGAATGCAAAGTGGTGACACAGATGCTATTTGGCTGATGCAGGTAGTCTTTCTTGTTCCTTTTGAACTGTAACTGATTTCACTTGTCTTTTTTATTGAACTACTAGTGCAGTAGGCTTAGCTACTTGAGAAATGCTCTTAAATATTGATCTTAAATTGATAGAAACATTTGTGCAGTAAGCTCCAAGAACATATTTCAGAATGAGGAAATCTGTATTAAATCCCTCAATCCAGATCTCATCTTAAAGTTGCATTTAATTTAGTATGCTAAAAATACGGTAATATACCGAACGCCCTCGTGGCGCAGAGGTAACGGGTTCCCGTGTTTCAAACCCCGTGTGGGTTCGATCGCGTGGGGGGGCAGTTTGTGGTGGTCCTGTGCCCACATGTGCATCCAGCCTACGAGGGCTCAGACCGCGGGTAGAGACATTTGTTCCGCCAGGATTCGAACCCAGGCCACTCTCATCCCTTTGGTTCTTAATTAGTAGGTGCTAGCCACCCGCTCTTTACATCCAAAAAAAAAAAAATACGGTAATATTATTCTTCTATCTCCAAAATGGGAACTTCCATTGAAATATAAAAGAAAATGTCACAACAAATGCGAAGTCTAGCATAGTTGGTTTTCTGTTTGTGTGTATGTGTGTGTAAAATAGAAATTACATTAATTCTTATAGCAATAGTTAGTATAGGATCAACTGTTTAAATTTCCTTTCATTCATGCTCTCAAAATTGAGATTCTTTGAGGACCACATAGACCTTAGTAATGTAGATACCATGAACCTCATTACCCATCTAGAGTGAGCCATCTTCCTTAAGGTGGTGTTCAAGTTGTTAAACTTTTCTCAGTAATATTGGCAGGATTTTGACGAATTCATGCTTGTTTTCATTCTGGTGACAAGGTTCTTATAGTTGGTGTTGACATAATCATCCTGAAATTATACATGCAGTACTAAGATATATAAGGTGAATAAGAGATGAAAAATTGCCAATTCGAGAGATTAAACACCTTGTTCATGTGTACTCTTATGCAGCGTCATCCCTCACTGGTGTGGCTAAGACCAAAGCCATACATTAAGGCTTTAATCAAGCTTATCATTTTCATTTTTTTCTTCCTGGGAGCTCTACAAAGATGAAAATCATTTCCATCCTTTCAAATTGTATTGTAACATTAAGAAACTCCAATTTCGGTGCCTTCCATCAACATCAATAAAAAATTATTCCATCAAGATTTCATAAGATTTTGAAAAGATTCCAACTCAAAATTATTTTGTTAAATCCTGTAATACACTTACAGTTTAACTATCAACATACTTTTTCAATGTAATTATGCGTTTAATTTCAATAATAAATAAAACAAGGAGCCTATTTCTTTCACAACAACAACAACAACAACAACAACTAAGCCTTAATCCCATACTAGATGGAGTCGACTATATGGATTCTCTGTTTTCAAGTCGCTCTCAAATATGAAATAAAAATAAAATAAAACAACAAAATTCAGCATAATCTTTATACCATCAAGATTTTGAGATGGGTGGCAGAGGATAAACATCCAATATTTTTGTATTTTTATGAATAAGCAACATAATATTCACCATGAAGATACAGTACAGAATTTTTAGGCAACTGTTCTAATTCTTTTCTTTTTTCCATGCTTACCCTATTAGCTCCTACATACTGCATGTAAAACATCAAGGTGGTGTTTGGTTGTGGTGGGAACAAGTTGCTATTAATTGGCACAACAGTTTTGGAAGTTGATTTGAGGGGAAAACTTTTATCCTGAGTTAGTCCAAATTATACTAGGTTGACTTGTTTAGTACTCATCAAATGAATAATTATCAATTCAAGTTGTATCAGGCCAATTGTAGGCCAACTAATAGTTAATACTATTTTAATGGTTAATTATTAATGATTTGCTACTACTAATTAAAAGTTATATTATTATAATTAATCAAGTTTCCAAGTTGATCCATACATTGGATAACTTGGAATAACATGGGATAACTTGTGTTGTCCCACAACCAAACATGTTAACATCGTCCAAATGATTATTGAAGATTGAGGATGTTTTATTTGTAGTTTTTTTTTTTTTTAATTGCATGGTTTATGTACTTGCAGTTATGGTTGAAGGTGGCATCTACTGCTACTTGTATGGCTTTGCCTTTCATAAAATTTATTAGGACAAATACTTTCTTGATTTTAAGTGTTTCCACGGAAGTGTTTTCTTTGGTTCTCAACTGGAAATTATTTCAATAGTTTATTTGTGTTCAGTTGCACATTTGATATTCTCTTACAATTGCTATGTTTTTATGTGCTCTAACTTTTTCTTGTTAATTTATGTTCATAAAGTCATAATGAATAGTTAGGTGTTTACAGGGTTGGCTGTTTTCATATGATCCATTCTGGAGACCCTTACAAATGAAGGTAAAACTTTTGTGTATCAGGATACATAATGCTATTCTTCATCCAACATTCCCAAGTTATTGATTCAATGATTTAGGTTTTTTTTTTTGTTTCACTTGATTGCTGAATGCTAGTTTTCACTTTCTAAATATCATATAGGGGGAATGTTGAACATATTTATGGTTGTTCTTAGTAAATTAAACTGTCTCTGATTTAAGAAATTTAATTCTTCTTGTCTTTATGGGGTTTATGTTACCATATTATATCTGGGGCATGTATTATTTATAAAAGTTGAATTGATTCAGAATCGCCTTAATGTCAACTGCTTATGGTACCACATGATTAAATCAATTCTTTGCTTTGGTGTTACTTGACAAATTATTTCAGCAGTAAGCATTTTTCTACATGTGCCTACTTATGGGAAAGATAAGAATTGGTTTGTTGAGATGCTACTTGTGAAAAACAACATTACAATTCTGAAATTCTTTACAATGACCTGCTAGCCTAGAATCCATTACAATAATATCAAATTTTTCTGACTACAAAAGCATTCAAGCTTCTAGGAATTTGTTAAGTCGCATGGAAACATACAATGTGTGGGCCTCCATAGATATTTAAAGCATGCAGCACGGAATTTACATTCAGTTGACATATTTAGTTAATATATGGTATTTATCTTATTCATGAGAGTTTACATTCAGTTGACATATTTAGTTAATATATGGTATTTATTTTATGCACAAATGCCATGTAGCAGGACCATTCAAAAGCTACCTGCAAGTCTGCAACCATTATATCCTTGAGCATACTGTTCTTGATGATCTGTGGGAGTACTAAATATGTGATGCTGAATATATCTATATATGCAGGCACTCTTGCATTCTGTTCCGATTGGTCGACTGGTTGTCCTTGATTTATTTGCAGAAGTAAAACCTATATGGAATACTTCTGAACAGTTCTTCAATGTACCTTACATCTGGAAAGTGTTCTCTTACTGCCGACTAACTTTTGGAATTTAACTTTACATGGATTTTACTTGACTTGTGCCTTTTTTTTTCAGGTGTATGTTACACAATTTTGCTGCAAATATTGAAATGTATGGAATTTTAGATTCAATTGCATCTGGACCTATTGAAGCTCGTAAAAGTGAAAACTCAACCATGGTTAGTGTTTCTGGCATCTGCTCATTTAATATAGGTCCTAAAAATTCTTATTATAATAGCAATGTAGCATACACAAGTTGCTTGTTTTCGTTATATTGCAAAATTTGTAACTTTTGAGAAGTTATCAGCTATTAACATTGCTATGCTTTCCAATTTATAGAGTGGCAACTATATGAAAAAAGTAGGCCAAATTAAGTTGGAATGATCCATATAGTATGGTGCAAATGCGTTTAGAAATCAATGTGAACAATTATAATTTGACCAGATCTTTTTTATGCTGGTTCATATTTGAATTGGCATATTTTCACAAAAAAGAAAATTGCCCAGGGCTAATTATTGCTGACGTCTTTTCACAATAAGTCTTATGGAGAAAGGGCCAACTCAAAGGAAATGCATTCAAGATGATGTTACTGCATGAGATCAGGACTATAAATCCTACTATTTTCATCAATTAAATAGTATTTAAGTACTTGGAAAGTCTGATTAAAATTTTCAAGTAGAAAAAATTTCTTCTTGATAATCAATAGACTTCATGTCTACCCCCATAGGTAGAATAATATCATCTGACATAGAGTGTCTGATAGACACCAAACAATAAACAATTGACAATTGAATGAATTTGATAATTGGAGGCTTACAGTTCGAGAGGTAAACTAATCTCTCCCAAGAACTAAACTAAAACTAAATTAATCCAAAACTCAGCATCCTCATAATCTAACCCCTAATCACATATTTATAGTAAAACCCTAAGAACCAAAATTATCAAACGACCCTTGCCGTTTATTATGCCTAACATATGTCTTAGGCCTAACATTACTTCCCTCCCAAAAAGACACCTTGTCCTCAAGGTGGAAATCGGAAAACTATTGTTGTATTAAGTCATTTCTCCTCTTCCTTGGGTTCCTCCTTGCTGTCTCGTTACACACTGTCAAAATCTATAAAGACCGATCTTTGCACCAATGTCCCGGTGAGTACTTTTCGTCGCAACAAAAACATAACCTTTTCGCTCTGTTGCTCTGGATCTCAGGTATTCGGTGAGGCGTTGGAAATTAACCTATGGCTGGGTTCTCGCCTAATCCTTCGTCACCTCTTTCTGAATTCCCATGGGATTGATTTTTTGACCCTCCCCCGGTTGTGCTATTAAGAAATGTAAACCCGCTGACATTACTCCTTGTGTTTCGTTCAACCTGATTCTTCTCTTCGATCATCTGTGCCAACTTCATTGCTTCGGCAATCCCTCTCGGCCCAAATGTTCTCACCGCCACCAATCTTCTGGCTTCAATCCCTTCATGAAATTCCTCCTCAATACGTCCTCAGAAAATCCGAATAGTCTGTCAAGGAGCAACTCCAACTTCTCGCGGCATTCCACGACCGACCCATCCTAAGTGAGAGCAAAGAATTGCTCCTGGACATCGCCATCTTGGAATGACCAAAAACACTCAAGGATCTTATTTTTGAACTCTTCCCACGTCCTCATTGGATGCCGTTACTCACACCATTGGTACCATGCGAGCTTTTTACCCTCTAAACATAAAGCCAATGTTGCTAGTTTCTCTTCTTCGGACAGCCCATTCATCACAAAATATCGCTCTATGTTGTATATCCACCCATGAGCATCTTCACCTTCAAAGATCGGCATTTTCAACTTTTGTATCCTCGAATCCAGCCTGAACGCGCCTCGGCCTCCTCCAATCCCGCCATACGGCCAAAAATATGGCACCTCCTCGTGTCTAACTGCCCCCCATCCCGCTGCCCTTGCCGCTTATTACACCTAACATGTCTTATTACTCTCAGGCCTAACAGTGTCATCCTTATTAGTTGTATATTGACAGATAAGTATATCTGTTATTATGTGCCATCTTTATTTGCACCCATATGTTTCTGATCTGGTTTGCCTATGATTGCTCATTTTATGGACATCCACAGTAAATGACAGATTGACCAAATTAGTTAGCTACTTCTATATATTCTCATTTTGCGAAGAAACTTATCCAGTATATTCATTCCGCTTTTTAAAATTGATTTACTATTCATTTGATGACTGGTGAACATTTCAGGTATTGCTTTAATGAATGAACTTGCTGGTTTTATGTTTTTAGCTACATGAGTTATGTTTAGAAGTTATTTCTCCTTTGTATCCTTTTCTGTAAGGCTATTTGAAAGGGCATCATGTCAAACTTCTTGGTGAAATGAAATTATCTACCATTTTCTGAGGCATTGTTTGAATATGATGTTTATCTAGATGGGCATATGGTGTTAATGTAACAGAGTGATGTGTATGTTGCTCCATCCTTCTAGTTTCACTTTGCAATAATCCTATAATTTGCTATTATTGTGAGAGCACAAGTTAATTATTGTGGACAAGCCATCCTCAGAAGGTGTTCTCGATATCATTATTTCAGGAAGATAGCCCTTTATTTTTTTCTTTGGTTTTTGGAATATAATCTTTCGTTGTCTTCTTCCCTTTCTGTTTCTGTTCACTGGGAAGTATCTGATTTCTTTCTTACAGATTTTTTATCATGTTTGCTGTTATTTGATTAACAGTTCAGAACTTGTTTGATTTGCCAAAAGCAATACCCTTTTTCTAATATATTCATAATTTTATGTTCCAAATGTAACAAATTCTGGAGCCATATGAAAGCTGAAATTTGGTACATTTTAAGAATTGATTTGTAATTGTTGACTGGATCCTGAAGACCTCTTTCCTTTAAACTATTACTTTTCATATTATTTATTTTCTTCCTATGTTTATTTTTGAAGGTCGGTGTTGGAATGTGTATGGAAGGCATTGAACAAAATCCTGTGGTTTATGATCTTATGTCTGAAATGGCATTTCATCAAAAGAACGTAGATGTGAAGGTAACTGTTTAATGAACATTGATCTACCTGATTCTGGAACTTAATTTGTGAGAATGTTTTCTATTTTGATTGAATACTTTGTCTACTACATATCAGAAAAATAGTTTAATGTTTGATGACAAAACTTTTAATTTCCAAAGCTTGGGCATTTTTATCATTTGGACAAATATCCCAACACAACAATTTTGTTATTGATGTTTTCATTTGTGTTTTACTTTTCTTCCATTAAAAGCCAGCTGGGGGATTGAATTCCAGGTTCTCAATGTTTTACTTCTCTTTTTTTCCAGACTTGGATTAAACTATACCCACAGCGAAGATATGGAAGGTCAATTCCAGCATTACAAGATGCATGGAGAATTTTATATGAGAGCATTTATAATTGCACTGATGGTGCCTATGTAAGTTATAATTATCTTTCATTGAAAAGGTTGTGGCTTTTAGATCAAAGTGAAGAAAAAATTATTGAAAGGATCTAAAGTTTCAATATTTATTAGAATTTATAATTTGGTATGTATTTTTGTGACAGGATAAAAATAGAGATGTGATTGTAGCATTTCCTGATGTTGACCCATCCATTATCTCATTATCTGAAAACTCTGAACCAGCTAATGTGAATTTTGGAAGACAACTATTGGCACAAAGACAATTGAAGACAGTGTCTGATTCTTATGACCAACCTCATATTTGGTATTCAACTGTTGATGTCATTAATGCATTAGAACTTTTCCTGGCCAGTGGAGATTACGTGATCAGATAGTAACACTTTCAGGTAAATCACATTGAATGAATGATCTAGATTATTTCATATTACCACTATAAGCTTTATCAGTGCTGCTTTCAGATTAGCACTGTGTGCTATAGTTTTGCATTTTATTATTCCTTCAGTTAATTGTTATTCATTCTTTACTTCTGGTTCATCAGCCACAAAAATTTACCAAACTGAGAGAGGCATTTATTATTATCATCAAGTTGGCAAAGACTCTTCAATTATTGCATTATAATGTGAAAAGTTTAGATGGTGATAGACGCATGTTTGTTTTACTTTGTAGTATATTATATTATTATGTAATTTCAGGTCTGAATATTTTCCTCTCTAAGTTCACTCTCTCAAATGATGGTTACGAATTTTTTTAGTTTAGCCTCATAGTGTCATTTGATTGCTCAACTGGTAGTTGTATCATAGAAGAACTCCATCAAAGGCAAATGTTCCTCCCATCAGCCTTCAAATCAATAGTGCATCCTATAACCATATTCCCGAGACCCAAATAGTGTGGGGTACATGAGTTTGTAGCATGTTATGTAATTTTGCTAAAAATTGTTGGATAAAAGCATATAACTTTTGTCTAAAGTAAATAAAAATTGAAATTTGCTAGGAGCAGAGATTCAGAACAATAACCTAAACATTTGACTCTAAGTTTCTTATAATTTAAATTACATATAATTATTTAAACAGTGAATCTTTGAAGTAGTTGTATTGCTATCGACATCTAGTCTAATTTCCATACAATTTTATATTTCAGAAATAACGAAACTATCTTTGCTAGTAAACTAGATTATCTGCAGTCATCATTAAAAAACAAATTTTGAAGTTGAGAGTGATATCAAAGTTTTACGTTCCCTTGCTATAATGGTATAGTTAATTGTGCAGCATCTCATTTGCTCTTTTAGGTACGATCTTGTGGATCTCACAAGACAAGCTCTTGCAAAATATGCCAACCAAGTATTCTTGAGGACCATAGAAGCATACCAGTATAATGATCTTGAAGGTGTCACTGTATTTAGCCAGCATTTTCTTGGTCTTGTCAAAGACCTTGACATGCTTCTCTCCTGTCATGATGGATTTCTCCTCGGCCCATGGTTGGAAAGTGCAAAGCACCTTGCAAGAGATGCTGAACAGGAGAAGCAGGTAATAGTCCTCATCAATTTTGATTTCAACATGAAACTTCAATAGCTTATCCATTAATATATAACGGTGTATATAATGGTATAACTATTGACTAATTCCTTGCAGTATGAGTGGAATGCAAGAACCCAAATAACGATGTGGTTCGATAACACGGAGACAGAAGCTAGTTTGCTTCGAGATTATGGTAGCCTCTATAAGCTATAGTTACTCCCATTTTTTCAGTTAGAGGACTTCTTTTGTTTATTTGGGCATTATCCTTTTTGGTCAGGGAACAAGTATTGGAGTGGACTTCTGCAAGACTATTACGGTCCCCGGGCAGCTATATACTTCAAATACCTGTTGAAAAGCTTGGTAACAGGGCATGCTTTTGAACTTGAAAATTGGAGGAGAGAATGGATTAGTCTGACGAACAAATGGCAGATGAGTAGAAAGGTATTCACCATGGAAGGATCTGGTGATGCTCTAAACATTTCCCGATGGCTATATGACAAATACCTGCGAAACACAAAACTTTGAATTGGTGTACATTGTTAAGAATCACCCTTCTAAATTCACAAGCATTTAGGCTGTTCATATCTAATTGCAAGATGTTCAGCAGATAAACTGATAAGAGAACTATTGTCTAAACTGTTTGGCATTGTATGCAGTCTCTTTGATGTGTTGCTTTTAGCAACAATATAATCATAAAACTTTGCTAGTTGTGCATCCTTCCTATTTATTATAACAAAGAGAGAGTAAATATATCAGGTGTTAATTGTTTTTTAAGAGAAACTTGTCTGTCTAACCCTCAAAACTATCTTTATTGTGTTTGTGTCCCTGAGAAAATTATAATTGTAAGTATATTCTCAAGTTTCTCATTTGATTGCGTATATACCCCTACTATTGAAATATGTGAATGGTTGTTAACCTAAAGATCTTAACTATTGTTAAATGTATCTTATGCACCAATGAAGTACCTCTTATAATCCTAAGAAAAAATTCAATTATTTTAAAGGTATATTTATAAAATTTATAGTAAATGAATTTTTTAGGGATATATTTGTAAAGTGTATAATGGTCTTTTAACCAGAGCTATAGTCATTAGTCATTTTTGGAACATAATCTACTCATAGATACTACTTCTCACTTTTTGACTTACCCATAAAAGAAAGTATCGGGGAAATCATATTGAAGTGAGAAATAGTCGCTTATAGCAACGATCACTTATGGTGAAAGTAACATCAAGGTCCCATTTTTCTACCATTTCAGCAAATTTCAGGGAACTTCCACTTCCGCCTCACTTCAGGGATAAGAACACCTCTTCATAGATGAATGAACACTTGGTGAATGAACACTTGGTGTTAACCTTAGCATATTTACACAACGAAATGTGAAACCTGAAGGTATACATATATAAATTATGACTTTTCAGGGGTATACATGCAAAATAAAAGAAGAGTATGCCATGAGTGGTTCTAGAATAAAAAAAATAAAATAAAGGCTCATGATCATTTTCTCAAGGGAAAAATTGACAATTTAAGAAAAATCTTATCAATCTTTATTAATGATCTTGCTGAAAAACAATGTCGTCCATGAAATATAAATCCAACTTCTTTAATGGCTAATCTAGTGTCATATTTTAATTATATCCAAGTAATAGCACACCTCTAACAAGATGAATATGAAAGAGAAACTTCCAAATATGCAAAATGTAATATCACAATTTGAAGAGATTCTTACTCTAAACGTCAGAATTAGGAAATGAATGTAATAATAACTATTTTGTATTTTAAAGAAACATGGGTTTCACATCAATGATGTCTCCCTATGCAAAATGTAACAGCATAATTTTGTGGAAAATGAACGTAATAACTATGTATGGTAGAGAAACATAAGTTTCATATCAATGGCTTCTTCCTTGTGTTTCACATGCATTATTTTATTTTATTTTTTTATTTTTCATGTTTCTTTTTTGTGTTTTCCAATAGATGGTTAAGATTTATATAACTCTTTTTTATGATCCTTGTCTCATCTCTCACCATTAATCATGCTACTAAAAGTTAGCATTGTCGGAGTCAGTACCCCAGAAAATGATGTCTCGGGCCAATAGAACATGCCTCACTAACATGTATTATTATTATTATTATTATTATTATTATTATTATTATTATTATTATTATTATTTTGACATAAGGAGCCTATAACTAGACTATATCAAAAACAGAAAAAACTACTAGCATCAAATGTGCTTCAAAACTTTAATCCCGCACTGAGCAGGATTTTTTCCAACCACCTGGGCCTGTCTTCCCCTCTGTGATACAATGATCTCTGTGGGTTCCTCCTCCCATGGTTTGCCAAGGTATCCGCAACAAAATTTAGCTCTCTTGGATAGTACTCTCCGTTACCATTCAAGAGACAATTCTCTCATTATTTTTCAAAAATAATAAGATTAAAATACACATTCATTATGCCCATTACATATCCATATAGAATAACATTGGTTTTAAAATGAGTGACGCAAACTAGAGAAAATAAATAAAGAAGAAAAAAAAGTTGATATAGTTTATAATTAAACATCGCTTGATTAATTCTGCAGTTTAAAATGAATCCAAGTGATAAACAATCGGTAACTACAATCCTCATGAAATTCTAAATCATTATTTACTTTTTCTCCCTTTCTACACATTTGTGGATTATTGATTCAGCAAAGCATTTCTCCATATCATAATTAAAACTGTTCTTTCACAAAACATGATTCCTAATGTTTAATGCTTTGATTACAAAGTTAGTTGGAATAACAGATAGAATAATACTTAAATAAGAATGCTGGTTATATAAAGAGGAAAGAAGGGACGCTTATGCAATCTATATCACTTTCTAATCTACCAAATTTCAAAAGATCCTGTCGGAGAAATCTCACTTTTGAGTTGCTAGCTTACCACTACTCAGCTTACGTATGTATCTTCTCTTCCCTTGAAAAGCCAATATTTTTCCAACTTTCTCATTCCGATGGTGGAAACACTGATTGTATAATCCCCCTGTCATGAATCTCATGATGGTGGGAAATTCTTTTCAAATAGATTTTAAAGTGTATTATTATTATAAAGAGAATAAGAGTTTTTTTGGTGGGTATAGCAAATAGCACGGCCAAGAATTAAGTCGGATTATACACCGATTGCCTTGAAATGCACTCTGCAAGACTTACAACAAGGTCATTTCCGCTTCAATAGATTCTGGACCAACACAGAGGGATTCTGGGAACAGTTTTAGGGCTAGTCCGAAGGCACAAACTTCCATGGTAGCAAAGTATTTACAATCGCTAAGAAGATCGCTCCAATATGAAAGAGATTCCGAAAATGGCAGTTACAAAAATGAAACGAAAAAGACGCTAAGAAAAAAGAAATTCTCCATGCCTTAGAAAAATTGGACATAATAATAGACTCCGGAGCCTTGAATCTAAAGGAGGAGCATGAAAGAGCGACCCACCTCAAGGAATATGAAGAAATTATCACAACAGAAGAGGCGCACTGGAGACAATGCTCCCAAATAGCATGGTTAAGAGGGAGATCATAACTAAATGTTCTTCCACATCATCGCCAACAAAAGAAAGATCAAGAATTGGATCTACAAACCACAAGTTGGAGAGAACAACAAGGAGAGGCAAAAGGTAGCGACAAAGTTAAGCTCACTTCAGGAAACTCTTTGACACCAAAAGAGATTACAAATACACCACCAATTAGAATAGGTTATTCTCTTACAAGGAGCAGATAAGCCTGGAAGATCTAGATAACCCGTTCACGGTAAAGGAGGTTTGGATAGCCATTAAGGAACTATGCCCTAATAAAGCTCCAGGTCCAGATGGACTACCAATGAATTGAATATATATCAACAGGGGTGGAGCTTCATGAAGGAAGACAATGAAAATCTTCGAGGATTTGTACTTAGGTGCTACCAACCTAGAGAAAATAAACTAGGCGTACATTCTTTTAATCCCAAAGAAGACAACACCAACTACTATCTCGGATTACAGGCCTATCAGCCTACTAAATTGCTCCATGAAGATCATCACTAAGGTGTTGGCAAGCAGACTAAGACCATTCATGGATAAATTGGTGGACAACACCCAGACAACATTCATCAAAGGATGTTGTATTTATGACAATATTGTAACTACAGAAGAACTGAACTTTGGAATGATGAAAAGTCAAACGAACAGAGCGTTACATAAAATAGACTTTAAGAAAGCCTTAAATATGGTACACTGGGAATTCCTATTGGACATACTCCAAGCAAGGGATTCGGACCAAGATGGATCGAATAGATTAAAACAATACTCTCCTCCCCGAAAGCCAAATTCCTTCTTAACTGGAGGCCAACGGGCTATGTGAGACACCAATGGGGACTACGGCAAGGGGACCCCCTCTCACTATTGTTGTTTGTAATAGTGATAAGCGTCTTTAGTACAATGATCTCAAATTTCACAAGGGCAAACCTATTTAAGGGAATTCGGTGTGGTAATAGCGTGGATGAGGAAATCTCCTCCCTTCAATATACAGATGATTTGTTGGTGTTAGAAGTGGTGCCCATGCAAAGCCATGATATGATTTTTGAGACATTATTTATGAATCTTATTTTATGCATATACAAGGTTTATTTTTCTAACTGATATTCACTAGCATGAGATAACTAGTTGAGCACTAGCATGAGATGACTAGTTGTATGATATGCAAAAGGATCCAAAAGGGATCTTGTAGGACATTTAAACATTCACTTAGGATGACTGTGGAAGAACTAAATGACCAATTCCTGATACCTTAAACTTGTTACAACTTAGAGTAAACATGGACAGTTTGCTAACATGGTTGTCATAATAATAGAGGACCATTGGATGATTATAACCTTTCTCCGTTATAGCATGTGGATGTACGCTATTGTTTGGATGTGTACAACATATGAACAGGTCAACCAAAAGGGTATGTTGTTGAAACATACTATTAGAGTAATGACAATGTTCTCTTAGTACAAGCACTACCTTACCTGAGGGTTCAATATCCATCTAGCATTGCTATTAAATACTTTGAGGATAGGTTGTGGTCAAGTCATGTATACTTAAAGTCTTCAATCCCAAGCCTGGGTGCTTGTGATTAGTGTTTAGATAATATAGGATGCTCAACAAGGATTCGACTATCTCAATTGAGTAAAACATCTAGAGTGATAGACAGACATTGTGGCTAAGGCAAAAACCCAGCTAGTTATATGTCAAATGAGATTTGACAATATATGTTGTTTTGATAGAATCACGTCAATACCTTTGTCGGGTATGATTCACTATATGAGTAGTACTGGTTATGCGTTTTGACAATGTGATGTTTTCTCCACGATTAGTACAGTGACGTTATTATAATAGAGGGTGTTGCACACTAGATAGGGAGATGACCTAGAGTATTTTATATTTGTGGAGAGTTACTCAGATGCTATAGTACTTAGTTCTCAAGTCCCTGACATCTTTGGTTATGTTGTATATGATGAGACCCATATTAGGTTGTTCATTCAACACTAACTGAAAACATGACCAATAGCTCCGCATATGATTCCCTTACTTAGCCTACTTGAACGTTCTAATATACTACATGTATAAAGGAATTTATTTCGATTTATGAGTTATTACTCAACCAGAACCTAAGTGCATCATAGACCAGTTTGATATTTAAACAGATATTAATTAGGGCAAATTGGTTGTATGTCATAATTAATTATTAAGAGATTTCAATTATGATTCAATGTGATTGAACCAACATGGTCTAATTCATCATACCATCTGACTTGAGATAACCTTTTAGGGATTGGTATGAGATAAAGAAAGTGATAATTATAGTTTGATTATGATTTGACCTTTGAGTTTAAATTGGATCAACATTTATCTCATTGAGATAATTATAAAATGTTTATGATTTATCTCTATCTTGAATATGGATTAGAGTGAGACTAGGATACTCTCATTTATATAAGGAGAGACCTAATGAGAGAATTAAATATACAATTTTGTGAGACAAATTGAGTGATTTCTAGTTAGGGTTCTTTTCTTTCTGGGTTCCCTCTTTAGTGAGAATCAGTCCAAGTATTAAGAGAATGAGGTTGCACACTTGGAAAACTTGAAGATTCTTCGGAGATGAAGCGATTGCAAGTAAGTTTTCTCTTGTTTATTTAATCATACAATATATACGATACATTGCAATTAGTTATTAGATGTATTGGGATATATGAGGTAGGTTGAGAAAATTTTGAAACCTAACCCTAAGTTCTCACCCTAATTTATTCTGTTGTGCATGTGAGTTAGTGTTTTTAACCGACTACTTCCAACAGTTGGTACTATGCTTGGGGGACATAAATTACTTCAAAACCCTAAAGTTTATCCTCTACCTGCATGAGGGGTTATCGAGGCTTTGGATAAACTATCAAAAGAGCTTAATCATACCCATCAAGACAATCACACACACCCCCTAAGACCTGGGAAATGTCATGGACTGCGGTGTAGGTAGCTTACCCATCTACTACCTTGGACTCCCAATATCAGGCTCCAAGCCAAGGAAGTCAAATTGGAGGATACTAATTAGAAAAATCAAAACCAGAATTGTCATATGAAAAGGAAGATTACTTTCACTAGGAGGTAGAATCACCTTGCTTAACTTAGTCATATTTGCAATCCTAAACTACTATATCTCCATTTCTCACCTGCTAGAATGGGTAGTTAACTAGATTGATACAGTAAGGCACGATTTCCTATGAAAAGAAGCAAAGAATGTGAGGCCAAAGCATACTGTGTAGGTGAACTGAATTGATATGCCAACCCAAGGAATATCGGGATGGGGATAATAAACCTACATAGCTTCAACCTGGCAATGCTCTGAAAATGGTGGTGGACGCTCCTAACATGGGAAGCAAGCAAGAGTATGCTATCAAATACTAAAACACTCGTACTTTAGAAACAATAGACTGAATCTCTTCCAGAAGACGCCAGCTAGGGCGTCTTACTTCTAGAAAGGTATCACTCAGCAAAGAGAGGGGCTACTGCATAATATGGCCTCCATGTTAGGCAGAGGGAACACATTCAACCTATGGTTTGACAATTGGGTCGAGGGTCAATCCCCCTACACGATTTACTCTACACAATCACACTCCAAGGTCTGATATAGGAGCCGACAAACACAGTGTGGGAAGTAAAGCAAAAACTCTCACAGGGCGAACCCTTGACAACAGCGAACCCCCTGTTAGTGGTAGGTGTGGCTGAGCTCAAGCTATTAACCAGGAAAATACAAGAAGGTCCTAGGGAAGAGAGGGACACAATGAGGTAGAAGCTTATGGCCACAAGAACATTCTCAGTCAAGTCATTATATTGCTTCATGATAGATTGACAGAATTGAGTCTAAAATCAATGAGAATATTAATAGCATTAGAACCATTTTTAATTATGAAGTTCTTCATTAAAAGAAGATTTAGAGTTGGTATTTTTAGACTTCGATAAAGTTATTATTCAAAAATTTTTAATGAACACGATGTTGCTAACTTTTGGTTGGATTATTAGTTGGATGCTAACTTGTGTTTTTATTTTTAACTTTTAGTAACTAGGTTACTTGTATGCTTTGAAATTTAGATATTAACCTATGTTATTCTTATTTTAGAATATCATTTTTCTATATTTATAAATTTTTTTCTTTTTTTTATTTTTAGATTATTTTAAAAATTAAAAAAAGACCCGATGATCAGTCGACAAGTTGACCCATCTACGTCATTTTTTTTCTTTTAACCAGGTTGAGACCAAGTCCTGAGTCAACCAACCTTGAGGGAAACAACTCATCTACCTGTGAATATCATAATATATAAGTATAATCACCACGTCCTCATGTCTCCCTCTAACCTCAATACATCTATGGGGTAAAAATCTTGGTGGGGTACCGAACTATGGACTTGTCTCACTTCGGTCATTGAATTTCAATTTGTTTCTTTTTGGGTACTGAACATCAATATTTTGTTTCACTGGGAGGTTACCCAAGGGATTCCAGCGAAATTAATCCTATGTGGCAGCCGATATGACCACGAAGGGGGTGGGAGAGAGAGAGAGAGAGAGAGAGAGAGAGAGAGAGAGCACATTGCACTAATGACCGCCATGGAAGAAGAGCGAGAGGTGGAGATCATCCTTAAAGCCGTCAGCCCAGCTCACCCCATCAAGATGTCGCTCCCTTCCATTATCAAGGTATGTGAATCATCCATTTTGATCCAAGATTCTTGTTCTTGATATCAGAAACCCTAACAATCACAGGCATGCGATTTGAGGAAATTGGTTGCCAGCGAGCGTGGCCTCCCAACAGACCGACTTAAGCTCGTTCTTTGGGGGAAGACCCTGCTCGACAAGAAGAATGATCGTGATGATGGCGATGATGTTCTAGTTTTCATGAATGCCATCCCCTTCTTTTCTCTTGCTTTGCTTTAGAATTTGTAGTTGAATGGTATTCAGTTTGTCTTGCATTGTATTGTGCGTGTTCATCAATGTTACGAATTTACTCACAATTCATCTTGGAATTATCGAGTATCCTTGTGTTTCAATTCAATGGCAAGGCCTTCTGTAAAATCATACCACCAGCTCATAGTATGTTGAACTTTATTGGATTCCAATGAAGCCTTTCTAGCTTAAATAAACCTTAAGAAAGTCACAATTTCTCGCCACCCCCACTGTCAACGCTGACATAAACCCAATCATCGCTAGCCGGTCGTTGATCCTCTCCGGTGCCAAAGAACCCTCCCGCCACGAACCCTCTTTGTCGCATGGTCTCTCTGGGTGAAAGAAGAAAGGGGGTAAAAGGAGGAGATGATTGTTGAGTTGTGTGGAGCCTGATCATCCTGGACACCCAGCCATGATTGTTGAGGGGTATTTTGAGTATTTCCACTGTATTAGGGTTTCTGATTTCCCTATATATTGTTCATCTTTGTAAAGTTTTTTTTTGTGGAGAAAATTAGTGAAACAGCCGGTGGTCGTGGACGTAGCACTATTTTGGGGTGAACCACGTAAATCTCTGTGTTTTTCCTTACTTGTTTTCTCTTTTTCATTCTTGCTTTGTCTTTCACGATCTGAAGGAATCACGCCGGATTTCTAATAATGATGTGGCATCCAACGTGGCCATTCCAGCGGCCATATAGGATTAATTTCGTCAGAATCAACCGGGTGGCCTCCCGGTGAAACAAAATTGATGTTCGGTACCCAAAAAGAAACAAATTGAAATTTGGTGACCTAAGTAAGACACGTGTATAGTTTGGTACCCTACCAAGATTTTTACGCATACATCTATACTAAAGTTTTTCATCTTCAAAGCAAACAATAATCGGGTTTTTGGAGAATATAGTTGCTAAAGAAGGTTAAAAAAAAAATCTTATCAAGTCCTAGTGGCTCTCATCAAGCAAAACAAATATAATAATAAAAATGAAAGTAATACTGAACTATGGTTTTTATATATCATCTTTATCATAACATAAAATGACAACATGTGACTTTTAAAAATGAAATATGACCTTCAATCCTATGGATCCAAAAAAAGAGTATCACATTTAAACATTGACTATCTAGGAGCCTATTTAGTGGATTACACGTTTAAGATAAGATCATTACAGTAGTGCTAATATCTTCCACATCTCTTATTACTAAATTCATCACCCAATTGCATGCTTTTTCAAAATAATGTTATATTTGTGACTGATCTTCCACACTATTCCCACAATCTATTGGTTTACAACCCAGAAGTTCTTACAAATTAACAAGTCTCTCACTCATTCCCCAATTAGTGCAGTGATTCAACAAAGCATTCATCTAAAAAGTTACTAATCTTTCAAAAAGATTCTGTCATGGATCACTTACTATTTGAGTTGCTAATAAATAATAAGTTTACATATGTAATAAAACTATGGTGAACCTTAGTGTCACTTCCCTGAAATGACAATGTTCTTCCAACTTTCACAGACTACTATTGGAAATATTGATATTATAGCACTCCTGGTAGGATAGAAATTTTTTTATTTTTTTTTTGCAATTAAGTTTTTAAAAGGTTTTCAAAAGATTTACCACCCTTCACAAGGAAAATTGATAACTCATTCCTCTCACAAAGAGCGTATAACGAGTTCAAATCACGCCTACGATGTGGTTTTAGTGGCTTGTCCATATTTATCAAAATATTTTTTTTTAAGATTGGTTAATATTTCTCTTTGTGAGAGAGAATGAGTTAACAAATTTCTTTGTGAAGGTTGGTTAGCCATTCATGCCTTACAAATTAATTTTTTAGAAATTAGGTCCAAGTATGTCTAACAAAAATAGAATAGTCACATTCATCCATTAAATAATTATAGAACATCACATAGCCAAAGACAACCTTAACAACTAAATAAATAAACATTAGAGAACCTTGTGCTGATTTTATTGGTTTTTACTTATTCCAGAGTTTTTTTTTTCCAAATCATACCCCATATTATGTTAATATTTAGCATCATGCCTTTATTTTTAGTATTTACATTTTTATTTTATGACCAAAATACTTATTTATCATGAAATAAGACTCGAGACTCACCAACTTGCACGCAAGTGATTGCATGTGCCACCAATGTCAATGATGGTGGTGATGACACTCAAACTCAAGACTCAAAAATTAAAAGTGTAATAATATATATAAAAAGGATAGTTTACAGTCAATTGATGGTGATGAAGGCACTCAAACTTTTATATGTAATTTAACTTACAACCAATTTGGCTATAAGTTGAATTAAAAGTATACAGCTTCGAGTAAGTGATTTCACATGTAAATTCTCTTTTCACATAGAAAAATGTAACTTATCTATAAAATCACTTACATCACAGCTATTTACTGTAAACCAAACAAACCTTAGTTACACTCTAGAACCAACAACACTTGAATGAACAATGAGAATGGATGAACCTTTGATCTGAAGATACAAACTATACAAATATGAACAATTTATTAGAACCTGCTGATCACTTGTTATTACTTACAATTGCAGAAACATTTCTACAATTGTAATACTTACACAAATAAGCAAACATAAGAAAACTAACAGAACTAAGTACAGCCAAAAACCAATAATAATTATCAAGATGAGCTTCCCTCATATCATCAGAGAACCAACTGCATTTGTGGCCTCTAAATTTAACTACCGCCTCGACAATTGAGATCAGCATTGCGCTAAGGAAGCTGCCGACTCCGAAAACGCTCAAGTAGAGAGCAATGCCGATTGTCCTCATCGAAGTTGGCACCTCAGTGTAAAAGAACTCTTGCATTCCGACAACTGTGAAAACATCAGAAATTCCGAGTAAAATGTACTGCGGTAGCAGCCAGAGAACACTCAACTGAATTTCTGTCAATTGTGATCCTGAGGCCACTCCTTTGCCTTCCCTTGCAATCTCAAGCCTTTTTGATTCAACAAGTGCGGCCACAACCATTGCAACAATCGAAAGTAACATTCCTATTCCAATCCTTTGGAGTACATTAATGCCTTTGTTATCTCGAGTGAGTATGCATAGTATCGGAATTATGAGCTTCTCATATAGAGGCATCAGTAAGATTATCGAAATAGTTATCACGCTTTGGAGCATTGCAGGAGGAACCTCAAAAGAGGCACCAATGTTCCGCTTCATTGCCATACCTTGTTTTGTGAAGAAGGTTGCTGGCTGTTGAAAGATAACTGCAAACATTAGCAGCATTGTCCAAATGGGTAAAAGCCTTAGTATCACACTGGTGACACCAGGCTGCAGATCAGCCGAGATTTGATCGGTGTTGTCTGGAACATTATATTCGTCTCGAAATGGTTTCTCTTGCAACCTGCAGTATAAATTAAACATTCTACTTAATTAATATCAATATTTCTTAAAACTTTTTCATGAATTTATCGGCCTGCAAAACTTACTCAAGTTCTGTTTTTTCAATATCCTTCGACAATGAGCTGTTTCTATGTGAGAAAAACTTTGATGCAACCAACTTCAAGGATTGAATGATGCCACCCCCTGTATTCTTGTTACTGACTAGTTGCTGCTGCTTGCGCACGTAGAAACGAGTTCCGGATAAGAAAAAAATAATAGACATGACCATTGCAATGGTTGGGATAGCAAATCCCAAACCCCAACTGACATTGTCTTGGATGTATGACATGAGGGAATTCCCCAACAGGCTTCCACTGCATATTCCAAAGTACCACCATTGAAAGAACTTGGTCTTCTCTTCGTCTTTGCCACAAGATAAATTATCATCCATTTGCAATTGATCTGCGCCAAATGCTTGCAGCGAAGGGTTGTATCCCCCCTGTCCGATAGAAATTAGATAGAGGGGTAGAAACAAAGAAGTCGTCGGCATCCATGCAAATAATAAGGCCCATAAAGTCAATCCCAAAAGACCCTGTCAGAAAAAAAATTCAGGTGAAAAAAATGATACAATTCCATTATATGTTCTCAGAAAACAATGCCATTAAAAACAATTCGGTAATTTAATGATTATATCTGTAAAATGCTTGAGGCCTTTTACTATTAAACAACAACTGTCTTTGTAAATGAAGAATCCATACTAGATTGAAGTTGGTAGCCGTCATTCAGATTGTTCATAACATCAATGATGACAGATGATTTGCATTCAAAAGTATGTTTCCAATATCATGAGGAGATCAGACAACAACAATTGATCTGATTTGACATGGTCAGTCATTGATAATATTTCGGTTAATTGTTCTGCAGGCATATGATGTTTTTTCTGAAAATAGGGGCCAACAGTATTCAGTGTTGAACTCATGTTTTATATCAAAATTATAATTTAGTGCAAAAGAGTAATTCTGCATCAAAATAGTCATCCTTTGTGTATGAAATTTTAGAAATTGGTAACAAAACTCAGAGAAGAAATAGAGAAACATAAGAAAAAGTCACAATGAAAGAACATACTATTAATGTTAGCTATGTTCGAAATTGATTTCTTATAAATAAAGAAACTTGCTAAACATTTGATAATTAAGTTACTTCTGATTCATCAAATCTCTCAAATTAGAAAAAAAAAACAAAAAGCTTTTGGTTCTAGGAACTGTATCAGTTATCAATAAACCTTGAAAAGATCATTGAGATTACATTAAAACAAAACAAAACAAAAGAGAAACATATTAATGCAAGAATGAAAACATAAACTGGAAACACAACACACACACCACAACATAGAGCAAAGAAGAAGCAATAATGGTGTAATAACGATCCCAATAAGAATCAGCAAGGATTGCACTGATGAGAGGAAGCATGGAAGTAACTCCAATCCAACTGCTCAAACTTTTGGCCGCAGAGGAGTTGCTCAAATTCACAACATCAGTCAAGTAAGTCACGAGATTAGAAGCCACACCCTTGTATGCAAACCTCTCCACACTCGCAATCACTGCATCCCAAATCAAACTCCATGAACTCATAAATCCAAAACACATTAACACCAAAATCAAAACATTTCATTACATTACCTATGATGAGTATGCAAGACTTGCTAAGCCCTGCCATGAATAACCACAGAAAGCAAGCTTCAATCTTTCTCCTTCTCAAAGCACAAGGCAAACAATGCAAGATAAGAGGACAACAAAATCACCCAAAAGGAACAAAAGGAACAGTTTCATGGCCAAACAATCCACTTTCTGTTTCCACGATGCTTTTGGCTGAGTGCGTTGTGATTGGCAACCACACGCAATCAAGCAAAGTAATGGGATGTCTATGCATTTGTCACTCGCTAAAGTTTTGATAACAAAGTAAAATTAAAAGGAAAAAAAAGGACCTTTTTTTCATTTTTGTTTCAGAGTTTGTTGTTGTATCCCCAGAATGGCGGACAGTTAGAGGTGCAATCAGCGTGAGACAAGACAAATGTAAACACATAGTCCTTGGGATCATAGTCTATGTATCTCCGGTTCTAAATGGCACAAAGATAAATAGATAAATAATAGAAGCTATGTTAGAAACTACCAACTAGTTCAGTTCAGTTACTGAGTTGCTAAATTTTTTCCGGTGTTCTGTAATATATCTTTCTAGAAATTGACTTTTTTTTTGTTCATGAGAAAAATTCAAAGATCCTAAAAAGAAGAAGACAACTCTTGAATGTCCTGAGAGCTTATTGTGGTTGAACATCCCATCATAGTATCAACATTGATAGTCAACGTGGAAATTGTGTTGTGTACCTTGTTGATTTGTTGATTATAAGAAAAATGATGTGATATCAACGAAAATGATGGCATATTAATTGGTAGCGGCATATTGGTAGCGGTTCCTTATTAAGAGGTGGGCCTTAATTTTTATGGATGGGTTTTGAAATCGGTGCCCTCTTCTTATAGCTACAAGGTATGCTGATTCGTTGAGCGGGTTGATCTAGCTTCATCCTTGATTTTCTTTGGGAGCACTTGTCGCCTTTTTTTTTAAAAAAATGATATAATGTGTCAAGATTTTTGTGTTATTATTATTATTATTATTATTATTATTATTTTGGTTTGATAAATGTGGACAAAAAGCAAGCGGCGGCCATGGTTTGAACCCTTAACCTCTAATTGCGAGAGAAAATGAGTTATGAAGTTTCCTTTGTTTTGACAATAAATTTTTTTAAGGGGTTTT
Organism: Dioscorea zingiberensis; assembly: GCA_026586065.1. Lineage (NCBI taxonomy): Eukaryota > Viridiplantae > Streptophyta > Magnoliopsida > Dioscoreales > Dioscoreaceae > Dioscorea > Dioscorea zingiberensis. Next base: position 33,701,045 of record CM048825.1, on the reverse strand, counting down.
TAACTTATTAAAAAGTTCTTTTTAAAGATAAATTATTTCATAATTCAAATTAATATTAAAAATATTATTTTAGTCTAATGGTGGAAGCAATCACAATCTATGTTTTGATTAAATTTTCGAAAGTTAGAAAAGCAATGACAAAAAAAGTAAATAACTAAACTCCGAAATTGTAAAATAATTTTTTGAAGTTTTGTTATGTGAACATATTTAATATATTTTAAAAAAATAAAGGTTAAGAAATTCTTATTGTAAATTAAAATAATTAAATTTAAAATATATAAATTTTAAAAAATTATAAATGTATGAAATAATTTTGAGATACAGAATTTAATAGGTCTAATATCCAAATTAGTCCCTCTATTATACTGATTGGTCACTCTATTATAAATTGAGCCCTGGGGTCCCTCTACTTTCATGATTGAGAAATATCAATCCCTCGTTTCACCAACTTTAGGGGATAAACAGGCCTTTAAATTTGACATTTCTCAATCGTGAAAGTAGAGGGAACCCATGGCTCAAATTATAATAGAGTGACCAAAAGGGTCGATTCGGGGTAAAGAGACTAATTTGGGTATTACACCAATTTAATACCAAATGGTTCCTTAATTCATGTGACTACGTCTTCTCAAAATTTTCTTTTTTATGTACACTATTGAAGTAAAAATCGGCTTCAAAGTAGGGATAAGAAGTTTAGATCAACGGATAAGAAGTTTAGATGTTGAAAGTGAGGTTGATGAATGACATCAGGATATTATCACCGGTAGTGGCATTAGTAGGGAGCTAGAGAAACTACTTTGGGAGCTTGAACCTGGAATCTGAAAGAAAAGGACACAAACAAGAGAAGAAAGGGGGCATGCCTTCCGCCTCGGGTCCCACCACCTGGCCAAGTCAGTATATTGATCACCGGAGAAGAAAAAGAAGTGGAGGTTAGAGCAGAATATGGAGCTTACCTCCTCTCTCTCTCTCTCTCTCTCTCTCTCTCTCTCGAGGTCTTGCTCTATTAGGCCTCTTCGCCTTACCAACTATGATGCCCTTTATCATACAACACTTCCATTTTGTCGAAGTGATAGTGGCCATACCCTATTGCAGGGGTAAAGCAGCGGCCCTCGACATCCAAGTTGTCTTTTCCAAGAAGAATGGGGGTGCAGACACGTGTATGTTAGGATTTGGCCGTATCACTTGCCCCCCAACCACCACCACCATTACAAAGGTCTTTGGGTCTTCGGGCCAGCTGGTCAGGCCGATAGGCGTGGTTAACCGGGATGATGAAGCCCAGGTTTGGGCCGATGCGAAGAGTCCACGGGGCATCATTGGGAGTGGAGGCTGTGACGAGCTCCTAGTCCACCCAACCGAGGTATCGGGGATGAGGAGTGGAGTCATCAAAGACTGAAAAGGTGTTGGAGATGTCGTGGGTGGATTCGCGTATCCGCTTCGTATTGTGCAGCATTTATGAGCAGCACATTTCCTCGTCTTCTTAAGTGTTTCTTCTGAAAAGTTGAGGGATACGACTGTTGGAGTAATGATGGGGGCGACGCTAATGATACACGTATCACTTCGCTGGGAAGGCGTTGTTCCGGGAGCAGATTTGGACTGTTACTCTCGATCATGGGGGAAGTAATCTGGACCATCAAAGTTAATTTCAAACACTTAAATAGAGTTGTCGGGTTAGGATTTCTTCTTGATTAATGAGTTTACTTACCTTTTGTGAGGATTTTTAGCCCCTTTTGTCTCCGATCTTCCTATGACTTTTGTTCTCATTATCGAGGTAATGGAAATTCCTCCTTTAGTTATTAGGGTGGTGGATGACGAAGCTGAGCCTCCTGCCTTTATATCGGAGGGCGCGGGGATAGGCTTTGTCAGTAGTTCCCTCACCTCCGATGAACTCCATTGGATCACCAGTTGCGTTATTATCTTCAACCCCTCCCCTTTACCTGTAGGGTCCCTTCGTCTTTTGAGAGAGCGAATTCCCACGAGACGATGAGCTCGCATTCTATGTAGATTCCTTAATCACCCAGTTATAGCTTCCCCTTCCTCCTTTGTTCTTAAAGATCCTGACGTTCCTCAAACTTTGCCCAACTTAGTTAGTTCCCAACTCGTGGAGAGTTCTTTGTGGGTTGTCATGGTCTTGCAACACTTTGGTTATGAGCCAGTGATTCGTTGGTTTTGTCTCCTATTTTCTTTGGATCTCACCCGTCCCCGGGCTGGTATTATTTCTCTGGTCGGGGCAGTAAGTCTTTCTTAGGTCGAGTCTCGTCTTCCATTCACGAGTGGAAAGACAAGTTTTTTTTTATCTCCTATGACCAACCTTGGAGAGTCTCGACCTCCTGCGATCCTCCTAAACTAAACACTTCCTATCGGACCAAGAAGACGACTGAGGAGACAGCATGGCTGGAGGTTCTCCGGAGTCTCTCTCGTGTTCCCCTGGACAAGTTGATCACCCCGGAGAACCTTTGAGACTATAGTCTTTTCTTAGCTCTGGGTAGGACATCCTTTGTTTCTTGTTCTCATAATGATGTCAGATGGTGTAATAATGTTGCATTGTGTCTGCAGGTAGTGGGATGGAGCGTGACATCTTAGTGAACTCTCTCGTGGCCAAGGCTAAAGTCGTTCCTCTGAGCTTATCAAGGAGGAAAAAGATGACGCCGGCCGGGGAGACTTCAAACAAGAGGATGGTCGAGGAGTTAAGCCGCTCAAAGAAGAGGGCTCGGGAGCCTTCCTATCCCCATGAGGGATAGTTCTCCCTCGACAGAGGCGGAGGAGCCGATGTTGAATTTAGTCCCTCAACCTCGGCGTTCCCAACCCACAGTTGTTGAGACCAATCGGGATGAAGACTTGATCTTGATAAGCTTGCCACCATGTGGGCTGTCGGCCACCGAGAATCCATGCCTTGAGTCGGTACGGGATGAGGGCTTCAACACCAAGATGGTCCAGGTTGATCGCCTGGTCCAACAAATGGTCCAAGCCCTCAGGGAATAGGAGCCAAGGCAGAAGATTCCCAGGGCGCTAAGAATGTGACCACATCTCGGGTGGGAGCTACTACTACTCCAAAGGGCCGGGGTCACATGACATGCCTCGCTATTGACGTGGTGGTGGCGTCTGAGGCCTTCAAGGCAATCTGCCTTGACACTGTAAAAGCCAACTTGCGAGACCTCAGAAAGGATGAGTTGGTAGCCCAACTCTCGTTAATTGGCTTGACGATACGCCACTCTTCACCATATTCCATTGTAGGTTTTTCTTGAGCAAACCTAATTGTCTTTGTCATCCCTTGTTATAGGTCGGTTTTTTGCTGGACTATACCGGGAGGTGTCTCCTTAAAGAGGTAGCCATGACAAACCTGATCACCAAACTCCTAGAGAAGAATGAGGCCGAAATTCGTCAATTGATGATGAGGTGTACCAGCTTCAGAAGGCGATAACGACTGCAGATCTAGATAGGGCTCACGCAGCGCGTGAGTGGCTAAGATGTAAGACCGCACTGTCCTTATCTCGACAGTGAGCCCTCCTACGAAGGATTAGGTCCCTCGAGGTAGAGAAGGTGAAGGTCATCGTCAACCTGGAAGCAAGTCAAGCCCTTCTGAGCTCCTTGTGGCAGATGCTCAAGGAGGTGGAGGACGAGCGGGATACCTTCATCGAGAAGTGGATGGCAGAGGAGCTAGACCACTATAACAACCACCTCTTATATTGTTGGCTGGCAATACTATCTTCTCATTATAGGTGGTTCTTCCTAGTGAACTCCATATTTTGTTACTTGGTTTCTTGTAAATAAAAGAGATTTGATTTGTGGATTTGAAGATAATCCTATACAAGGTATCCTTTTTTTTCTTTACTTTTTTTTTTGTCTAAACCCTTTACATTCCATGAGATGAGCTTCATAGGTTCACTAGCTAATAACCCTCGTGGTGATCCTACTCGGGTAGCTTAGTTACTCCCTTTGGTATGTCCTTGGGTTCATATTGCTTCTAAATTTCTTATGTGAGATAGGTATATGGTCATGCCATCCCTTAAATGCCCAGGTCTACTCCCACCGTCAACGCGGCCAAGATAAGCTCCCTTTCTGGACATGCAGAAAGAATGAGTGGAACAATAGAGAGGGTAGAGTTTATCCCTTCTAGGTCGATTTAGTCCATTCTCATCTGGTCGATGGCTCCTTATTAGGGTCATTGCTTGGCTTCCAAATAGATGGTGTACCTTGTTTTGCTTTTCTGGCCTTCCTCGTGATCTTGGCGGAGCCTCTGTTATACCAGCCTCAACCTAAGTTGATGTGCTTTAGGGGACATTTTGGTCATTTCCCCTGTTGCCTTGTTCCTCCTTTTCTGATAGTAGTGCCCTTGTCACATTGGTTACTAGATTCTAAGACCCCTAATATAGCATAAGGACATTTTCCTTAAATCAATATTCATTCCTTCCCTCCGATGTTTTAATATCTTTGTTAGCATTTTGATTGTTGCCCTCTAATCTCATTGTTTATTTTTTTAATTGGGTCATTAGAGTGTTCATTAGGGGCCATGTATTTAAATTGGTTTATTGGGCATTCATTCTCTTCATTAACTAATGTTACTGGGCCTCTTTGATGGGCCAAATTCACTTCAAAGATTTTTTTTTAATGTCATCCGACCTAATCGGGTCATTCGAATCTCGTTGAGCCCGTTCTTCCACTAGCCTTGAAGTATGCTGAGTGACCCGCATTAGCTTCGTAGCCTCTTTTGGTTGGTTGGTCATTGTGTCGTTAGAGCGATCGCTGGTGGGTTACAAGTGCACATCTCCTAGGCCCACTCAACCTTGTTGTCATCCTTTAGTTCACATGTGTGTGATGCTATCGTGCTATCTCCACGCTTAGTGCACCACAAGGCGCAATCTAGCGATGGCGCAAGCAACCACTCGTCGCCTTCTTTTGCTTACACCTCAGCCTTATCCACTAAATACTATGGCATAAAGCTTTGACACATTAGGATCTTTTTCCCTTGTCAGCTGCTCTGTCAGCTATCTCCAACCTCTGTCCTTTAAGGAAGCGAAACATGGTCCCCCTCTTCATACCATGCTTTGCCATTGAGCGGCGATATATCTGCTGAAAGGCTGAGTAGGGTTAACCCCCATCTGGGGCCTTGATGACTCCGTCCTTAGAACCGCCAGACAACGTGGATCTCTGGATCGGTCCTTGTCCCTTGCGGTCCTTCCCCGGTGATCCGTCCATCGTCCTCCTTCACTGATAACAATTTTGATAAGTCATCTTTACCTAAACTTCTCTTTTGACTACTCCTACTCCTTCGCAATTCCTTTTACCTTCTCGTCAACATCAGATGACTCTTTCTATTCCTTTAGAGCTCTGTCGGTGCTTGTCTTCCCTGTTGCAATGACCTCACCAGAGCTGGGTCTTAGGGTAGTTCAATTAGCCCATTCTCCTCATTCTAGGGTAACTCTGGCTATCCCTTCTTCATATTTACCACAAATGAGTGCTTGCAACTGCTTATGCTTACTCTGATTGTGGTTGGGAGCTTCTTACCTAGCCAGACCCTGGCGACGATACGCACATTGTCAATGAAGGCAACACTACTTACCTCTTCCTTCTCCAACTACCATAGATATGACATCCACGTTCAAAGTTCAGGGAGAATCTGGGCAGCTTGATGGTTCCAACCCTTTCCATTTCACGAGCTTCCTCCAGCGAAGGACAGACGACAATGAATCGTTAGTCCCATAATTTTTTTGAGCACTAATTCCAAGTCTAGTCTAGCGCCATCTTCATTCACAATCCCGACCCTGCTCTGATTCGCCTAATTTCCTGTCTTCCCTTTCCAGGGGGATCATTGGTCCCCCCCCCCCCCCCCCTCTCTCGCATTGCCATGCTTTTAATTCTAATTTTAAAATTATATTATAATTAAAAAAAATTCACGTCAGCAAAATAATACGTCACATGTCCAATTCATGTCAAAGAAAATACTAACACACATATAAATTAAAAATAAAAAAGGTTGTATTTCATCTCAGATATCATCCTCAGGCCGCCACGCCAAGATCATGGATAATATTGAACAAAATATGCAAAGTACAGGGACCATATTGAACTTTTTTAAAGTACAAGGATAGAAATAAACATTGGGGTAAAGTACAGGTATGAATGGTGGCTTTAACCCATCTTTTTATTATTGTATCACAGGTCCTTACGAATCTCTTAAACAAGGCAGAGAAGATAAGGATTAATGCCTCTATTCATCTCAATCATGTGTTATATGCTAATAATTTATTGGTGTGCAGTGAAGCCTTAAGAAAGACAGCCATAACCTTGAACTTATGTATGGATATCTATAGGAATTTAACAGGACAAAGAGTGAATCATGGAAAATTAGAGGTATATTTTCCTTCCTTGCTCAATTCAAGAGTCGAATAGTCCATAACCAATATTCTGCATTTGAAACAAGGTATGTTTCCTTTTAAATACCTTGGGAGTTGGGTGTCTCCTCACAGGGTACCAGTGAGGACATTCAAGCATTAGTGGATAAAGTGGAAGCAAAGTTGGTCAATTGGAAGGATATCAACTTATCAATGGTTGGTAGAGTCACATTGACAAACTCAGTATTGATGGCAATACCAATTTACTTACTTAGTATATATGTCATACCAGATAGTGTATTGGATATTATAACTAAGATGGCAAGGAAATTTATATAGCCACACAACAGTTCAGGTAGAGGCCTTCATATGATCAGTTGGGGCACCATTACAAGTCCTAAGTCTGAGGAAGGATTAGGCATTAAGGACCTAAGGTTAATAAAGAAGTCTCTATTAGCAAACATGCCCTAGATTTAGTAAATGGGAAGGATAAACTATGTGTTAGATTCACGGAGAACAAATATGGAAGATTAGATCCATGGGACATAGGAACAAAAGTGAAGACATCATACGGATATAGATTATTGAGAACCACTATAATAGAAATAAGAGGACATCTAATATTAAACAGTGTAGACATGAATGATTCAATACTCAAACAACCTTGGTTATTTGATATTCCAATTGAAATCAAACCTACCTTCATTAATACTAATACTGATCTAATTAACATACAGGTTGGAGATCTCACAGAGGACAGTGTATGGAATGAACAATTAATGGAGAAATATGAAGCCTGCTCAGAGAGAGGGGCAACAACAATGGCTGTGGGAACCAGGAACAGGTGGAGCAACATTAACAATAGCCAGCCATTTATGAAAGGTTAAGAGTAAAAGGAGCTGAAGATTCATGGGTGGGATGGAAGAAACTATGGAGACTCCAAGCAGCACCACAAGTCAAAAATTTTCTATGGAAACTTTATCATGGGAGACTTGCTACAAGGGAGTATTTGTATAGAATTAATATAGGACCAGAGGAGAAGTGCCCAGTTTGCACACTAGAAAATGAAACACAAGCATCTATTTTCTGAATGCAAGTTCCAGAAGCAAGTTTAGATGGATATCCAAGGACTAGGGTTTATAGAAAATATGCAAATGCCAAGCAATGAGCTGGTTGAGGGGGCTTGGTGTTGGGTTTGCGTGTCCAAGACCAACTTGGGTGCCGAAGAAGTGGAGTAGCAGAAGAAGCGGACCGAGCAGAAGGCTGGGCCGATAAGGTGGAGTCCAAGACACAAAAAAGTCAAGTGGGACGATGAGTCACTCATCGGAAAGGAAGACCGAAGCGTCAGATCAGAAATGCATATCGAATAGATGTTTTAGCACCGGTGTACCAGGTGAGCAGTTGTTTGTTGTTCGGAAAGGGATACGCGGACCGAACAACCAACACACTATATTGCCGAAGAGCTAGTTGTTCTGCAAGGGTTCAGGAAAGAATTCGTGGCTCCCATTGGAAGTACACATGGCACCAATCCCAAGTAAGGAACGGTGGTGTCAGAGAAAATAGTGTCTTGGAACTACACAAGTATGATGGGCAGCATGGTGTGACATGGAGTGTTGTACAAGCTGCAGAAAGGTGCTTTGGGAATCACACCAAGAAGATAGAAAAGAGTTGATGTCTTCTTGGTGGAATAGGAGAAAGAATCCAAGAGAGATCAAAGCTCCAAAAGAAGCAAGAAGAAGAAGGAAGGAGACGTTGGAGGTGAAGGACTTTGAAGCTCAACTGTGGTTTGGGTTTGTTTGCTTAAGCTTGTCTTAAGTTAAGTATTCACTGATCTGTTTGTCTATTCCTATCATTGTTGTAATCTTGAGTTTGGGCATCAACTCAAGAGTTATTTTGTAGTTTTTGCTTGAGATATTAGTGGATATCTTTATGTGCCGGTGTCCTGTGGTTTTCCCTTGATTTGTAGGGTTTCCACGTGTATCTTGGTGTGCTGTCTCTTGTGATTGTTTTAGTGTTCTTTGTGCCAGTTCTCACTGTACTTACATCCTCCTCTGAGGTCCATCTGTTTAACACTTGGTTGGAGAAAGGAAGACTATGACCAAATTGGCTTACCACAAAGGAATCAACACTCATTGCATACACGTGGCCAGTATGGACAGTAAGATGCAAAATAAATAAATAAATAAAATAAAATAAAATAAATTCCAAGAATGAGCAGTGAACCAAGAAGTATCCAACAATATTGTTGCAATGACAAAAGAGTTTAGCCAAAGAGAAGCAATGATGAAGGAAGTAGAGGAAAAGCAGGGCTGGCAATGGAAGAAGGAGAACTTCAACCATATTCTATATGTTTATGAAGCCTGGGATGAAGGAAGTACTAGTGCAGGTATTGGATTTCTCATAATCAAAACCAACCACAGTTTTTGCTTTGTAGGAGCTGAAAAAAGAGAAGCAAGATCGGCATTTGAAGGGGAGTTACAAGCTCTGGGAGCAAGTCTCTGCAAGTTGACACAGATGGGTAGCACAGGAGCACTAATCCTAAAAGATAATCTATTCATAGCAAGGATAATGAAGGGAGAAAGCCAAAACCACAATCCGAGGATAGAAGAACAGACCAAGGAATGCAAACAGTTGTTAGAGAAGATCAGAAATTAGAATATAAAACAAGATGGAAGCCATAATGTCATGTGGGTCCCTCTTAAGTGGGCTGACAATTTCCACGTGCCTTGCACGTGAGCTCTTTAATTAGGTTTTCCCAAATGTTGCTGTGTAAGAGATTGAGATGCTTTTTCAATTCTTACCGGAGATAAAAATCAGGACATGTAGAGCGGCGGCCACGGCTGGAGAAGGAAAGGAGCTCTATTTTGTGCTGTCTTAGTATGCTGTTCTTGTTGGCATAGAGTGTTTTGGTTTGGTACACTTTGCTTGCAAACTCTCCATTTTGTGTGGCTGTTCTGTGAGCTAGTTGCTGGTTTTGCTTTGCATTTGTGGTTATCCCTAGTGCATCTAGGCTGATAATTTGTACCTGAATTTATCTGCAATAGTGGGGTGTTTTCTGGACTTAGTCCCGTGGTTTTTCCCTGAGGGTTTCCATGTTAAAATCTTGATGTCTCTTGCTCTGTTTTTCTAAATCTATTCCTTTGTCTCCATTGTTGATTGCATAAGAAGAAGGAAAGGATTGGTTGTTGTTGTTGTTACTTTGCAGGTTGATCCTATTAGAACTGTCTCATTTTTCCCAACACATAATAGCTGACCAATTAGCTAGAGGAGCTAAAAGAACATGCAAGGAGATCTTGTATGACATCAACCAGGTACCACCTGATTGGAGTAAAGCACAATTTTGTAATTTGATTTAGAATTTTGATCAAGACTTAGCCCATGGGCTCTTATGATCAACAACAAAAAAAAAACCATGTAAATTTGATATAAAAAATTATCTTGTTTGGTTAATTAGAGGAACAAAACAACCAGGTGATTTATTTTAATTAACTATAATTTATGATTCTTATCATCATATAATTTAAGAAAATAAAACCAAGCCAAACTAATCAAATTACTAAAAATAAAAAAAAGAGAATTATTTATAGATCCTTGCAGTACACAGAGACCTCTTCCCATACTGTAGACTGTAGTTACACCCCAACATTCACCTATCTCATGGACCAAATGAAAAGTTGGGTACTGTAGCAGACATCAATAGTTAATTATCCTAATAAATAATCAAATCAATAAAACTTAAAACTTCAAACTTCTTTTTTTTTTTTTTTTTTGATAAAAATGGATAAACCACATTCTTTTATTTACTTAGAAGTTCATAGTAAAACTTCAAACTTCAAACAGCAAAGTTCAATAAAAATCTAAGTTCAGAGGAGACTCTACTCAGCTCCGACTCCATGAACCAAGACAGCAGCATGAACCACCACCGCCCTCTCCGGCACTCCATCGCACCGCCACCTCCGATCCCGATCCCCACTCCCTCCTCCCGTCTCCTCCCTCTCCATCCCTCCCATCTCTCCCCCTTCCCCTTCTCCCCCAACTCCTCCTCCACTCCATCCAAGCGCCGCGCCTCCTCCGCCTCCTCCTCCTCCGCCTCCTCCTCCTCCTTCTCCTCCCTCCTTCTCATCCTCTTCTCCCTCCGATCCCTCTACTCCCTCCTCCCCTTTATCCGCTCCTCCCCCTCCTCCTTCTCCCTCTTCCCCTTCTCCTTCCTCGTCTCCCTCCTCTCCCTCATCCTCTCCCTCCTCCTCTCCCTCCCCCTCCCTTCTCCTCTATCACTCCGACCCCATTTCCGCCCCCTCGCCGCCAAATCCTCTCTCCTTACCCTCGTCTTCCTCCTCCGCTTCCAAGCGCTCCGCTACTGCGGCACCTCGACCACCATCCTCGCCGACTTCTCCGGCTCGCTCGTCGCCCAATCCCTCTCCCAGAGCTACCGCCGCCGCGACGCCAGGAAGCTTCTCGGGTACGCCTCCCTGATCTCCGCTCTCTTCTTCCTATCCCGCAGCTGGGATCGGACCGGATGCTCCCCTTTCTCTTCCTCCCCGCCGCCTCCCGATGGATGCCACCGTGTTGCCCCAATGCTGCTCCCTTTCCTTTCGGGTTTCCTAGGGTTCCACGAGCGTGCCGCCTCCAATTGGTTGTCTCTCCGTCAATTGGGCCGGAAACGGATTCGTCTTGCTTCTCTCGCGCTTACCACTCTCTTCCTTTTTGTTCCGGCTTTTATTAGCTTTCTCCGGGGTGGCGGTGAGGATATGGCTGCTATTTCAGTTGTGGGCCTTGGATGGCCTTTGATCAACACTGTGATCTTCGGCGTGGTAATTGGTGAGCATTTTGGTGATGACAAGGTTGTTGTTTCTAGTGGGAAGGATCTGCGCAGATCTTTCACGGTAACTTTCTTTTGCACACTTGTTCTTGAGCTTTTTTACTTCCCCAAGTTGTCTCTGCCTGGATTTCTGTTCTGTGGGTTCTTGCTGTGGTTTTCTGTTCGAGAACTGGTGACTTGTTTTCCTAGTTTTGGCGAACTTGGTAGCTCTGATCCTTCAGAGTCTCTATATTCGATGATTATGAATCCTCTTCGGCATATAATGAGGGAGAGGAAATCTCGCAAGATTGCTCTTTTCCTTCTTATTAACACGGCCTACATGGTGGTGGAGTTTGTGGCTGGGTTCATGAGCAATAGCCTCGGGTTGATTTCTGATGCTTGTCACATGCTGTTTGATTGTGCTGCACTGGCCATTGGCCTTTATGCTTCGTACTTCTCTCGGCTGCCTGCGAACCATCATTTCAGCTATGGTCGGGGGAGATTTGAGGTGCTCTCGGGTTATGTGAATGCAGTGCTCTTAGTTCTTGTTGGAGCACTTATTGTGCTGGAGTCATTTGAGAGGATTCTTGATCCTCAAGAGATATCCACTAATAGTTTGTTGACAGTTTCCATTGGCGGACTTCTTGTCAATGTTGTTGGCCTCATTTTCTTTCATGAGGAGCATCATCATGCTCATGGTGGTGGTGGAGGGTGTTCTCATTCACATTCTCACCACCAGCATCAACACCATGATCACCATGATAAGCATGATAAGCTTGATGCCCATAATCACCATGACCACCATCATCACCATGATGCACATGACATTGTTATGCAAGATCATGAGGCCAGTATTGAGCAACATCAGTGTAGTGTTGGTTCCCATGAATCTTCCGGTGGACATCCTCATGCTGTACAGATTAATCACTGTTGCAACCATGATAATCATAACAGAGAAGATCACCATTTTCTCCACACAGAAGTCCAAACTCATCAAAGCTCTTTTGAGCACAACTACAAGCATCAAAGCCAAGACTTCCCTTCAAAGTGTCATTTTTCAGTTCACACAAACAATGGCCTTCATGGTGAAAACAAAAGTTGTTCTCACAAGGAAACTATAAACTCCTCTTCAGAACATCACAAAAGTCATTCTTCATTCTCGAAGCGACAGCACCACCAGATTGACCATAACATGGAAGGTATTTTCTTGCATGTGTTAGCTGATACAATGGGAAGTCTTGGAGTTGTGGTCTCAACCCTCCTAATAAAGTACAAAGGATGGTTTGTTGCAGATCCAGCATGCTCTATATTTATTTCAATCATGATTGTGTCTTCTGTTGTTCCATTGCTAAAGAACTCAGCTGAGACTTTGTTACAAAGAGTTCCGAGAGCTAATGAACAGGACCTCAAAGTAGCTTTGCATGATCTGATGAAGGTTGAGGGTGTGTGTGGATTCCGAAATCTGCATGTTTGGAATTTCACAAACACAGATGCTGTGGGCACAGTTCATCTCCATTTGTCAGCAGAAAGTGATAAGACCCATGTCAAGAAGAGAGTGACAGATCTGTTTCATGAAGCTGGGATCAGGGATGTTACAGTTCAGGTAGAATGCGCGAGTACCTAACTGGGGGAAGTACATATTGATTAGAACTCAGATCAATTAAAAAAGCACACGCTATGTTACGATCAGATCAGATGTGGAACTCTTTACCTCATGGTTCTGAGGTTCCAAATGGAATATACATCTCAATCTCCCTATACTACCATCAAATCCCCACTCTCAGCAAAGTGATTCTCGGTAGCCATGGCAGAGGATGGTTCAGAAAATGTTATTGTTGCTCACTTCAATATTCATTGGATGAAGCTAGGTATGTCATGTTTTTGTTGCCAAATGAGATATGATCCACCAATTGAAAGATATTCTGGATGCTTACTATGATTTCTTACTGATTTTTTACAATAAACAAAGTTTTAATAAAATATACTGCTACTGTGTGAAATGAAAAGTAGGCTCGTGTTTGTTAGACCTGCCAGAGAAATGTTCCTTTGTTGTTTATGAATTGGTTTAATTGTCAATGAGATTGGTAAACCTGCGCACATGGTAGGGGTATGAGAAGATCTTCAGGCCAAGGTATGCATCATAGGCTTCATAGCTGTTTCTTCTTTTTGCTTTTATGTTAACCTGGGAACCCAGCCGTTTTTAATGCTTCCTTTTTGTCTTTGGTGCTGCTTCTGAAATGTAGTAACACATTGTCCAAGTGGATGAAAAACCAAGGGTTGTGACTTATAACTAAGTGTTTTTTACATTCAGTAATAAAGATTAAAAATTGTGTATTAATATATAATTTAAGTTTTGAATGTTTTCATATGTTTTCATATGCCTCACAAGTTATCTTAAAATGTATAAGAGTCCTATCTATTGTAGATACAACATTGAGTATATTTTTATGTTGTCATATTAGATTTAGAGCACCATATTAAATGATTGACCAAATACTAGCATGTTTAAAGGTTATGTTGAAAGTCATACATCACAGTATTGCCATTTTTTTTTTCTATTTTTTTTTTTTCCTTTTTGACAGAACTCCTTTGAATAACTTCAAAAAGAAAGTGATCTACTTGTAATAAACAAGTTTTTATGAAAATGCAATGCTTACCGTGAAACACTTGAACTACTTTTGAATTTGGAAGGTACTGATTCACACCTCTGTCATCTGTCTTTCTTGATTCACTTACTATCTGTGTTCTAACTAGTTACTGTCTACTGATAGCATGAACATTTATGTTGTATTATTTTTATTTTCTATATGGGGCGGCCTTTTTCTTGTATTGTTCCCTCTGTATTCCTTTATCTGCATATCAAAAGATTTGTAAGAAAGTTATTCTTGGAAAACATTATAAAGTTATTTGTAGACTTCCATTCCATTCAATTTAATTTGCAAACCAAATATGTAAAATATCATATGTTTGGTAATTTTGTATTGAATCATTTATTTCAATCTCCAATTGTAGCAATAGGGTTCTAAAGAATTAAATTCTTCAAAATAAGAGAGAGAGAAAAGAAAAATTTCAAGCCATGAACCAAAACACTTCCTTGACAAAAGATGGAAACTGAGTCAGAAGTAGTGATCATTTTATCAAATGCAGCTCATATTGAAGGTAAGCCAATCCTAGAATCCATATGAAAATTTTATTCTTAGGCGAAGGGATCTAATCAAATGTTATATTAACTTTTCTCAAATCATATTATACTTTGAAAATTTTAATCCTAAAATAGCATTTAGATTACATATATTTTAAAATTAATTATTTCAAATTTAACTTTTTCTTATGAGTAATCATTAAAATGAAGAGGATTTATTCATTTTTTTATATTAACAATTTTAAAAATTTGTAATTATTAAACTAAGTATCAAAGTCAATCATAAAATGTTTAGGATATACTGGTCAATTGATAATGTTTAATTTAATTTACATAAAATAAAACTAACCATTAAATAGTAGTATATTTTGACTTAACCTACCATAGTAATTTATCTATTCAAACAACATATAATTTGGATTAGATATCAGGCTATCACCTTCCCTCTAGAAATAAATTGAAAAAAATTTAACTTTTAACCCTTACAACTAATTGCATATTTGCTAACATTGATTTCGGGTTTGCTGATACTGAGGCATCATGGAGTAAGGATTTTTTTTATTTTAATTAATCCTGCATTTGCTAGTTTTAAATTAAAAAAAAAAAAACAAGAGGCAGAAGAATAAAAAATATATAAAAGAAAGATAAATAAAAGAAAATAATAAAAACTAAGGAAGAAGGTTTTAATAACATAGTAGTGGTTGTTCTCGAACAAAACTAGAGGTGTCAAGAAGACCAAAACATTTTAGTTGGAGATATGCGTCCAAACTACCATACAAAATCAAATTATTGATGTAGAATAATAAAAAAATATTATTTTTTAGTGTCCAACATATTTGTGATTGACTGATCAGACCGTCGAATTGTTTTTTTAATTCTTTTTAATCTTTTCTTTTTGAAATTCTTCCCCTTAGGTCTCTTCCTTTACTCAGCTGTGAAGCTATTTGAAAAATGCCAGCTTTTCCCTTGGGATTTTTGGAGGGAGAACTCCCGCTCGGTCTGGTCACTATTAATGGAAATAAATTGGCTAGTAAGCTTCTTCATCCCCTCCCTCTTGCTCCTATGTTCAGTGACCTTCTTTAGTGAACATCTGCAACATTTTCATCCTTCGTTCATTTCCTTTGCTTGTGCTTCTTCAACGGTAAGCCCATCTAATTCTTTTTGTGGATGATGGTCCTTCTTCAATTGACTAGCCCCTCTAATATCTTCAGTTGAGTAGTCCTTTTTCTACTTCTTCAGTTGAGCAGTTCTTCTGACACTTATGCTTCCCCGCTCCTCCAGCATCTTCAATCCAACACTCTATCTAATTCTTTTTGCTTCTTTGCTCTGTCGGCTCCTCCACTTGAGCATCCATCTCTTTGCTCCCTGCCATGTTTGCTTCTCTAGCTGAACATCCATCCTTTTGCTTCCTACTCCTTCATCTCCAACTGAATGGTTGATCTTCTGCAATTTCCTCCCCTATGTCATCTTCATCTTCAGCCCGAACAGTTGATCTTCTGTCTTTTGCTCCATGCTCCTTCTACTTCCTAAGCATTCTTTAGTCCTCTCCTGTATTTGTTTACTGTCAAGCTCTTGAGATCTTTAAGGATTTCCTTTTTCATTTTTTCGAGTTTGTAGGGTCCATACTAGCCTCACTAATTCTTATAATAACGAACCTACTGATTTTGTAGGTTGTCAATGGAGACCTTTTTTGTTGTTGCAAGCTATAAAGAAGAAGGTCATATTCTAAAGTTCAGCGTGTTGTGTACGTGGCAATCTGGCTTAAAAAAAATATGTCAATGTTAGAAGATGAAAGCTTTCTGGGTGAAAGTGAAGTTTGTCATTCCAAATGATCACAAGACGATATGTTCCATTAATACATATGAGGATTTCTTACGAATGTGTAACATATATCATATATTCAAGAAAATGTGATGGATATGATTGTTAAGGACGAGGGTGTAATAATGGAGGCTTGGCCAGCATCATCCCAACCCTCGTAAATAAAGCTACTTTTTTCTTTACTTTGTGAAATTTTGTATAGTACAACTATGTTGTTTTACTATGGAAATCTATGTTATGTACATTTGTTCATAATTATTGGAGTATTTGTTATTTTTCCTGTTTCTGTGTAATTTTTGTGGTTTTTGTTTATTTTTCAGAGTTTTCATTGAGTACATTGGGTTGTTGTTTATTCTTCTTACTAAATATCCCAAACATCATCAGGGACTCATTATCTTAGAGCGCTTTGTTCAAACCGGACCTAATGATATCATCACAAACTCATGGATTAGCTTTATCTATAACGAACCATTTACAATTAGACTATGTGGTGATCGAGAAAGTCGACCAAAGATATAAGGATGCTAAACATTTTAGGGAAGTGTTACGGACCTTTGCCATCAAGCAAAATGTCAACTTCCACTTCCTGAAGAATGATAAGCAAATGGTCACCACTATATGTGTCATGGATGGTTGTCAATGGCATATCCATAGATCAAGAGATAGTATTCTTCAAACATTCACAATCAAAATAATAGAAGCCGCACACACATGTGGAGGTGGATTGGAATGATATCCCATCCAAAAGTTTCCAAAAAATGGGTCAGCAAACTTGTAATTCAAAAACTAAAGGATCAACCCCTATATAGGATTATAGATATACAACGGGACATATTACGTGAACAAGGAGTTCACCTACGGTATAATCAAGCTTGAATGTGTAAAGAAGTTGCGTGGGAAAACTCCATGGATTCGATGTGACAAACTATGATGTACTGATGTATGTAAAGAAGTTGGCTGACACCAACCCAGGTAGTATCGTGATTTTAGATAAAGAAGGTGAAAGGTTCAATCAAGAATTCTTTTGTTTTCGTACTTTACTTGATAGTTTCAGGAGAGGTTGCAGACCCTTGTTATTCCTCAATAGAACTCATCTGCTAGGGAAATACAGTGGCACTTTGTTGGGTGTCATGGGTAAACAAGGCAACGAAGGATTCTTTAACTTAGCGTTCATTGTCATGACAATGAGACGGACTATAATTGGACATGGTTTGTCTTGAATTTGGGTGAGCCATTGTACAACGATGGCGATGAGTATGACAAGACTTTACGTTTATATCAGACCAGTTTAAGGGGCTTGTGAATATCGTTGTTAGGGTTTTCCCTTCCTCCCTCAATACCTATTGCTTGCAATATCTTCAATCAAACTACTTGAAGGGAAATGCTCATCTTGGTAGGGTATTGAAGGAGGAGGGCTAGAGCCTGTTGGTGAAGGTTGCGTATGCCTGCATATTAAAGGAATACGGTGATGATGTCAATGAGGTCCTAGTTGCATCATTGTAGGCTCACAATTGGTTATTTCAAAAGTCAGGCATGTCATACTGGTGTGATTATTTGTTCCAAGGAGCGAGATGGTGTGAGATATTCTCGAGCGTGGTGGAATCATTCAACGCATGGATACGAGAGGTCCGTCACCTACCGGTGATAAACATGGTAAACTCTTAAGGTATCTAATGTTGTTCACTTTTACTTAGTTCTGCCCCTTGCTACCTAATTTCGCTATTCAATGTGCAGTATATACTATTAATCTTCAATATTCTATGGTTTAGTTTACTATCTCTAGTATAAGTTTAAGAAGTGAAGTTTGTCTTTAGTAAACATCATTTCTGTGTATTTTTCTACAAATCTCTCTAGTACTTCTCATTTTTGTTTACTATTCAGTTTCCTCTTCGCATTATTTGTGTTGTAGGTATAAGATAATGAATATGTTGTATGAGCGACGCAAACGATGCAAATAATAAGAAACTCATCTTTGTTCCTAGGTACATAAGAAGATTGAAGAAACCATAGAGGAGAGCAAGTACTTGAGGGTCGGTTGTTCGGATGGAATTCACTTTGAAGAGATCGGCAATCAAAGCAATTGTGTAGACTTAACCAATAAGACCTGCTCATGCCGTCGTTGGGAAGTTTACAGTCTCCAATGCAAGCACGCTTGCACAATAATTATGCAAGAAAACACAAGTGTGCATCGTTATGTTAATAACTAATTAGTGTAGCGGTGTACAAAGTTGCATACGAGAGGCCAATATTTCCAATCCATATCACGACAAACTGGCCGACGACTCACGAGAGCTTTGTATGTGATCACCATTGACAAAGAAAAGTGTAGGGTGCCCCAGATGGAGGAGGATCGAGTCACAAGCATTCAACGTTAAACTCTTCATTGTAGTCGATGTCATGAAGTTGACCATAATAGGAAACCCTGTAACGTCATCATAGCAGACTGAATTGAACATTCCTATCTCGGTTGATCCTTTTTGGTTCTTTGTGATCTTGTTGGTTTCTAATAATTAATTTTGACATTGATACACGTCTAACAAATAGGTTAGATTAATTTAACTATATGTGAAGATACGTGGAGAATTAAAGTGTTGGAATTATTAGCTTAAGTTTAAATAGAAATTTCAAAAGTTTAACACTTAGGTAGTGTTTGTTTGGTTGTATTTGGTCTTACATGTAAGACCAAATACTGCAACTTCCCAAATCCTCTGTTTGTTTGACTGTATTTGAAAGGTGTGGGCTTTTCAATTACAAAATTTTCAAAAAGTCATGTATTTTGTTTTACGCCCAAGGCGTAAAACAAAATACAGGATTTGAGACTACCTCACGTGCTACCACGTGAGGGTTGTGAGGCCTGGCCGTGAGTGACAGGAAGCATTCTTCTTCTTCGAACCCTAAACAACGCCTTCTTCTTCTCTGCGAGTGAGAGAAGCCACCAAACCCTAAACAACGCCTTCTTCTTCTCCGAACGTCGCCAGCGATCCCCAAACCTCACCGTCGTTCAGCGATCCCCATTCTTCGCCAGCCCCACGTGAGAGATCTAGTGGCCTGCGGATCTAGGAAATCATTGGCAACAAGGTTTATTTTGTAGATTTGTTCGAGTTTTTACCATCAAAATCTTTCAATTTTTTCCTCTTATTTACTCTTCTTATTGTGTACCAGATCTATTGGATTCACCGGAGATCAGGAGTCTCTTCATCACCTGTGTTTTCATAGCTTATGGAGATTCAACCCAAGGTTCCTTTATGTTAATTGATAGTTGTTTTTTTTTTATCAGTTCTGTAAATCAGATAAAAATAAGATAGGATTTCTTGGATGAGATTTGGATTTCAGAAATAAGATAGGATTTCTTGGATGAGATTTGTATTTCAGGCTTTCTGGAAGCCAGAGACGCTTGAGTTGTGATTTGTTTTTGTTGCTTTTTTTTTGGCTTTTGGGCAAAGGATTCAGAGGTAACGTTGGATTGGCTTTTGATATATTCTTGCATCAGCTACCCTTAAATTTTGTCTATCTTGTCACTTTGTTTATGTGTGTTAAGTTCAATGTCTTTGTTATGTACTTGATGGGAGATCAGATCTCTTTAAATTCTGCAAGAGATGTTACTAAATCCAATTCTCTTTAATAAAATTCTATGTGTGGTAAATGAAAGTTGGGCAAGTAAGTTCAAAATCTATGAAAAATAATATAGGTCACAAATATGGAAAAACTAATAGTTATTAAGGGAGTATCATGCATGAATGTTGTAAATATTAAATTATATATAGATTCTTAAATTTTGCAATCCCACTCTAGTGATTTTCAACCAAGGTATAATTTATAAAAACACTGAAGCTTTAGGTTATTCCAATGACTGCTTTATAGAAGAACTCAACATTCAAAGATATCTCCTGATCTCAAGCAAATATAAAATGCCATTGCACTAATAAAATTCATCCATTCATGGAAGAGTTCAACTTAAAATATTCAATTATAAAGTAATTGGACACACGATGGATCCAAAAATCTTAATTTATTCACCATATGATAGTTTCTATTTATTTTTTATTTCAAAAGTATAGATCAAACCATTGCATTAATAAAATTGATCCATTAATTATTGGACAAATGATGGATCTAAAATCTTAATTTATTCACCATAAGCTTTAGATTTGATCATTGTTCCTGGTTTTAGGTATTCTTTTGATCTATTGATTTTGCATTGTTTTTGTTTTGCAAGTTTGGAACTAGATGGGTTTAAGCAGAAATATGGTGATCCGAATCTCAAACTAAAAATCCTATCTTTTGTCAACGAAAAACCCAAAGTGTCCAAACTTTCTTATTTCAAAACCGTTGCTTTCAAAAGCTTGTGTTTTATTTATACTTGTTCGGTTAATTTCCATGGCATGCTTTTATACTTGTTTTATACTCCACATTTTACTTATTTCGTACTAATTCTATATTAGATGGATCATTTTGACGAAGATGAGGAGCTATACCTCTTGCAAATAACTGTGTTGACTGTGGCATACGCTGTATTACTACGGATGCAAAACAAAAGGCGTAGAATTTGTAGAGAACCATCACATGCAAGGTTAGAAATAAGAGAAAAATATTTGTCTAGATTGGTGGAAGGGAATGAATCCACTAGTATCAATATGGTCCGCATGAACAAGTCCCTTTTTTTCAATTTATGCACAATATTATGTGGAAAAGGGCTACTGCGCGATACATTATATATGACCGTAGAGGAGCAGTTATTAATGTTTTTGCACACCATGGGGCATAATCAGCGCAACCGTGTTATTGCACACAATTTCTTAAGGTCAGGCCAGACCGTTGGTAAGTACTTCAATCACGTGTTGTTTGCAATCGGGGAATTGCAACATGAATACGTGCGGCCACCAAGTACACAAACACATCCATATATAGCTGCTAGGAGCACGCTATATCCGTACTTCAAGGTATTTTTGTATTAGGCATGACATAATTGTATTTTCTAAAGATTTATTCTAACATATAATATTCTACATTAGGATTGTATTGGGGCTCTAGATGGAACACACATTCATGCCTCTGTTCTAACATCTGAAGTAGCAGCATTTCAAGGAAGAAAACCTTACCCAACACAAAACGTCCTCGCAGCTGTAGACTTCGGTTTGCGGTTTACTTATGTTCTTGCCGGTTGGGAAGGATCGGCACATAATTCTTTAGTTTTCCGTGATGCACTTGAAAGACCTAATGGGTTAAAAGTCCTTGAAGGTATCTAACTTCTTTAATTTACATGAAATATATTAGGGAATAAGATAAATGTAACAAGTTAACTTACTATAAGTTATCTCTTCTCTTGTGATTAGGAAAATATTACTTGGTTGATGCCGGATATGCCACGAGACCTGGTTTTATAGCTCCTTACAGGGGTGTCAGGTATCACCTAAAGGAGTTTGGCTCAAGGACACCTGCAAACCATAGGAAACTTTTTAACCTACGACATTTATCTGCACGTACTTCCATTGAGCGAGCATTTGGTTCTTTGAAGGGGCGCTTTAAAGTACTTGCATCCAGGCCTTTTTTCCCTTTTAAGACACAAACAAAACTCGTTTTTGCATGTTGTATCTTACATAACTACATCCTTAGTGGTGGTGAAGATGAATTTATTCCTTCTGAGGAAGAATGGATACCACAACGGTCTTCACAAACCACCGCTAGAGAAAAATGAGAAGAAGCACAGGAGTGGGTTGTTCGACGTGAGCAATTTGCAACAGAGATGTGGTCAAACAAGTAGTTATATTCCAAACAAATAGAATCATGTTGTATGGTGACATTTATTTTTGTGTTGTATTTTGTATTGTATGATAACATTTATTTTTGTGTTGTATGTTGTATGGTGACTTTAAGATCTTGTTGTTTGTTTGTGAATTCAGGAAGTGTTGTTGTTCTTTGTAAATTTTTTCATCTCATATCTTGCACGAAATGAATTTGATTCCAATCGGATCACTGTCATTCATTTTTATCAGAGGATGATGTTTGATGATTTCATATGTGTGATTATGTATTTTTTGATCAGGTGATATTTTTTTATCTTATCAGGTGTGTGATTGTGTATTTTTTGAGTTGTTAGTAGTCCTAATCTTGATGATCATTTTTAAGACAACTTTTTGAGTTTTAACATTAATGAGTAAGTTTCCGAGCCTTTTTATTTAATTGTTGTTGTTGTAATTGATTTGCATGCTTCTTCAAAGCATGCATTGCATTCTAGTGTGGAAGGTTGTGTGGTCATGACTGTAAGATATTAACACTAATTATTCTAACAAAATGTCATTTCAAGTTATTTCAAGTTATTTCAAGTTATTCCTGTTATTTCAAGTTATTTCAAGTTTTTGTAAGTTTTTTCTTGTTTGGTTGTCACAACAGAATGTTTTGATTTATGATTTTATTTGTTTTCTAAATGATGTATGGAATTGGCTGGCCTGCAGTGTTAAATCCTAGCTTAAATGTATGTTAAATATGGTTCTTACAATTTCAAGACAGTTAATTAATTGTGATCTTGCTTTTCTTTCAGTTTTGTAGCATAGATGGATTTAATGCATTGGAAGACTCACAAACATCATCAGTTATGAAAACAACATGAAGGGCATCATCTACAAAGCGGTAGACAACAACTGAAAGCCGATACTTTATGAAATTCATGGCAACACAAGTTGATGAGGGTTTAAAGGTTGACAAGGGCTTCAAGCCACAAGCAATTCAAGCCGCTATTCGAGCCATGAAAGAAACATTCGGGGTGACGGTAATGGAGACCAATGTAAATAATCATTTCAGGACAATAAGAAAACGGTGGGCAAGGGTTAGAAAATTGAAGGAAATGAGTGGCATGGGTTGGGATGACAACTCAAAAATGATCATCATGGGCGAGGCCGAGTATATGGAATACATTAAGGTAAACCTTGTCTTGTACATTATGGATTTAATTGATAATATTTATAATTAATTTCTTAATTGCAGGCCCATCCACAAGATGAACCATATTTGAACAAGTCGATTAAGGATTATGATCTCCTCTAGGCTATATGTGGCAATGATCAAGATTGTGGTCGATTTGCGGTTCAGTTTGGAACCCGTATTGGTAGACAAATTGAGGATGACACTGCACCAGAAGAAAGCCCTCCCATTGAGAGTTTTACTGACATGTTGTTTGGGGAAGGAGATGCAAATGACAATGCCTCCCCCTTGAACAATAGCCAGCCCGATATCTCTGAACCAGCAACAGCAACAAGCCCAACACAAAGGAGGAAAGGAAAAGGGAACCGTAAGTCGAATGGCAATGATGATACAACCCGCGAATTAGCCATCACTATTCGGGATGCATTTGCATCAGTTAGATCCAATCGATCACTGAGCTTTGCAAAAGAGCTTCAAGATGAGTGCATAAAGATAACACAATATGGTTATTCTACAGAACAAGCTATAAGGTTGTACCGTTTCTTGATGAAAGATGATACTGAAGCTCGCACCTATTTTGCAATGTGTGAGGCCTTTCGCAAGCTTTGGTTGAATGAGTTCTTTACTTGAGTCGGGTAAGAAGATCAAACTTCTAATAGTTATTCCACTTTTACTTGCATTTTATAATTCCAAATGAATTCTTTATTTGAGTCGGGTATAATTTTCATATCTCATTTATTTTTAATGGTTCCAGATGGATTCATCTTGCTTGATGGCTTCGTTAGTTGTGGGGGAGATCTTTCAAAGCGCATCTTACTTAGAAACAACATGGGAGTAGATGTTTATATCATATTATTTGCCTATGTATTTTGTGTTGACTTGTGACACAAACTTCTAAATCATATTGAGGACTAATGAAAGCACAATTTGTCAAACTGGTTGGATGATGTCTTGAACTAATTTATGCTCTATTTTGAGTCAGTTTAGACTCATGGTCTGTTGTAGTCTGTTTGGTTCCTTAATAATTATGCTATGTTTTGAGTCCAGTGTTCTCATGGCAATGTACCTTCAAACATCATCTGTAATGGTTTTGCAAGTTACATGGGTTAGTTGTTCCTTGCCCTCCCATATGCACTTTCATTGAGAATTTGCAGGTCTTGTGGAACTTCATGTTCTTGCAGTCAGTAATATATATATATATAGAAGTCAGCAGAGAACTTCAGGTTGTTGCAGTTCGTAAGATAAGAGAATCATCTAATTAATATGTGTGTGTATATATATATATATATATATATATATTAAACATAATACATTTGTATGTATTTTGTATTGTATTTTTATTTTATATAATAACATAAAGATGTTTATGTTATTTAATTATATATTAATTAGAAAAAAGTTAAAGGGGTTATATCATTAATAAAATCAAATAATCACCAAAGGTGGGGTAACCTCACCATGGGTGACTATATATAAAGATTCCATAATCCAAACCTCCAAATACATCAAACCAAACACATACTTTCCAAATCCAGCATTATAAACTACATCCAACCAAACATTGTATTTGGTTCTCCTGTATTTTCAAATACAAGGATTTACAATTAAAATGTAATTCCAAATCCTTGTATTTGAAACTACACCCAAACAAACACTACCCTGAAGACTTTCTTTGAAATTTACACGAAAAGTTCTAAAAATAAACATTTCCCTGTTCGGTAATGGAATAAAGATTGTGGAATTGGAATAACACATTCTAATGTACACAGGTTCCCATCCTCATGTTAATGGGGATTTAAGGTGTTAAAGCATGTGTCATGTGACTAATATAATGGTTGAATTGATGTGCCACCTACCATGACCTTTGATGAAAATACCTCTGTTGAGAAATTCATCTGAGTGGCCACGTCATCCCATTATTTGGATGAGCTAATTAAGTGATCTACAGTGTAATCAATGATGTAAAAGGGGAAATATATGCCATCCAACAACAACAACAACTAAGCCTTAATCCCATATTAGATGGGTCGGCTATATGGATTCTTTGTCCCCATGTCTCTCTCCAAATAAAGTAAATAAATAAATAAATAAATAAATAAATAAATACACAAAAAATATAAACAAAAATAATACATAAAAATAAAAATAATACGAAACATATATCATAATACATACTAATTCAAATGATTAACGCTAATCATTGTTTTTGTGCACAGCGTTGGGGTTCTTTTGAATGTCAATCCTTAGCAATGAAACCCCAATTTCCCATTCAACCGTTGCTCTTTCCTGAAGCTTCGTCTTCCCCATGTCGATTGGAGGCCGGAGCATAGCCAATCAAAATGGCGTGATGCAGGTCACGAGGGCTCTTCGAATTGCTTTTCTGTGAGGGCTCTTTGGATGGGTTATAGCCTCGGGACAAAGTTGGTATTTTGACTCGCCGACGAAGATGAAGAGGCACTGTCTCTTCATCATCCCGAGGTGCGGAGCAAGTCACGAGGGGTTATGGAAAATGAATGAAGATGTTGGGTTATTAAAATGGGGGCAATATGGTAATTACACCCCACCATGTAAAAAAATTAAAAAAAAAACAACAAGATTAAGCTTTCACTAAGGCCTTGGCTTAATGCTTCCCTCCAAAAATTTTCAAAAAATTTCAAAAGTAATTCTACTTGGTACCCAATTCCACTGGGTTATTCCATTACCAAACAAGGTTTTAGAGCGTCTACTAAAGGCACCCCACTAGTGAATACTAAAGACTTTTCATGAAATTTACAATGAAATTTCTAGTACTTGAAACTTTCATTGAATTTTATATAGTAAGACCTAGAAAGATAGACATAGTTGTATCATTTAACAAGTGATTATATACATTCTCTCATGGAAGTATGTAAGTAGATGACTTTATGTAAACAATTGTCTTATCATATAGAAAATAAAATGCTAAGTGCGAATAAAAAACACATACTAATAAAACAAAGTAGAAGAAAAATAAAAATAAAAGATGTCTCAGATAAATAAACAAGAAGTGTGAATAATAAAACAACAACAACAACAACAACAGCAACTACGCCTTAATCCCATACTAGCTGGGGTCGGCTATGAATAATAAACACAAACAAAAAATAACAAACACTTCCATACCTGTAATAAATCGGTCTCCATCTGATATTTGAACTGTTTCACAAAAGATAATGTGTCTTACTTATCCATACAGGAGTTGAAGAACATGGACAGTATCATCCTCTCCAAGTTATCGAAGCTACTGTTTCACCGAGGTTGGGTTGTATCAGTCGCAAGCTCGAGAGTATCATCCACCTCGATGGTGAAGTTTTTAGTATTCTTAAAGTTGTCACCTTCAGTATTGGTGACAAACGATTCTTCGCCCCTCATTTTTTTAAGCGACTCCAAGATGCTCCCTACCTCGGTGGCTATCTCGCCGTTAGAAAAAATAAACCTAGAGGGTTTAAGAGCCACCTTCTTCTTCCCATTCTTATTGGGGAGAACCTTTTGTCAAGTGAATTGTGCTTTCTCAAGTTTCTTCGAAGGACGAAACGGTGTAGCTCAGGTAACGCGCCTCACGTATTTCTCAAGCTCCGGTTGAGGTTCAGACATCACTGGTGGTACCACACGTTTATGGACCACTCTGTTTATATTTTTGCATGGGGTGGCCTCACGTGGGATGGCCTCGGGTTGTTGTGGAGATGGAGCAGGCTGATTTGTTGACTGCACAATTATTTGATGTGTATTCACCTGCAAAGAATGCTTCGACCTGTGATCAAAGTGCTTTTAACTCGTTTACAATGAATGCCAACCTCTCCTCCTCCTCTACCTGGGGCCCTCCGACCAAACCTTTTTGGGGTAGACTGCTCCCTTTGATTTCACTGTCTCCGTCTTTCTCTTGGCCCTCGGCCTAACCTTTTTGGGGTGGACTGCTTCGCCATAGTAGACGGGGTCAGAAGGGAGAAGTAGAGTGCAAAACAATAATAAATAGACACTTCGACTAAACCAATAAGCAATAAATCAAAATAATAAACACTTTACAAAAATAATAAGCGCTTAAGCAAAATAATAAATACTTATCCTAAATACTACATAGATTACCTATATAATAAACAGTTAACTGAAATATTAAATGCATCTTTGTAATACCATCCAACAAAAAATAAGCAAGAATGCAGTACTCACCTTCTTTCCACAGTTATTTCATCAAGATAGATTATGACTTCTGCTTTTTGAAGTTATTCTCACCATAGCGCATAATGTGCAGTGTCTTCATGAAGCATATTTTGTTATTGGTCTCCGTCACCTCATAGAACCATAGATTAAGTGCGCTGACACATCCTCGTAGGGAGCTTGCTCTTGCGAAATTTTTGGTAGCACGATCTGTAACATCCCAGAATTTTATAAGTCCATTCAGTAAATTTTTGAAAATTTAAATGAGTTTAATTAACTTAAAACAGATTAATTAGTATTAATCTCAAGTTAAAGAAAATTAGAATAAAATGACCGAAATCCATTCTACAACTATAGAGGCCGAGGGAGGCCTTAATAGGCGGGCAGACGAGTTATATAGAATAGTTGGAGATGGATGGAATTGGCCGAGATTCGATTAAGTAAATCAGCGATTAATTAAATCTTAATTAATCGGATTAATTAAGTAGGAATATCGGACCAAAAGTTAGAGTCAGATAAAGTCGGTGCAGCTCGATCAACCAGGGTCAGCGGATCAGGTGGGAGAGAAAGATGACCCGTGGCCTTCTGATCGGCCCAGATGTCGCGAAGAAAGTCGACGGGATTCAGGATCTGGTCGAGAAGAGGTGTGATAATTATTAATAAAATAATATTTTTTAGATTGTGAGGTGACATAAAGAAAAGATAAAAGTATTATAAAATATTTAAAAGATAATACTTTAAAAAAAGAGAAAAGAAAAAGAAAAGATAAAAGTATTATAAAGTAATTAAAAGATAATACTTTAATTAAAAGAAAAATAAAAAATAAAATCTACTGTCTTTAAAAGAGCGAGAGATGAAGAAAAGAGAGAAAACAAATCTCTCTCTCTCTGAGACACCGCGGCAGCCCCCGCCGAGCTTCCCCTCGAGCCCGAGCAGCAGCCTCCGTGCTGGCCAGCGCGCCGCCCAGCCTTGAGGGCCATGCCGGCCCGGTGAGCCGCCTCGCCTGGCCCGTGGTCCGTCTTGCGGCGCGTCCAGCGCCGTCTTGACCCAGCGCCGCCCCAGCGGTCTTACGACCCAGCGAGAACCGCCCGGTACGCGCCCGGACGCAACCCACATCCGGTAGTTCTCGCGCCACTGCCCGGCTACCGCGCCGAGCCGCCCGGCCTTCGCGGCGGCTCCCTCCGACGAAACGATCCCTAATTTCTCAACATTTACGGTGAGCCCTAACTTGGGAAAAATATCCCTTAAGGTAGTGTTAAATTGTCTCAATTAGGGACAAAATTAAGAGGTATGGATGATGAATTTTAGGGAAAGGTACATGAAGGCTTAGAGAAGGAGATGAGCATGAGTTGATGAATGAATGCTTAATGTCTTGCGAGGGGATAAATTTAAGAATGGTGATGTAGAAGAGTTATGTATGAGATTATAGATAAATGTGAATGTTTGTATCCATTTTCTAAGCCCTAGAAATAGAGGAGAGTCTTTGCCCGATTTTCCTTGGGAAATCTATGAGAGTTAAGAATTAAATTGAGATTTAGTTAAGAGTCCCATGCTTAGTTAAATAAGTAGCTTCATTCCATGCTTAATATGGTAATTATTAGTTTTAGGAGGGTAGCGTTTAAGCATTATCGAAGGATAATTAGTAGTAGGGAGTAATCTGAGGCATGATGTAGCGTTCATTACTTTCATGCCATTATTCTATTGGCTCATATTATTAGAGTCTGAGACAAGTCTGGACTCCTTATTTATAGAATTCTTATTTCAATTATCGAGGGAAAGAAGGGCAAAGGCAAATGCCCATTGCTAGAGGCAAGGCGGATCTAAGCGAACCCGGACCAATGTGAAATCTACATGCGGTTCATGAATCTTTACCGTATTTTTATACGTCTGGTTTTCAGTTTAGAGAAGCATGAACTGAGTTTTATGAAGTTTCGAGTTTTATAGAAAACTATTTTCATGCTTAGTATTGATATGAGAAAAGAAAAGCGATTTACAAATACAGGTTAGATTACATTCTATTGAAATACTTGTATAGACGAGTGGCTCGTGTAGAGCAGAGAGAAATCTGACTATTTTGAGTAGGAGAGGGTGATTTAAAATTCCGTTTAAGTCCGAACTATACATTTTAAATACACTTCCATTTATAAAATCAAAACCCCCTTTCTATCCTTTTTGGGATGCTTGAGTAATAACGATATATATATTGACCTCGATGTCGAGATATACTGCGTTGGTTCTTTGGCCTTCACGGTATTGAAGTAGATGTGTAGTCGAGAGAATAGTCTTGTGTATTAGATGATGCAGCGTTCCTTCTACAGGAATAGAGCTCATCTCGAGAGAGAGAGAGGGCGCGTGCAGTTACCGGGGAATGTCGGTTTCATATTTAATTCACAAGACGAGAAAGCGAAACTTCGGATATGCATTTTTAAGAGGATACTTTGATCAATCTTTACTTGCTTTCGGTGTTGATGCAGTTTTGATTATTTTTAATCCGAGTGTATTTTCTATTTACGTTTTACTGTCAGTTTTACTTTCTGATTTTGTTATTTTTTATCACAGAATGCAGTTACACCTGACGGATTGTTTTCTACTCAGCGAGCCCGATGCTTCGGCCCTTTTGATCTCTTGTTTTAGCGGGGCCGATGGCGGGGAGTTCTTCTAGAGGGCAAATGCGGCCACGAGTTAATGATGATGCCCAGTAGCTGGCTCTGACTCCGTGTCTAGTTTATGTTTATTTGTTTACGAGTGTTGTGAGACATTAAGATTAAGGCAATGTTTATTTGGCTTTGTATTAATTCAGATTGAGTTGGTGTTCTAATTTATTTAGTTGTTTATTACCTTCCGCTTGTTGTTATTTTCGGTTAATTATGATTCTGACCTTAGGTTTAGGAGTTAGATTTCCCTAAACACAGGCAGTGATTACAGGTCACGAAAGGATAAGGGTGTTACACGATCCTTCACATCGGTGGCTATGGCGGCTATGTCTTCCATCAACCACCTGTGGGTGCATACGCCCACACGTAGTCACCGATCTTGACTAGGTTGTCGGCATATGTAGCAATGGCACTGTACAAGAGGTGGCTGTTAACAAAAGAATTCCAAGAATGAAGACGACAAGTATCTTCGTGAAATTTTCCTTGGCCTCTCATTTCTCATCAAGGTTGAAGAGTGTCTTCTGAATGGTATGGCGGCCTCTATCGGTCGCCTTTCCCAGGAACCTTTTCTCAAAAGGCATCTTTAGGGCCTTCCGCTTGAAGTTCATAGCAACACCATAGCATCAAAGGCCAAGGATCATGGCAACATTCTCTGACTGGAACTCCTAGTGAGAAGTACAAATTCTGATATTTCTTGTTCTTGTCATTGTATATTGTCAACAGGGCATCTAAGAGCCCCTTCTCTTTGATGATGGTCTCCAGCTCTATGAAATGGGCAAAAAGAGTTTGTTGAAGCAACTCCTAATGTTGACTAGTCATCTTCCTCTTTAGTTCGCTCAACATTGTGACTGTTGGAACTAGATAATAGCTATAGTTGATGAGGGTTGAGTTTTTCCTCGACATCTTTCACAGGACTGGACATTACAACAAATAAAATAAGTACTTCAACATGATTGCCATCGCTTTTCAGCGATAGCCACATCATGTAATTGAATAACAATGAATGCTTTCGTTAAAAAATAAAGAGAAATACTTTCTAATAAACACCATTATTGCTATAAAAGAGTACAACTTCTCTAAACAACATCGTGAAAAAAAAAACAAACACCATTATTGCGACAGAAGATAGCAACTTCTCTAAACAACATTGTGAACAAAATATAAACATATACTATAGTAGATAAACACCATTATTACGATAGAAGATTGCAACTTCTCTAAACAACATTGTGAAGAAATAAACATATACTATAATAGATAAACACCATTATTATTTCGAAAGAAGATTGCAACTTCTCTAAGGAACTTCATGAAAAAAAATAAACAAAAACATCTTTTTCTAAAGACAATTATTACAAGTTGCATAAGAAACACAAAACTTTTATCAAAAAATAATAGAACAACGAACATTGAAAAGATACATATTTCCAAAGAAAGAACTAAACAAAACAGCGGACACCTCCATTTCACCAGTTTGAATAAATTTAAATAAAATCTAAACAGAAAACATATAATTAAAACAGATAATCATAAGACAATAAACTCATTATCCTAACACATAGTTTGAATAAAATATAAGTAGAAGTTGAAACATCATTTCTACATATGTTTGCATTCAACCACACCCGAAGTACATCCACAACACAACAAATGAAAGAGCAACCCAACAGATGGCATGAATGATCATGCAAACTGTGCCCTAAAACCTAAAAGGACCTTCAACCACTACATCATGCATTATAAACCCAAAAAACAACCTTCAGGAGTTGGGAGACGCTCACTTGGGTGTAAATAACCGAAGCTGTTGGAAGCTTAGGAAAGAGACTGGAAGTTGCGAAGTTGGGGAGAAGAGGGACGGACACTAAAGAAGCTGGGGAGAATAATATGCACATGAAGAATGAGATACTCTTAAGAAGTGGAGGAGGTGAAGGGGCCGAAGAGTGCAACGTCACCGTGGAAGACCATCGGCCCAGCCGCCCAGCACCCAATCGAGCGTAGTTCCAACATACCTCCTTTGAGGGGCATAAAGATAATTTTTTGGCCCCCAATATTATCTTATTATAGAGTTGGAATTTTAAACAGAGGGGTAATATCATAAAATCAACTTGTCATTTACTATGATAGTGTGCATCGACATTGAAAGGGAATTATTTCATAAAAGAGGGCTTTTTTATGAATTTGAAAAATGCCAAGAGGTTTTTTTTTTTTTTGAGAGATACCAATTTTTTTAAAGGATATCTCTTATTCTCCTCTAAAAAAATATATAATATACGTGATAAAGAAAACTGATGCAGGAAGCTCGAGTCAGATGGTGCCACTTTGGTTAGTCAACGTAAAGACCGAGAGCGATCAAGCCAATTTCATGATTGGGGCGGTTTTGGGTGTGATTCGGTGTTTTGATCATAACTTTGGCTATAGGCATCAGATTCACCCGTTCAACCCCAATCCGGAAAGCTCGTCTCGACGCGCACGTGGGGTCTACCCAGCTTTGCTCAGTAGACCCTTCCTTCATCCTCAAATTCCACTATTTCCCTGTCAAATATTAGTTTTTTGGTATTTTTTTTCTATTTTTGGTAATATTTCGTATACTATTTTAGGATAGGATTTGAATCCGATTTGAACTCAGATTTTTAGGAGTTATCTGATTTGTTTAGTTCTTTTAAAATTAGATAAGTTTTTGTATTGAACCAAAATTTGTCGATTTCGGCAAATTTGGATAAGAAGATAGGTTTCTAGGTTAGTTTTCTTGAAGCTATTTAAACCCGGCTTGTGGGTTGAATTTTAGTCATTGATTATTGAATAATATTTTTTGTTTGAAGTTTTAGAGACTTTCTTCTCTATTTGTCTTCCCGGCCCCTTGCTTGTTTTTTTGTCAATCCTCTGGTTGCCACCTCCCGCAGGTTAATCACTACCCTGCCTGGCGTCACAAACCAAGTTTGAGTTGAACTCGAGTTGGCCAATCCATGCTTGAGCTAAACTCGAAAATAATTTTGAGTTCAGAATATAAGCTTAAGCTTAGATGAATTATATTTTTTTGGTCTAATAATAGAAAAAAGGAATTGAAAATTTTGAGTTCAGAATATAAGCTTAAGCTTAGATGAATTATATTTTTTTGGGTCTAATAATAGAAAAAAGGAATTGAAATATATATATATATATATATATGGTAAAATCCCCAGTTTAGTCCCCCTATTATAGTCACGTTGCCCGTTTGGTCCCTCTATTATGAAACGCCCCAATTTAACCCTCTATTATTTCGATTGGGTCAATCAAGTCCAACCACTAACTGGCGTTAGTTTCTCCGTGAGCTTATGCTGATGTGGCATTTTTAATTATTAAAATATTAATAAAAATTATTAAAATATTATAAAAAAATAACAATGCCATGTCATTTCAAAAAATGGAACTACCTTCTCCGGCAACCCTCGCTTCTCCGCCGCCGCCTCAAGCTCCGCTTTGGCAGCCATCGTGGTGCTCACCGGCGGTGGCTGAGATGAATTTGAGCACGTGGAGGATTCTTCACGACCAAATGGTCATCCATTTTTTCGGAGGGGCCACTTCATCCATTTCGGAGTAGTAGTGATGGTTTTGTACAACATCCTCTTAGTCGTCACCCTCGTCTATCTCTTGCTCATCCTCTTTAGCAACCTCTCAAAGCATAAAGAGCGGCTCCATCCAGGGCCTCCGGCCATCCCCATCATAGGCCACGTCTACCTCCTGCCGCCCTCGCCGCACCAAAGCTTTATAAGCTCGCCATCCATGATTGCTTCACTTTCTTATGCATTGCTTGTTCTCCACGCTATTGTTTCACTGCACAACTCTTCTCGCTGAGATGAACGTCATCAAGATATTGAGATGAGGATGCTTGCGTCCGTGCATGCATGGAGTGTGGTGGTTAATTTGGTGGTTATATATAGTTGCTCATTCATTCAAGTGTGTCTAGCTAATATTCTGTGGATAATTTGGTTTGTTGTTGTAGTGTGGTTTTGATGTACGTAAGAGTTGTATTTTGTTGTTGTTTATTTTAGTTTCATTAAATCAATTTGCAAGTTTGGAGCAATGGATCAAATGGTGCATGTCTGATGTCTGATTTGCCGCATGTTGGACCAGCTCCTTCCCATGCGCCGCCTTGGGATGCATGAGTTCATTCAGACGCTATTCGAGGCTTCACGCCGGCGGAAGACCATGAACGTGAGTTGGGAGCTCGTGAATATAGCCAAAGCCATGATTAGGAGGAGCCTATCAAGGTTAACGGCGTTGTGGAGGAGGTGATGGAGCTGTCGAAGAAGGTGAGCGAACTCGTCGGCATGTTCAACGTCTCAGACTTCATCTGGGTGCTGCAGGTGGGACATGCAGGGTCTTAGGAAGATGATCGACGATGTGCACCACTGTAGGTGGAGAAGATCATATATATCAAAGAAAGAAGACATAAGAAAAAGGAAGGCTGGAGGAGATGATGACATGAATGACCTGGTGGACATCATGCTCAACATATGGGAGGATGACAAGGCCGAGATCAAGCTAGTTTATTATTTTTGGGGGAAAAATATACCTCCATCGTGGTGCTCACCGCCAGTGAGGAAACAGGCAGCGTATGGGGCTTGGGGCGGTCGGCGAAGTTTGCGCCGAGCATTACGAGCTAGGGCCTCGTGGGTGAGCTGGTGGTCGGAGATGATGATGGTACTGCTCCGGAAGGCGACGTTGAGGGTGATGATGGTCCCGTAGCGCGCGATGAGATCCTTGATGGGTTGGTTCTTTGTTTGAATGGACCATGGGAAGGGGAGGAGGTTGGTTAGGATAGGAATAGAGCATGGGCCGGGTGGGAGGCGGTGACCATTATTGGTATATCTGAAGAAGAAGAAGAAAAAGAAGAAGAAGAAGAAGAAGAAGAAGAAGAGAGTAGACCCGGCAACACCAGTCCCTCCCCACCGGCGACAACGACGGCATCACCAATCGACCCGATCCCGATCCCGATTTCGACGATGAAGAGGAAGGCAACAACAACGTAGGCGCCCCGCCGCCACCGCCGGTGAGCACTACGATGGTTGCCCAAGCGGAGCTTGAGGCGGCGGCGGAGAAGCGAGGGTTGCCGGAGAATGTGGTTAGGGTTGATGAAAAAATATGGCATTGTTTTTTGAATAATATTTTAATAATTTTTAATAATATTTTAATATTTAAAAATGCCATATAGGCTCCACATCAGCGTAAGCTCACGGAAAAACTAACGCTAGTTAGTGGTTAGACTTGATTGACCCAATCGAAATAATAAAAGGTTAAATTGGGGTGTTTCATAATAGAGGGACCAAACGGACAACTTGACTATAATAGAGGAACTAAACTAAGGATTTTACATATATATATATATATATATATATATATATAGGCGTTCTATGATCAGTAATTTGGGTCAATGATGATCCGTAGAGCTCATTTTGGCGCTTGGGCGTGTTTGAAGGATTTCCGTACGGATGGAAAGATCATCAAAAAATAAAGCCGGCCATCGATTTTCATATAATTTGGTGGCCTCCCACTTAAACTCTTATTTTAGAAAAATTTTAATGATTGAATTTCAACCATTAAGTGGGACCCAAACTGGCCACCAAATCAGTATGAAAATCGACAGCTAGCTTATTTTTCAATGATCTTCCCATCCGTATGGTTAATCCTTCAAACACGTTTCGAAAAAAATGAGGACCTGACTAGAAACGATGCCTTCCACCTACCGCATAATAGAAGCATTATATATATATATATATATATATATATATATATATATATATATAATATGCTATGAAAAGAACGGAACTGATATAGATAAGATGCCTTGGAAGGATAGGAATTAGACAAGATTAAAAAAAATAGAAAAAAACAATTTAGTGGTTATTTAGTAAACAAACTACATAAATATAAATTTAGAAACTATATAAATTAGCTACATACTTTAAATTCAATATAGTACAAAAAAAAAAATGGACTCATTGAATCTAATATCTAAACTCAGTTCTTTAATCGGTTAAATGAGTTCAAGCTGTGGGTGAAGGGAGTGACCCGTTTCGGCTGTAACGTCACGTAATCAAATGATGCTCGCTCCTGGACACTACACCAGCTTAAACATGTTGAACTCTCTCTTCAATTTTAATCAGCTCATTTAAAAATTTGGAAATATGGGGGTTTATATGAAAAATTTCTCCATTTTTTCGGCCTTCCCCGTTTCAATTCAACCGTCCAAGAAGCGGTGAGCAGGATTGTCCTCCTCCCTCCACGCTCTCCTTTCCATTCGAGATCCCTGATCGTGCCTTCCGATTTCAACATTCTTCTTCCGATCGAATCCCGCGCGCTCTCGAATTCCTTAACCGGAGATCTCCCTTTCGATCGGCTCTTTTCTATAGTTGTAGATCCTTCACTTGCAAGCACCGATCCGGGGAGCGCGATGGACGCCATCGACGAGTTGAGCCAGCTCTCGGATTCCATGATACAGGCGGCCGCCCTTCTCGCAGATGAGGACGTCAATGACGCATCTTCGAAGAGAGCATCGACCTTTCTCAACGTCGTTGCCCTTGGCAATGTTGTAAGTTTCGGGTGTTTCTTCGATCAAGCATGTTGTGTTGGTTGTTTGGTTTAGTATTTATTGTGATCAAGTTCTTGTTTGTTGATGATCTTTTGAGAAATCATGCGGTGCCAATGTATTCTTCAGGGAGCTGGAAAATCGGCAGTTTTGAACAGTTTGATAGGGCATCCCGTCCTGGTATACTGCATTTTGGATTAGCTCTGTTGTATGATGTTGGTTGTTCTTGCGTATATAATGTATGATTAATACATATTTTGTTTATGTTCTGAACAGCCCACTGGAGAAAATGGTGCCACCCGTGCACCCATCTGCGTTGACATTCAGAGAGATAACTCCCTCAACAATAAATCAATCATCTTGCAAATTGACAATAAGTCTCAACAGATTTCAGCAAGTAAGCTCTCTGAGTTCTCCTAATTCATTTGCTGCTATGAGTGTGTTTTTATGGCGGCAATTGGGTTTCAGATTGAAGTCATAAGTTGCTTACTTCACCTTATAATACTTCCCATCATGTTGGGTGATTCATTAAATTGCATGAGTGATGGCCTGTGGCTTATTGATCTGCTGTGTAGGTTCGCTCAGGCATTCTCTTCAGGGCAGGCTTAGCAATAGTTCGGGAAGAAGCCGAGCTGATGAAATTTATTTGAAGTTACGCACCAGCACAGGTTTCTTGTCCATTGCCTTCTAACTTATGTTTAATTTCTCCTATTTATTTTTGTTACTTCATTAACAATTTTCTATGTCATTTTTACTATGAGTATATACATCTTTTCTTTCCTAAAACAATTTGTTCAAAAATTTGTCCGTTTTCTTGTTGTTTTGCAAGTTAACCAGAAACTTTTAATTAAATATATTATGCATGTGCCCTGTTTTCAACAAAAATAAAATTAAACTTTTTAATGTAAATGATGCACATTAACTAATGTATTGAACTCTTGAATATTAGTTAAAACCAACTGTTGTGGTATGTAGAATTCCAATATTTCTAGTTCTTCTGTCTATTGTTATGGGTTTTTTTTGTTCTTTTCATTACATTATATTAATTTTTTCCTATCAATTGTACTTTTTTAGTCTAATTATTTTTTTCTTTGAATACTGTTCTTTTGGACTACATTCCCGTTCCTGTTTGATTGTAAAATTATCTGGACTCAAAATAGTGATATTCTTGCTAAGTTTTCTAAATTTAAGTTTGGCATGCATCTATTGGCACGAGGTCTTTATTGCCAGTGGAAGTGGTGCAGTGCATACGACTAAAATTGTTGTGTATACAGTTTTGACGGTTTCAAAGTGTTGGTTTGAATGAAAGGTAGGAATTATATATAAAAATAAAATTTGTGGTAACCGATACAGTCATTTTATTTGGTGTTCTAGAGCATGACAGAAGTGTAAATTTCTTGCAACATTGCTCTTGTATGATCTTAAACTCAATTTAACATGTTATTCTTTTTCTCAGCTCCTCCATTGAAGTTGATAGATTTACCTGGGTTAGATCACCGAGCTATGGATGAGTCCATGGTATGTGTTTTCAGTGTACTGATATTACTTATTATTA
The DNA here is from genome assembly GCA_026586065.1 of Dioscorea zingiberensis. Classification (NCBI taxonomy): domain Eukaryota; kingdom Viridiplantae; phylum Streptophyta; class Magnoliopsida; order Dioscoreales; family Dioscoreaceae; genus Dioscorea; species Dioscorea zingiberensis. The sequence continues at coordinate 33,663,093 of CM048825.1, read as the reverse complement.
TTGATTACTTGCCATTTAAGTTGAAATTTGTAGACTGTAAAAGGAAAATATCTGATGTAGAAAAATAATTGGTGGAATTGATATAGAATCACTAGATGACTGTGATAGGTTGTTTATGACTATGCTTTGTGGTACATGGGGTAGTAATTTTTTATTTTTACTGTGATTTATTCATTGATATTTTTCTTCCAGATCAGTGACTATGTTGGACGTAATGATGCTATATTGTTGGTCATTGTACCGGCTGCCCAATCACCTGAAATTTCTTCATCTCGAGCCCTTAAGTTAGCCAAAGAGTTTGATTCAGAGGGTACACAAAATATTTGCTGCTGACCGCCTGTGCATAATATTAGAAATCGTTGAACCAATATTTAAAATAAACACTTGGCATTCTGCTTCACATTTGATTTAATAAGTTTTTTTCTCCATTTGTTTTAGGCACCAGAACTATTGGTGTTATCAACAAGATTGATCAAGCAGCTGGAGACCAGAAAAGTCTTGCAGCTGTTCAGGCACTTCTATCAGATCAGGGTCCACGACTTGCATCTGATGTTCCCTGGGTTGCTCTTATTGGGCAATCTGTTTCTATTGCTTCAACACAAGCTGGATCAGTTGGATCTGAGAGCTCTTTAGAAACTGCATGGAAAGCTGAGAATGAAAGTCTTAAGTCCATTCTGACTGGGGCTTCTCCTAGCAAGCTTGGTAGGGTGGCTTTGGTCGATACTCTTGCTAAACAGATACAGAAACGTATGAAAGTCAGGCTCCCAAAACTCCTTTCTGGGTAAATTTGTTATGTTTACATAGTTATTGCTCATTTGCTTTTCTTCTTGAACTATTTCTATTTGGCTTGAAATTTATAATTGTTGCTTCAGGGAAAAACAATAAGAGGCAAGTTTTTACTCCACAAGAGTTGGCTTAAATATCACCTAACCCCATGTAGAAGATACCATAAAGTTTTTTTTCTTGTACGTGTTATAGAAATTATTTGGTTTTATTGGAATTTGCTAGAAATTTATTCAATATTTGTCTCGGAGAATTCATATTTTCCTGTTTCTAAATTATTAATTAGATTTATTTGGTTAGTTGATAATTTTTCTATATTTTGAAGTGTGCTAGAAGCTAGTTGCAAGACACTTTAGTCATAGCATTGTTTGTTATAATATCGACATAGTCCATTGATGTATTATTATTTTTTGTTTTAGTATTATTTCACAATGCGGGAGCTTTGTAGCACCGGGCTGCCTTTTTTATTATTACTTCACCTTAATTATTAACTACTAGGGTATAACCAAACATATCATAACGTGATGTGAGGATTTCTTGAATGCTAATATATATGGCTATTCAATCCAACCTTGCTTGAGTTGATTATTTTCTATGGGGTAAGACTAAACTAAGTAATTGATGAGAAATTAAAAATTGTAGTTGTTAGCAGTTGAACCTTGCTTCCGTCGTCGTCTAGACAGACCGTCCATACCATTTTTGTATTTTTAGTGAGCGATGCATAATGAAAAGCAAGATCACCAGTGAAGGAAAAACTATCTTAGATTTTGCTTTGACTCATGATTTGGTATCGACCAACATTTGTTTTACGAAAAGGGAATCATACTTGATTGCCTTTAAGAGTGGGGGTAATCATAGCCAAATAGACTACCTTGTTACAAGAAGAAGGGATAAGTCTATATGTAAAGGCTGCAAGGTTATATCTAGTGAATCACTAACTATTTAACATAGGTTAGTGGTGTTGGATGTAAAGAAAAAAAAGGTATAGTGAAAAAAAAAGAAAGGAGGGTTAGATGGTGGGCTTTAAAATGGACCAACCAATTAGTGTTTAGGAATAAAATATGGGAAGAGAGAGTTAGAGACATAAAAGCTGATGCAAACATCTTATGGAAAGAGATGACGAGTTGTATTGAGAAGGTAGGGAGCGCGGTCCTAGGGGTCTCTAAGAGACTAGAACCTCGACCATAGATTGTGGAATAAGGAGGTACAAAAGGTTATTAAACAGAAAATATATTGATATAGGAAGTTACCCACAGCGGAAAATAAGGAAGCCTTTGAGAACTATAAGAGGGCAAAAAAAAAAGAGTTCAAGAAAACAGTTAGCAAGGCTCAAGATAAATCTTTAGCCAATTTGTACCAAAAGTTGGGGACGCGAGTAGGGGAAAAGAAATGTATAAGATAGCACAATTAAGAGATAAAAAAAGGAAAAACCTGAACCAGTTAGATGCATTAAGAATGAGTCTCAACAGGTCTTGACAGGAGATAAAAAAAATAAGGAGAGATAGAGAAGCTACTTTGATTACTTATGCAATGCAAGTCATGAGGATAATTTTTCAGATCTTTATGCATCAATGATAGAGAATAACTGTGGCTAGACACATGGAATCATGCCTAGTGAGGTCAAAGAGGCATTGAAAAAGATGAAGGCTAGAAAAGCATGTGGCCCGGATGGTATCTCGATTGAAGTTTAGAAGCGTATTGGAGAAGTGGGAGTATCATGGTTAACCAAAATTTTCAACTTTATCCTAAGAGGGGAAAAGATACCAAACGATTGAAGAAAGAGTATTTTGATTCATATATATGAGAATAATGAAGATATTCAAAATTACACAAATTATTGTGGCATTAAGTTAATGAGCCACACGACAAAACTTTGGGAGAGTGTAATAGAGCATCGATCAGGGATATTACGAAGGTATCAAAAAACCAATTTGTCTTTATACTAGGTAGATCTATAAGCCATTTTTTTGTTAAGGAACTTGATGGAGATCTACAGAGAGAAGAAGGATCTCCATATGGTTTTCATTGACCTTGAGAAATCATATGATAGAGTATCGAGACAAGCCCTTTGATGGGTATTGGAGAAGAAAGACATTCATGTTAAATATATAAATGTTATTAAGGATATGTATGAAGGAGCAGTTACGAGTATGAGAGCAATGGGAGGGGATACGAAGGAGTTTCCTATAACAGTGGGTCTATATCAGGGATCGGCCTTGAGCCCGTACTTGTTTACTCTAGTAATGGATAAATTAACTAGTTGTATTCAAGATAACATCCCATGGTGTATATTGTTCGTAGATGATATTGTCCTAGTTGATGAGACTAAAAAAGGAGTTGAAGTTACAATTGTGGACAAACAATCTTGGAAGTTGAAGGTTTAGGTTAAGTAGAAGTAAGACATAATGTATACGTTGTAATTTTAGTCTAAGTAGGAGAAATGGAGAGAAAGTGAAACTAGGTGGGATGACAGTGCCTAAGTGTAACTATTTTAAGCATCTAGATTCCATTTTTCAGAATGATGTGATGATAGATGAAGATGTAACCCATAGAATTAAAATAGGATGACTGAAATGGAGAAGTGCTATGGGTGTGTTATGTGACGAGAAGATGCTTAACAAAATGAATGGAAAGTTCTATAGAATGACAGTTAAACGAACCATGTTATACGAGTGAGTGTTGGGCAACTAAAGTTCAACATATTCATAAGATGAGTGTGACAGAAATGAGGATGTTAAGGTGGATGGGTGGTCATACAAGATTGGATAAGACTAGAAATGAACACATCCGATAGAAGGTGCATGTTGCACAAAGTGAAGATAAAATAAGAGAAGGGCGTTTAAGATGGTTTGGATACGTGCGTCGTAGACCCCTAGGTGCCCCGGCTAAAAAATGTCATAGTTTAGTAATAGGATCTACGTATATTAGATATTGAGTCGGATCTTGTCATTGACAAAACTACATGGAGATAGAGAATTCATATAGCCGACCCCATCTAGTATGGGATTAAGGCTTAGTTGTTGGTGTTGGTGCTATGGTTGTTAGTGAAGAAGGCATTTTTACAATGGAAGAAAGGCTCAATGAACCTAAGAGTTGTCATGTTGAACAAATGATTCAAAAGAGCTCCATTTCATTGAATGTTTTACCCTTCAACAGAACACAAGGCCAATTCCTTCTTTTTATGAATGAAGTAGGACTTCATAATGGAGAAGACTGGTTTAACTTAACTCATAGTACATCTAGTATGCTGTGGCTTGCTTGTTAACTTCATTGAAAGATTAATTTCTACATAAGGAACTTACATAAGGTGTTACACTAGCTAGAAATGCAACTTAAACCTTGAATTTAATATAAGGCTTATTTTAGGTGCTTGTTAATTTGTTTCCTGCATGCTGCTACTACATGGACACCTATTCCTTACTTGTAGTTGGAACTTGATGTCAACTTCAGTCTGTCAAGAATTTACAATGTTTGATGTGTATCAAAGTGCAGATTGTAGTGAAGTGATAGTACATCCAGTATGCTCTGGCTTGCTTGCTAACTTCATTGAAAGATTAATTTCTACATAAGGAACTTACATAAGGTATTACACTAGCTAGAAATGCAACTTAAACCTTGAATTTAATAGAAGGCTTATTTTAGGTGCTTGTTAATTTGTTTCCTGCATGCTGCTACTGCGTGGACACCTACTCCTTGTAGTTGGAACTTGATGTCAACTTCAGTCTGTCAAGAATTTACAATGTTTGATGTGTATCAAAGTGCAGATTGTAGTGAAGTGATAATATTTGAACAAACATCTGTGATGATGAAATTTGGAAAGAATGTAGGTTTCAGAATATGTGATAATCTACATAATTAGCTGCCCTAATTATTTGATCTATTTATATGTAATTTGGCTCCTTCATGTCATAAAAGAGCCATTTTTTAACCAATTACTGAAATGCTATCAGTTTGTACTTTGTTGTCATTGTTTTAAGGTATTCAAGTTCTGATTTTAGTGAACTGTTAATGCTTGAACAAACATCTATTATGTCTTAGGTTACAAAGAATGTAGGTTTCAGAATATGCTATAGTCCACATTATTACCTGCCTTGTTATTTGAGCTATTATGGACTTTCACACTGCTTGAGAAACTGATGCACTGAACTGCTGGAAAGAAAGGCCGGCAAGCCGGTATAGCAAAAGGGGGAGCAAGCTCCAAGCTAGAGAGATTCAAGAGAGAACTCAAAATATTAATAATAATCAAAAACTGCCCATACAGACTCCCTAGCAAGGGTTTATATAAGAAACCCTAGAACAATGAAAGACATAAATACCCCTATGTACCATAATAATGACTACTAATATAAAAGTCCTAATAATAACACAATCCAAATAATAAAAGTCCTAATAATAACACAATCTAAATAAAACTAGGATCTCAAGTCCTGCGTCGACGACGATATACGCGCACATCTGCATCAGAAACCTTTATGTCAAGAGACATTTTTTAACTAATTGCCTGAAGTGCTATCAGTTAGCACCTTGTCATAATTGTTTGTAGATGCATTGTGCATTTGTTGATTTTTGTTTTTGATTTTTTCAATTGCTTAACCATAATCATCCTTTTTGCTAATCCTATGTAGCCAACAACAGAAAGATAATTGAATTTAAGCTTCAATTTTCTATGATCCCAAGCTCTAACATCTTTAGCTATGACAAGGATGGATCTTGCTTTACACAACTTGCACAGCTTTTGTTAAGGATTGGACCAAATCTTGGAGTCAGTATATAATAGCTGCTTTAGTGACCATTCTTGCGCTTCTTTGTTGAGGCTGCCCTTGGTATTTCATGTTCAATTAGAACATAATTTGTGCAATGTCCAAATTTGATATGCTCTACTTAGGTTGTGTTTGGTTAGGAGTTACCACTTGGGATTAGGAATAAGTTTTGAAAAGTTTTGAAATTTTTGGAGGGAAATTTTAAAGTAAAGGTATTAATGATAAGATAGTGATGTGTTGATTATATATTGGTGGGTTATATTTTTAAATCTTAATTAAGGATTTTGGCGGGAAAAACTTTTTTATTGGAAACTGTGTTGGGGTTATCCCCAAGGGATAACCCCCAACCAAACAAGGCCTTATTGTTTCACTATCTCTCTTTTGCACAAGGAAACCTCTACAATGCTCTTCTTTGATCTTATATAAGCCCAATCCTCATATTTGTTCATTCGTTTCTCTTGCTTATTAACTCTTCCCTTTGTTTCAATATATTGCAAACTAAAACCTGCTTTAAAAGTAGGGTTTTCCCCGGACCCCGCACAATGCGGGAGCTTTGTAGCACCGGGCTGCCCTTTCTCACAAATTGAATCAACCAAGCCAGCATTCCTTCTAGGCAGTTTTATTAGGATATCAAGTGTAATTTAAAATATTCATGGTTTCTTATTACTGTCCTATACATAATTAGGGCAATTATCTAGTCATCTGGCATTACTAAGTTTGTAGCTTTACCTAGAGCTACAAACTTGGATTCAATAGTCCTTACCAAAAGTTCTACATCTGAGTGCACCTTATTTTTTTACTTTTTTATTATTTTAGTATTGTGTTCATTTTCTTATTGAAAAGGACATTCATGTTCAAGGAGACTTTTGTGTCAGTTGAACCAAATTTTTACAGAAGAGGAGAATTTGAAGCAGAAATACCCATAGGATTCTAAAGTATTTTTAAAAAAATCACATACCTGTGTTATGCTGAGAGGGATAGTGATAGGAGGCTTAGTGATGCACTTCCACTAGGTTGGCACATGAGACGCCGGCGTACTAGCCATGAGCTGATTAAGCGGCAGAAGTTTAATAAGTGAGATTCAGTCCCTTAGCAGCAGGAGTTAGTTGTTGGGTTTTTGAGTTGTGGTTTGCTATTTTATCAGTTGGGTTGTTATTTTATGTTATGTGGATAGATGGGTTGTTAGTTAGTTATTTTATGTTTGGTTTGCTATTTTATCAGTTGGGTTGTTATTTTATGTTATGAGGATAGATGGGTTGTTTGTTGGTTATTTTATGTTATGTGGATAGATTGGTTTTTATTTGGTGTTTGTTGGGTTGTTATTTTATGTGGATGTGGGTTGTTATTGGGTGTAAGGCTATATACTGCCTGGACATACTTAGGGGATGAAGGAGATTGGACTTTCTTCAATTATATTCTCTTCTCATTGCTTCAATCCTTACTCTTCTCTTAATTCAGAACTTCTGAGGGACAGATAGGGTCCAGTTCCTATCATACAACCAATCTTTCCTCATTTACCATGATATTTAGATTGACTCATTTTTTCTTCTGGATGTGTAAGTGATCATATCCTTTTAGCAGAGGTTCATTGATTGGTCAACTCTCATTTTCGTGCTTCTACATATATTTTCAGGCTGCAGGGTAAATCCCAAATAGTGGAGGATGAATTAGTAAGACTTGGGGCACAAATGGTGCATAGTGCTGAAGGAACCCGGGCAATAGCTTTGGAGCTTTGCCGAGAATTTGAGGATAAGTTCCTCCAGCATATTTCCTCTGGTGAGGTTAGTAGCAAGTTATATCTGTATGATGTAGAAAATTCTATGGATGTGTTGTTTGATGGGATGCTTTACCACAATTTCTTTATATATCATTTCAAAAAGTTATCAATTTCTGGAACAAAATTCATGTTATGTTGATAAAAGCTTTATAAAGGTTCAGTAGCTGTGTTACTTTTGTTATTTTGTTGATTTGGGTCATACAAGCAGAGGCGGAAAGATTTTTATAGCCCACATCTTGCATGTACTTAACACATACGCTAGTTCAAGCCAATGCATGCGTGGCCTATTTCACCATCATATTTCATTAAACATTGATCATAGATACGGCTATCAAACGATCAAGCTGTTCGCGAGTAGCTCGAGCCCTGCTCGATAAAAGCTCGAGCTCGGCTCGGAATTTTGAGCTTTCGAGCCGAGCTCGAGCTTCCATTTTGAGCTCGAAAGCTCGAAATTATATTTTATTTATATTATATAATATAATATATTAATATATCATAATATTTCATATTATATTTATATTTATAATAGTTAATAAAAACCATTTTTCATTGTGAATTTTACATTGATGTTCATAAAATCGTATTTTCATTAAAAATATTATTTTTATATTATTTGAGATAATTAAAATATTTATTGTTTATATTTATATCTATGAGAATCGTTATTTAAATTTTATCTTTTATTTTATATAATTAGGTGAAATTTTATAAAATATAAATTTTATTTATAGAAAAGTACTATATAATTTATATTTTAATTATATAAAATTACTAAAAAAAGTAATTTATAAATTATAAATAAGATTTTAATTTCGAGCTAAATTGAGCCGAGCTCGAGCTTTCGAAATTAAAACCGAGCCAAGCTCGAGCAAGCTTATTCGAGCTAAATTTGAGCTCGAGCTAGACAATTTCGAGCCAATTTCGAGCTAGGCCCAACCCGATCAAGCTCGGCTCAATTACAGCCCTAAGATTCATAGATGACATTATACCCTGTCAATACCTTCACTGTTAATACCTTCACTTCAAAATGGACGCTTGATTTGTAGATATGTTTTACAACTTGAATAAATGCATTTTTGAATTTGGTTAGTTTGGCCATGGACCAAGAAAAGAGAATTCTTCTAAGAAGTTGATGTAGGATTAGATTACCCAAGGTTGTTGATATAGGATCAATGCCTTCTAAACAATTCACCTGACATGGTGAGGCTATGACTTTTGCTCTTTTAAATATGATGGCCAGAGACATTAATTACCAAAGCATCTTGAATTGCCCCCACTGGAGTTGAAATGAAGATTTTATGGCACACTTTATGGAAGCACCATTATGCATTTCTAAGTAAGTTCACTAATTTATTAGATCTAGGTAATAACAGTTTTTGGTCAATCATGGAGTCAATTATTGGTTTTCTGATGTAGTCTTTGCAGTTGTAGGTGTTGGATATTCAGTTTAACTTTTCCAGTAGTTTTTTCAATGTAAGTTTTAGTTGATTTAAATTTGGAGTAATTTGGACTCTAGCCAAGTTTCATTGCTTACGAAACGGGATATAATTCAGATCTAAGGAATTTTTTCTTGCATTTCTTCAAATTCATGTCATCAGAGAACCCTTTTACCATTTGATTATCCTGTATCAGTAATATTTACTTGCTCATAAAGTTATGTAATTTTTTTTATATAAATAGTGACTTAATTATGTTTTATTGTATGCACTATCAGAATTTTTATCAGTCAGCTGTTTCTTATTGGGTCGCCATGCCACGTGGTTCCATTTCACAATTCATGCGGCACTCTAGTGAAGGCAAAATCATCATTTAAATCCCACATCTTCCAAATAATCTTCCCAAGCAGTTAAATTGTTGTTGAGAAAAGAAAAAATGATGATTTTGCATTTACATGGGTGCCTCATGGCACTATATGGCATCCTAATCTCCCCACAAACAAATTGATTAGGTAATGGAAATTTTGATGGTACGTCTACGTCATAACCAATTGGATAATTTAGGGTTAAATCAGCAAAATGTTGAATTTGGGAGCTAGGCTGAAGTACAAGATTCATGACACAATTGACTGTTTTTTTAACCGTCATCCTATTTTTTAAACTCAAAACCATACCTTTACCCCCTTTCTTGAAATAGTTATAGAAACATTACTGAATATATCTGTTTTCATTAATACTTACCTTATATGATTATATATAAATTTTGACTATTATGGACACTGCAATTTTAACTTTTTGTCTTACATCAAATAAACAAATAATTTTGTGAAATTGATTGATGTGAAATGCACACGTCCAACAGTAGTATGTATAATACACAGAATCACATATATTACATTAATGACTTTGTGACAGTTAATACATGTGCGTTGCACATGCCCAACATTCATATATATAATACAGAGGAGTTAACATCCAAATATGCCCCTTTACTGCTGTATCTTGATGTTGAAAGCTTTTTTAGTATCTGACACTTAAGTTTGTATCGAACAAATCATATTGAAATTCACATGTTGTATTTACTTTTGAATTTATTGTTATTTATGATTTGATGGACATATCAAAAGAACATAATTTGCATGTCCTAGCTTATTGGTGCTTAAATGTAAATCTTTCTTTTATCTAAACAGTCTATACTGTCACCCATTAATCTATTGAGCAACTTAAGCAGGAATTTTGTGCAGGGTGGAGGTTGGAAAGTTGTGGCTAGTTTTGAAGGAAATTTTCCCAATAGGATTAAGCAGCTACCCTTGGATAAGCATTTTGATATCAACAATGTGAAACGGGTATTCACTTAGCAACTTGAGTTTTTCAGTTTTCCTAGCTTGAGCTATTGTTTGGTATGAGGGCTATTATGTGCAACATGGTGTTATACTTTTGTGCAAGATCAGCCTGAAACCAACCTATGATAACCAAATTCAGTGTCAACCTGATGCAGTCAGTAAGCCAACTACACTGTTTTGCCACTTCATATCCCCATTTCTCTGACCATAATGAACTAAAAAGACTTGATCCTTACATTTGGCCTAGGACCCAATCTTCAATTTTTGCTGCAATTTATGTGCTGTTGCTTAAACCATCTTATACGTTCAAGAGGTGGAATAGGTACGATATACTCATTATGTTTGTGTTGCTGGTTATTGGACTCTGCCAAGTTGGTTCTTTTGATCAACACTTTGTTTGCTTTTTTTCTTCACCTTATCCAAGTTTGAGCGAAGGGAACCTTGGCGCCTTGGTAAAGTTGTCGCCATGTGACACTGGAGGTCATGGGTTCAGTCGTGGAAACAGCGTCCTGCAAGAAAGCATGGTAAAATTGCGTTACAATAGTCCCAAGCGGTCCGACCCTTCCTCCAACCCCGTGCATCGCTGAAGCTTTGTAGCACCGGGTTACCCTATCAAGTTTGAACCAGATTTTAGCCTTCGGTTGGGCAGGTTGACTTATGATTAGTCTAGCCTGAGTGGCCATCTTCTACGTGCTGGATAGAGTTCAATTCTTGTGGGCTTGGACTTTCTAATAACAGAATAAAAACATTCCCCTATTTGTTGTTTTCACTTATTGTTTATGATTTTCCACTTTTTCTAGATTGTGTTGGAAGCAGACGGTTATCAACCATATCTAATATCCCCTGAGAAAGGTTTGAGATCCTTGATAAAAGGAGTGTTGGAACTTGCAAAAGAACCATCACGTCTATGTGTTGATGAGGTAAGCTTCTTGAATCAGGAAATTCTATTTTGTAGCCTTGGCCGCTGCAACAGATGCATGATTTACTGAATTTGAACATTCATTGCTTACATATCTTTATGCATTCTATACTATCTTTCCAAATTTCTCATGATTTCCTTTAAATATTTTTTTTCCTTCCAATGCCTTTAGCAGGTGCCTACGCCATATAAGTTTTCTAGTTTTTTGGATGCAATTGTCTTAAGAAATACTGTGAATTTTTATTTTTATGTATTTTCACATTTACTCTTGTGTACATTATTAACATCACAAGAATATTAACCTTTTCAATTATTTCTGATTATTATGCATTGCATGACACCAAAAGGTGCACCGCGTATTGATAGATATTGTTTCTGCTGCTGCAAATGCTACACCTGGACTTGGAAGATATCCTCCATTTAAGCGGGAGGTATATTATTCTTGGCGGCATTTTTATTAGCACTGAGCTTTTGATTTGAATTTTCATAAATTTTGGAATATTACACATTCCTATTTTTGGCAAGGTTATTGCAATTGCATCTGCTGCGTTAGATGGTTTTCGAAGTGAGGCAAAAAAAATGGTGGTTGCTCTAGTTGACATGGAGCGTGCTTTTGTCCCCCCTCAACACTTTATACGACTAGTGCAAAGAAGGTTTGTTCATTCTTCCTAAGCGGTGATGCCATTATTCTTTTCTGCTTTGATGGTTTAGATTTTTGATGTTGCACATTCAGGATATTTAGCTCCGTTGAAAATTGAAGTGTTTTCACATTAAGGAAATTATTTTATCTGACTTCATTATATTCAGGAATGAAATTCTTCTATGCTGAACAGACTTTAAAGAGAACATGCTATATGAACTGTTCATAAGGATATGAGGCAGAGTTCGAATATCTTGATGCTTATATTTCTAAATGCATGTTAGTTGCAATTACTTATCACCTGTCCCTTGATGCTTCATTAGAATCACTAGGTTATTACAAATATGTTGCCTTTCTAGATCAGAAATAAGCACCTTTAGTCTGGGTCCATAAATTGCTGAAAGCCCTAGGGCATCTAACACATCTTAATCTACTTTGAATATATAGCTATCATCTACTGTACTTGGGATCTTTTCTGTATTTTCCAGACTTTTGAGTGGGAGTTGGAAACCACATTTGTATTAGACATCCATGTTCGACATCATTCCACTTGACAAAGATTCATTTCATTAATCTTTGTTTATAATGGTACTGATTATACTTACTGAGGATTTAAATTTCATATCCACATGATGTAATACAACAATATTTTGGTTTTTTATAGTGCATCTTAGATAATGTTTTCTTTCAAGTATGCATTCCATTTATATTACATTAAAACTGCCTCCATAGTAAATTGAACACCAATTTCTGCAAAAGATCATTAAAACCCACAGACAGCATTAATTGGTTGCATCTGATCCGTGTATGTTTTCATGTTGTGAAGGTAAAACATAAAGACAGAATATTAAAGTTGCATACTTTCCAAATGTTTTTGGAAGAATACTTATTATTTAGAGCAAGATCACGGGGGACAATGAGCTATTACAATGCTCAAGTTCTTCACAAGTTGGTGTCACACACCTGTTTGTGGACTGAATGTAGCATCATCAAATGGCAGGTCTATTACCTTTGATGCCCTTTTCAAGGAGGTTGTCAAAATTTATTTATTTATTTTGCAGTCTTGTGACATTGATTTTTGTACTTGATCTCAGAGTTTTTTTTTCTCTCTCTCTTTGTCCTAAATTCTTTTTATTTTCGAATAAGTTTTGGAGCCATGTAGGTTTATTTAATACCTTTCTCACATCAACCATGATTGACACTTCGGTTGTTTGGGTTGCTATTGAGTTCCAAAAAGATAAAATTTTCTTTTGAAGCCACATTTCCGGATGGAAGCAAGTGTGGGTTGGGCCTACACATGGTTCAAAATATAAATATTTAAATATAAATCTATGTTTTGATCTTATAAAATATATATTTAATTATTTTATATTTGATTTTATTATAAAATATTAAGGCTTTTAGAGGTTCTGGTCCATAATCGTTAATTTTGAAAAACTAACTTCTCTTGAAATGATGCAACCAAACACCCTAAATGCATTCACTTTTAAGAAGTGACATTTCCCACGAATTGACACTTCCTATAAAGTGTACTTCCACCACCTCATTCCAACCAAACACATCTTATATTAAGGTATAGATATCATCTGTCACCTTATTCTGGTGTTACTTCAGTTGCCAGGCTTAACCTTGTGCCCGCTTCCTATAATTGGGCTTGAGGCTGATTCTGAACTATTTATTTCAGAAAAGCCTGGGCCAGTCCTTCTAATTGTCAAAATCTTACCAATTGAGAGAAGTGCATTTGTGATGCATGACAGTTTATGACTATATTGGATGGACTTCAACTATCCTTTTGCCCATCCACAAACAGGGTAAGTTTTCCAGTTGGGTCGCTCTGCTAGGTTTATCTTGTAACTTAAGCTCAACCTCTGATCGGGTCCTATAGCTTATCCTTTTCAAGTAATTGGGTCAATAGTCAGCGGCCAAATGAAAGCTAAGCATGTTGCAGATAGTTTGTGAGTACTTTTGTCTATTCAACACATTAGACACTCCTTTCTACTAAAAGTTTCCAGGTGACTATCTTTGGATTTATGATAATGTTTTCTTTTATGCATGAAAAGAAGAGTAAAAATGCAGTCTTTCATGTAGGTTGTCATTATTCTGAAATTTCTAACTGAAAATACCACAAAGAATGGCACAAACAGTAAAATCTGCGATGCGAATATTTCAATTATGTTATTTCATATAATTATTTGAATTTCCTTTGAACAGGATATATAGGCAGCGCCGTGAAGAAGAGATTAAGAACCGATCTTCGAAGAAGGGGAACGAGGCTGAGCAAGCCATTTTAAACCGAGTGGGCTCTCTCTCTCTCTCTCACACACACACACACACACACACATTTTGTCAGATATCTCCACTTGTTTAAAATCCTTATAATTTCTTGATTCATGTTAGTAACTTGGTCATTATTCTCTTTTCTCATTTGGTTTTTATTGGTCAATTAATTGGTTCTCATGTCAACTAGGCAACTAGCCCGCAGACAGGTTCACAACAATCTGGCGGCAGCTTGAAGTCCATGAAAGAGAAGTCTAACCAAACCGACAAAGATGCAAAAGAGGGCTCAGCTTTGCAGATTGCTGGCCCTGGTGGAGAAATTACAGCAGGTGTATATTAACTGTAACTTTAGATGACTTACTGAGTCTAATTCATTTGATCTGCATGTAGCGCATCTCACTGCTTTTCTAATAATTCGCTCATGAACTTCTATCCCGGACAGCTATATCAATATCAATATAGTTAATTCTGAATATTTGTTTGGTTTTTACTCGCTAACATTATATCTGATGGATTTGACAAATTCAAGTATTAGCATCGAAATTTTTAATCAGTCATTCATTGAGGCAACGTCTAGAAGTAAAGGGATGTGCATATGAGTGGTTAGTGGGTCACAAAAATGCATGCTCTCTGGCTAATTTATCATGGAGGTTAATTGTGATGTAAGTCCACCCAGTGGAATTAGCCATTAGTTGTTGATTATGAGTTCATACTATGGATAAATGGAATTGATATACTTGGAAGAATTACTATTTTGTTTTTTCATGATCAACTTTATAAAGGTAATAATCTCTGTAAGTATTAATGTGGATTGATTAATTTTATTCTCATATAATTAAAAATATGCAGCACACAATTACCGTAATGGTGACAAGTGAATAATTTTTGCTGCCGTGTTTAATCTTTGTTATCTGCAATAAATTATCATTTGCAAATTGCTTATCAAATGATTTAGGAGATAACTCATCTCAAAATGAACTAAGTTAATATATTGTATGTAAGATGGTAATTAGAGTCACTTGTGGCACATGCGAGGCAGTTGGCATCAGATGTATCACTAGCTTGGAATGTTTTATCTTGGCTATAGAATTTTATTTGGATAAGTAGGTATCTTGGAAGCTTTTTTTCTTTTTCATTGTAATGAGTGAACTTGTACGATGAACCTTTGTCCAATGGTTTCTCTCCTTTTCCCTTGAGCGATTGAGTGCCGCGGAAACCGAAGACCTTGGCTACATCTCTTGAAGGTCATGCAGATCTAACTAACCCATGAGATGCTCAAGGAAAGTTTTGTAATTGTACAGGTTGGTATACAGAATCTTCATTGAATTAAAGAAAAGGAAGCCTCAGCTATTACAAGAGATATAGGTGGTTTGTTTTTTCCCTAGTACTTGTAATTTGGAAGTACTGATATATACAAAATTTTGAGTTAGAGGAATAGTCTTTTCAAACTCTCTATATTGCAATGCTGAGCTGACTAACCAATAATGCTTGAGTACAACCTTTAATATGATAATTTCATCTAGTTACCACCTTTGTGTTGATGGTTTAATCTCCTTATAGGGCATTTAATTCTTCACCAAATCTTCTTTTGTCTATTTATTGCCATCTTTTTTACTAATCTAAAAACTTGTCTTTACTTTGTACTGAGTGAGTACCATAAGTAAAAAGATATAGCAATCATTTACTCAATTGTTCAACAAGAAACTTGTAACTTTAACATGGCTTTGTGATTGTTTCTAGAATTCCATGTGTAAAAAAAATTTCATCCTTTTTCAGGCTTTTTATTGAAGAAAAGTGCCAAATCAAATAGTTGGAGCAGGAGATGGTTTGTTTTAAATGAGAAAAGTGGAAAGGTTGGTATCATATATAAAGCTATTCTACATATTAATCACATTTTATTTTCCTCTTGATCATTTATTTGCTTCGCTATTTTAGGAATGACTTGACCGATGTATTACAACTTTTGATGCAGCTTGGATACACCAAGAAACAGGAGGAAAGGCATTTTCGTGGTGTTATCACATTAGAGGTATGCTGTACCTATCAGAATAGGGTCTCTGTTATATGGTTCCCCTATAACCACCAAGCACTATGTTGGAAGCTATTTGGATACTCAGAAATATTCTAACACGTGGCAATAAGTATTGCATTTACAAATGTCATCTGATCACATTTCATGTCCTATCGGGGAAGTTAGGACCACTTATGTGCTTCTCATATGGTTAGGGTTTACAAATGCAACGTTAGCTAAAGATGAAATCAAATGGGTATAAACATTAGCTAAATATAATAATGTGTTTCTCATATAGGTTACTTTTCCAATTGCTATTTTTGATTGGTTTTAAAATTCTTTTAGTCAATAAATTTTAGATTTGGTTTCTGTCTATATGAAAAGAGGATAGTTTTTGACATGTTTAAGATTCCATGGCCTATGTATTCTTTATACAAAATGAATAAATATTTTTGCAGGAGTGTAATATTGAAGATGTTTTGGATGAGGAAGAACCTCCTAAAAGTTTGAAGGACTCAAAAAAATCTTCTGGGTCAGAGTCTGGAAAAGTTCCTAACCTTGTATTCAAGATAACGAGCAAGGTTCCATATAAGAGTGTTCTGAAAGGTCTCTTTCATCTGCACTAGCATGCGGACTTCAATATGCTTATTTTATTTTTTGTTTTGTATTAACTCAAAAGTTTAACTTGTGCTTGCAGCTCATAGTGCTGTTGTATTGAAGGCTGAGAATATAGCTGACAAGACTGAATGGGTTAATAAGATTAGGAATGTTATCCAACCATCCAAGGGAACCTCTGCCAAGGGGATACCTGGTTCCGAAGCTGGACCTGCTATCAGGCAAAGCCTTTCAGATGGTTCCTTGGTATGTTGCAATCTGCAGCTAATTATTTGTTGATTCCTTTAATATTCTACTAGACCCTTCAGATGGAAGCATGACTTGGTAACCTTATTTTCTTTTAAAGCTCATATTTGAAGAGCATAGAAACTGCATTGTGCTCTGCTATATGTTTGACCACCATCTAGTCCTTGCTATGTCCAAAGATGTATTCTCCTCGAAAGTATTTCTTGACTTGCATGCTGAGAATTTTGTGCTTAACCATTATTGAACTTGCCTTTTAGCTGTTTGTTCATCAAAACTGTTTCATGGTGGTTTTTCCACAACTAGTATCTTGTCTGATTGTCACTTGGCATGTTTGAGTGCTTGTGCACTTGTCCATAAGTAATAGTTTTTTTGAAATTAGCCGACAAGCAACCTCGTGTGGGATTCAAAGGACGGGCACAGCTGCACGGAGCAAGCTCAACGTGTCAAACACCTCTAAGTAGGGAACCTGTCACTAACTTGTGCGACTGGAGGCTCGAACTCGAGACCACCCGTCTGACATAAGGTAGTGCTACCACTAGACCAAGAGGCCTTTGGTTGTCCATAAGTAATAATAGAAATGCTTTTCTGCATTTAACTTGAGTTAAACCACTCTCTTTATGTTTAATAACTTAACTAGTAACATATTTAATAGCTTTTGAATTATTTATTGCACTCCGGTAATTCCTATAGAAATGGAAAAGTCTTGTACTTGGTACTTGTTGAATTACTGACTTCTAGTTCTGCAATAAAGAAACAAATACTATCTAATATTGACTATGTCAGAAGGTTTAACATGAAGTATGTTTCTGATCAAATACAATCATTGAACCTTCTGTAACAATTTGAAAATTTTCTGGTCATGGTTTCATCTTTAGGGCTTCTACAAATTTGGTAAACTTGCACGCAGTCCTTGTGGCTATCTACTTGTCATGGTTTAGCTGCATATACATATCAAATAGTGTAGGTAACTCCTGGGTGTTGTTTTAATTGCACATATATAAGATGAAGTAGATATTTTTACACCTATGCCTTTGCTGTGAAATATTTGTTAAGCACCCACATTTTTCTATTTAACCGTGGAGCTTAACCTTGTTTTTTAGACCCCCCATTCCCTCTTTAGCAAGAGTATATTTGCAAGAGGCCTTTTCATAACCCAGTTGCCACATCATTTTTATTTTTGTACCTTTTAAATGTCAACTGATTTGGGATCTATGCAAATCCAAAATGACTGTCTGTGCTTTTCATCCTTTTCATAAACGGCTAGGCAGAATCCTGACCTAGGGGCATACAGACGAACATGCCTTTGTTTTTCAAGAGTATATGTGCACTTGCAAAATTTGTTGGATTAAATTCACAGCCCATCCACTTATTAATTGAATTGATTCTAATTAGTCATGTCCATAGAAACTAAAAGGCTTGAACTAATTGGCCAAATTAGCTTCTATACTTGCTTGGAAAAAGCTATTTGGTTAAAGCCACTAATTGTCTCTAAACAGTGGGCATTGGATCATTGGTCCTCAAACTTAAAATTTAGTCAATTTGGGTCACCCAACTTCCTCTTTTCTAATAAATTTTGTCCTTTGCTGACATTGTTGCCTATATTACTAAAGTGTGCTTAAACATAAAAAGGGATAACATGGCAGCTTGGCCTTGTAAGGCAAGATTTTTTAAATTTTATGAAAATTGGTGATATGCCAAAGTAGCTTACATATCAGAGACATGTAGCATGCCTGATTATCTCTTTGAGCACCGGGTAGTAATTATGATATTATTTAATCCGAATTAGCTGTGTCATTACCTAAAGGGCAATAGTTAAAAGGACTCAACTGCACAAAAAAGGAAGTTTGGGGACTTAATTGACTAATTTTTAAGTTCAAGAATCCAATTAATCAAATACCAAAGCTCATAGACTAATAATAGATTGAAGAGTAAATCAAAGTTTTTATTTCTCGTTTCAGTTCGAATATGGAAACAATCTATGATTTTAAGACAAGAGGATAAAGAAAAATATAAAGAGACAGGTGAGGTATATTGCAGTTTCGTGTTATGCTCATCATGCAGCTAGGATGGAAGTCCAACATTCTATTCTCATTCACTTTTGCCAGTGCAGCTTACTTCTCTGATAATTTGGGTTTATATGAAGTTCAGAAAGAATTTTAAGGCATCCATCTATTGACTAAGTCAACATTGGTTAAGACAATGGAAAGACAAATACCAAATGTGGTTATTAAATAGCAGTCTTATTTAAGTAGCTCAGTAGTGTGTGGATAAACCAACACTTAATTTTGATGACATTTCAGATAATTTGTTTTTGCATTTTGCAAGTGATAAATGCATCAATTAGCACACACTTGTGATCATATTCACTCTTATTTATTATTTGTGGTCAATGTTTAACAAAATTGATTAATTTTTGGGTAGTATTCGAGTTCCGTATGTCTACCAAACTCTGTATATTTTAATGTACATGCATTTGTTAGATATTGCCTCGTGGTGGTGCTGATCAAACCTCAGACACAATTTTCCTTGTACACTTAGCTGTGCAACTTTTTCTTTTTATCTGCAACACATTGGATGTTTTTTAGTAGGATCTCATGTAGAATTTTTTATTCTTTTAGGACACCATGGCAAGAAGACCTGCTGATCCAGAGGAAGAGCTTAGGTGGATGTCTCAAGAAGTTCGTGGTTATGTAGAAGCTGTTTTGAATAGTCTTGCTGCAAATGTCCCAAAGGCAAGTAATTCTCAAGTCTGTTCTTTTAGCTTCAATATATTTAATATATAAAAAATCACCATTAGTTTGCAATTTTTAGCAGGCTGTTGTGCTTTGCCAAGTGGAGAAAGCAAAGGAGGACATGCTGAACCAATTATACAGCTCTGTGAGGTTGTTCTTTCTAAATATTCATGATAATATGGAGTTTTTATTTGGCATCCACAACATAAGTTATTTAGTGGCCACCTGATTTACTGATCTTCAAAATTAATTTCTGTATTTATGTCTTCGTCTAGAATCTATCTGAATGGGATAATTATCTGTATTTAATTTGTTCTATTTTTATCTGTATTAAGTTTGTTTTGAGCTTTAGAAAGACCTCAGGTACATAACCTTAGGTTGCTGCTTCACTTGGAGCTAAGCTGACTTAATTTGTGAAGCAAAACAACTTTTATCTTCACAGCTTAATGAAGTGGGGTGACACTTATCTCTGTTAGTATTCAGAACCAAAATCCAATTAACTGTGGAACTAGTCGTTATTCTAATACGTTCCTTGCTGCATGCTAGCCTTTTAGTTGGTCACCTTGGAAATAAACTAACCAGTCCAGGTCTGATACCATCTTAGAAGCAAATCAAATACATTATTTAATTTTAATTTGACCTGGTGGTACGATGAGAGACCCAGATTTATTACTTCGAGTTCAAATTTTCAAATTAACCGATATAGAACCATCGATTACTCTAATAATCTGACTGATTCTCCTGCTGTTTATAGTTGATTCATTAGTTCTTAAATTTTACTTGGCTACAAAGTAATAAAAAATTAGGGAGCCTTAAATTGAAAGATTTATGTTGTAGCATAGTACCTGTATCCTGATGGTTCTATATCAGCATTGGCAAATTTCTGGTGCTTCAGAGTTTCTCTCCGTTTTTCACAAGTTATTTATGCTGTCTCTAGATTGGGTGGAGCAATGGAAAAGAAAATTTTTTTAAAAAAAACGAAGGAATATTTTTTGCTGTGTTCGATTGTATGAAGAGACCATGATGGATAAGCAAAAGAGAACTATCAATAATCTTCTGTTATTTTCTTTTCATTATTTTTTTCTTCACTCTTTTCCTACTTTTTCTCAAGCTAGACACTAGTGTTTTGAAGCTCCAAGACAGCAAATTAATTAAGGTGTTTGCTGTCTAATACTTTGGTTTGTGGTTTTGGGACCTCTATTTAAGCAAATTAATTAAGGTGTTTGCTGTCTAATACTTTGGTTTGTGGTTTTGGGACCTCTATTTAAGCAGTACAGATTTCTGTTGTTTTTAATATATTATGGATCACAATATGCTTTCTACATTTTCCAACTCAAGTTCATGATTAATTATCAAATTCCTATCCGAGTTCCTGTCTATAAAATTTTCTTCAATGCTACAAAGCCCATAATTTAGTATCCAATGTGGTGGTCTACACAAAACTCCATTATGACAAACTTCTGAACTAATGTAACTATGAGCTAAGCTCTCTTTGAATAGTTACTTTTCTAATTTGAAAGAATAAGCCCTCATGTTCAAATGATGAAAATCAAAGCCTGCATCTTAAGAAGACTAGATGAAGGTAAGGTGTCAAATTTTTAATACAGGGAGACCCAAGTTCTAGTTTTTTTTCATACTATGGATGATGAGCAAAAAAGAATGTTTAAAGCATCAAATCATTTAACTGTTTCTTAAGCTGTTTCTTGTTTAAATTGTCTAAAATAGTGCTCAAAGTGCCCCGAGGATCGAAGAATTGCTTCAAGAGGATCAAAATGTCAAGGGAAAGCGTGAACGTGTTCTAAGGCAATCCTCTCTTCTATCAAAACTTACTCGTCAACTAGGTATTCATGACAACCGTGCTTCCGCTTCTAGCTGGTCCAATGGGGGAAATGGAGCAGGTATCTAGGCTATAATATAAATTTTGGTGATTGAATTTGTTTATTTAAAGGAAAGCATTGACTGATTAGAATTGTTGATCCTCTTGTCCTGTTAAAACCAAGAAAACCCCAATAGTTTAATCTTGCATTTTATATATAAAACATTAGTTTACAAAAGAACCCATGGCCTGTATTCTACTTGCTATTCTGTTAGATTATGATTCCTTAATTGTGTGTAATTGGAATACTATTACAATGGTCAAGTTGTTAGATGCTCTACTGTATTTTACAAAAGGATATTATTATTTTTTATCAGAACTATGTTTGTTATTGAGATGTTTACTCTCTGGACTTCAATTAGTTATCATCATACTTCTTTGCAGAAACTAGCCCGCGAACCAGCACACCTTCCGGCAATGATTGGAGATCTGCATTTGATGCTGCAGCAAATGGTCCAGCGGACCACTCCAGATCTTTTGCTGATTCAAGGTCCAACAGTGTTAATGGTCACAGCCGACGGTACAGTGATCCAGCACAGAATGGTGATGCGAACTCGGGTTCAAACTCCAGCAGCAGGCGCACACCCAATCGGTTGCCACCGCCACCCCCACCCTCGCAAGGAGGTTCATCATCAATGTATAAATTCTAGGCAGCTTATTGTCGCATTGATGGCTAATGTCCTTTTTTTTTTCTTATTTGGTGAGCATCTCTTTGTGCTTTTTCATTTTTGGGTGAGCTATTTCAGGCTGGAAGAATTGCAAAGATGTGTATCGACCTTATTAAACAACCATCATTCATTATATTGGAAATATATAAAAGGACCTTTGCCCTCTCTGGGTACTGGGATCAAGTTTTTCTTTAGGTGTGATACATGAGTTAACCGGTTTAATGGGAATGTACAAAAATTAATTATTTTTTCCCATTGAAGGCACCTGAAGGTCAGTAGCAAGGGAAGGTTGCATGTCCTTCAATCTACGCTAACTATAGACTGAAAAGAAGCATAACTTTGTACCGGTGCAAAATCTTTTCTGATGAAAAACATCCAACATTCCCATTTGAATTTTTTTTTTTTTTTTTAAAAAAAAAAATCTTTAGTTTAGGTATCTGTGTTATATACAGGCTTGTATATACATTTGCTTTCAATTCTGTGTTACATAAATACATGCTTCTAGCTTGGGTACAGCATATTTTATTTAGAATATATACAAATATAATATACATGCATATGGCAGGAAGCAATGTTAGGGTATTTGCGTGGAGATATTGTGGTTTATCTGCAGTGCGGGACTGATGGAATGCAGTTCCAAAACGAAGTTCCCAGGTAACCGCATCCCCCAAACGTTAATTGATTCAAGCTCACGGCATTTATTAACAAGAAGGATGAGCCCTGTTGCTGTAACATGGCGACAGCACCACAGAACAATAGCCTATATAATGATCATAAAATAAATAAATAACACAGGCGATGAAAATTCTAATATGAACATTGCAGTTAAACAGCCACTGTAATTAGCTTGAGCAAATCACCAATGACATTTAGACTTTATAAGATATATCAAAGCTAAATAGATTACTCAGCTGTATAAATGAAAGTAGTTGGTAATAGATGCAGGGTTTTCTGCAAAGTTTGCATTAATTAATAAATCTAATTGTGGTACACAAAGGTTTGATTATTATTAACTAGTGGCATAAGTTAATACAAACGGAATGGAAGAAAGTTTCACACATGAGGTCACTTCAGTAATAGATGTAACTTTTTCTTGTTTATATTAATTAATTCATCTTATAATTTTTCACATGTGGAATTGATATCTTTAGCGGCCACTAAACAGAACAATCAAATGGTTAAACCTTCAAGATAGATCATAAATAATTGTCTAGCTGCTTTAATAAGTGTTGGTCTACTTCTCAGGTTGGTTTTATATCATTAGAAAGTGATCTTAGTAAATATTTAATCATTGAAATTGAATACTAAATAGTAAATAGCAAACAGCAAACGATCCAGGATATCAAGATACTTGCCTTTAAATGTGGACAACTATTTGCAATTGCAAATAAAGATTCATCAGTAATAAATGTACCACCAACATTCAGGTGGCGAAGGGAAGTAGCCTCTGAAACCTGTATAAAGCCAAAAAATCTCAATGCCATCAAAAGATATAGGAAATAGAACCTTCAATAGGAATATTAGTTCTCAATACGTACACAATTAGAGCAAAAAAAGGACAAAAAAAAGGTTGTTTTATCTAGCAATGAGAACAATTGCTAACAAAAGTATGTGCAATGCTTGCTTTCGGCATGTGACATGGTTTACACTAGTTGGTGTAGTACATGAACAGAAGTTGTGAACACAAGCCAGGACTCGATGTGGAGACGACATGATATTGGCGTCCAACTTCCAATAAAACCTTATAAGATATATTTGCACACACAAAGAAGCACAAAGATCATAGTAGCTAACATGTTTCACTGGCTGTTCTGGGATTAAGAATCAGGATGTTACGAGTGACAGATCTTTTCTCTATGGCATGGGGCCTGAAACTTTAGTATTGATCCTTTGGATGAAATCGTCCAGTGAAGAACAAATAAGTTGAAAGAATTGTGCCTAAAACACAGTTTTCTCTATGCACACCAAATCGGACCAGATGGGACAAAATACCCTGAAACAATTCAAATTTCATCTGTTTCAAAACTCCCTTGCAAATCAAGCCCTTTTAGTCTTACTAATCAGAATTTTGTCACTAATCTAGTTTCACTAAGTTGAATACTTTTTCCTCTAATCTAAACTAATTTACCGATGTAAGGCTATTTAACATGAAAAGATGTAATCTCGATGTCTACATAACCCTAAAATCCATGACATAAGAATCCATTAAGGCTCCGTCAGTATAATTCCTTCAACATTCAAACCAGAAGCTAAATTTTGTTATGCTCTTCTTTCCCATCGAAGAGCAGTTCTCTAGCACCCATTGCACATCCAAGTTAATCATATCTATGATTTCATAACTTGAATATTTTGATCAGGATCTCCTAATACTCATGCCATGAGATCATGCAAATAAGGATAACAACCCCATTTACGAAGCACCAATAATATCTGTCTCTATAAAATAGTCATCAAACCCAGTTGCAAAAGTCTAAATTAATCAGTATAGACAAAGAGGTGATACATATCAAACAAGTTTGAGTGGTGCTTAAATTTCACTTCTCATAAATCAAATAATTTTTAAGGCTAGCATGAGAGAAATATATACAACACTCTCAACAAGTGTTTATAATGGTGAAAGAAAGATCCATACCAAAGGAATTACACCTCTATCGGTGATTCTTGCCATGCCCCACATGGATATATATGTCAAATTGCCAATACATTTTGCCAAAGATATCATGAATAGTCCTTCATCAGTTATCTTGCAACGCCAACAACTACGAGAACTATATGAAAAAACAATGTAAAAAAAAAAAGAAGGGCATTGCAAGAAACAAAGGCCGGAATATGGAAATTCTAGCATGCAAAGAAGCAAAAAAATTAATGGTGGGGAAACATGTAAACAAGAAAGACAACCATGCCATAAGGAATTACATGTTAAAAAAATAACAAGGAAACCATGACACCATGGCTTTACATGTTTCAATTTGGACAAAATTGAACTGTTTCTATTTTATTTCTTGTTCTCTGTTTTTAAATGAATAAAAATTAAAAATTATGCATTCTGAAAATCATTGAAATACTCCGTAAAATTTTCAGTAAAGATAATAATATTGTGAGGTGGTTTTCATAGTCCTATGTTTTTTAATGCCATATCAGTATCGATTTGATCGGAAATAATAGTATTTGGATAAACATTCTACATGTCTTGCTCATAATGTTCATTTCTTAGATCAAGATTCCTCATTTGCAAATGGAGTTGCCTTCAATTTGTTAGCGAAACATCTCTTCTCACTAAGGTCATGTATGTCCAAGCAACCTTCAAAATTTCTGCAAATACCCTATATGCCGATAATTGTGTTGAGAAAATCATCTTTCATTCGCTTATTCTTCTCAATCAAACACAAGAAAACAATTCCCCTCAATCAAAACACACCCAGAAGCCACGATTCAAGAAAGAATTTAGACATATAGGAAAAGGATAGAAACCACACATACATATCGAGTTCCTTCAAACCATAGGCAGAATGCACAATTCGCGCCAGGATCTCATCATCAACATTGAATCCAGAGAGGCTAAGCCTCTCCTTCTGTGCCAATGACTGCTCCACCCCTCGCCTCCACTTCCTGCACACCGAACTCGCCCTACTCCACAACAAAACAAGAAAACACGATCCAATTAGCAGTGAAATTGGACAAGATAAACAAAGATCGAAGTACTCACTGCGCTAATTCGATAAACGAGGGGAGAAAGGAGAAGATGCAAGCGAGGATGTCAACGGGAAGCCGCTCTATCTCCGCCTCCTCCTCCTCCTCTTTCCCCATCTCCTCTATCTTCGCCGACACATCCTCCAAGACGAAGATAATAAATAGGGCGGCGGCGGGAGAACCGGGAGGAAGAATGGGAAACGCGAGACGGTATGGTTTCCACCATGTATTAGGAGGTGGGCGGAATCCGTTTCCCATTCGATTTTATCTGATGCATCCGGAATCTGTCCAGAATGATGACGTCATTATGTTGAAATTATTTCCATTGCTTGACATGTTGCCATCTTGATGTCATGATGATGTGGTCCATGTGCTTATTTTCAATTTTTATTATAGAAAAAAATCAAGGGTTAGGTTAGCGGTGAATGAAGTAAACTTTTTTCTTTTTCTTGATTTTGGTTTTTAAATTAAAAAAGAGTGGTTTGAATTAATTATTTTTTAGATAATAAACTATTGGTCTCTGGCACTGTTTGTTTTTTCCCTTTTGGGGTCTTTGGGGGGATGTGTAAGGGCCTAAAGTAAATAGGATTTTGGATGGATTTGATTAAAGTGGAAATAATACTAAATAGTATCAGAGACTAATAAATAATTACCCCCTTAATTTTTAGGATTATAGTGAAGGAATGTCTATAATAGTGTCACATGTTTTGTCTATGCCGTGTCTTATAGTCATTTTTATTTTCTATTTTTGACATTTGGGTAATAATTTTTATTTTTAATTTTTATTTTTAATTTTTATTTATTCATTTTTATGTTATGGTTGCACACATAATTTACTAATTATACCCGTCTGCTTAGAAGGAGAGAATGGTTTTTATACATTATAATACTTAAACATAATTAATATAAATTTTTTTCATGATTCTAAAATTACTTGAGGCAGCTAAGACATTTGATTATTATGAGAATTGCCCCATTACTAATTCCATCACCAACCAAATTTGTGCCGCACAAACTCATAAATTCAACCTTTTGTCGATCTCATGATGAATTAGGGAATGTGCTAATATCTTTATAGTTTTACAAGCGCTCAACGATGGAGGAAAAATAAATAAATAAATAAATAAATAATGGAAATCCAAGTTCCAAGAAGAGTATTGTTCCCCACTAACTCCGGCCCCCTACTCGACATGGTGGGTGGGGGAGTAAAGGCGGGATGGGAATTCATCCTCGTGCTGCCCAAGGCGATGCATAGCCGAAAAGAGGCTCAAAACCTCTTCTCGGTCCCTGTGGCATATGGTGGTTCTTTTGTGCAGGGGAACCAAAAAAGAGGACAGACATAGAGCATTGAAGGCTGACGATCGTGGGCGATGGTTGTTGGAGGAAATAGGGAGAAGGAGGCGTAGGCGACGGTCCTAGCCCCGAGACCCATGTTGGACCGACTGAAAGCGAAGATAATGGACAAGGTATGGATTGATGATGAAGTTCTCTCTCAAGCTAGGAATGCGATGAGGTATGCACTCTATGGTAAGTTTCTTGATAAACCTCCTCCCTTAGATCTGGTTCATGAGTAACGCTCCCGGCTATGGGATAGCTATGGGAAGTTCACGGTGGCAGACATGCTAAATGGCTATTACCTGATTAGATGCTCATCGGAGCATATGGTGCAGACCTTGTTATTGGAGGGACCCTAGTCGATGAGTAACATGATCCTTCACCTCCTTCGGTGGAGAGTGAATTTCTAACAACATTCGAAAAGCTCTCAACAGTGACTGTCTGGATATAGTTGTATCATCTCCCGATAGAGTATTGGGACATGAACGCAATGGAGACGGTGGCATCGCATTTCGGTGAAATGATCCGAGTGGATGAAACCACATTGATCATGGATAGGGCTAAGTTTGTCCGGTGTGTATAGAGTTGGACCTAACCAAGCCGCTAAAACACGATGTGTGGGTTACTTCCACCTCAGTGGAGATTTTCGTTGTCTCTCTATGAAAAATTACCCTTATTTTGCTACAAGTGTGGGGTCATGAGCCACCACGTGGAGTTTTGCATGCAAAGACGGGTGGGAGTCATTATAGAGTTGTTAGTACCAAGCCCTAGAAACCTAACTGAAAGGGGAAAGGCGTGGAGGTCGAGGACATCACTTCTCTAGAGCAAAATACACTAGTGATGTAGGGTAAGACTCTACCTGAGGCCACGACTGAGCAGGAAGATGATAACCCGTTGTTTGGACCATGGATGGTCGTTTGTCAGTGAGGTCGAGGTCGGGGAGTAACAGCCGACGAGCACGAAGGCAGTCAAAGCGAGAGGGAGAGGAAGGGAACCTATCCCGAGGGTAAGCACCATATGTCGCCCAACCGTTCAAATGACCCATTAGATGAAGGGCAGGTGGCTACCCAAGTATGCGGCTATCAATTCCCCGAGAGTAGTGGTGGGAATGACAACCGAGGTGCTTGCTCCTGAGGAGAAACAGGAGGTCGTAAGCATGCTCCTGCAGGGGTGCGTGGCTTGAAGGGGCAGAACAGGGAGGTCCCAGGCTGCCACGTGGAGGAGCCTAATGGTAGTGGGGACCAGAGAAGCTTCGAGAAATTGGCTGAGACCGATAAAAGGACAAGTGGAAAAGAAAGAGGATGAGACGATGGGTAACCCACTGGACCTGATCACATCGCTTAGTGAGGATAAGCTGGTTGAGCCCAATCTAGTAGTAGTTAACCCGTTAAGTAATAACTCTAGATCTCAAAATATATACTAACATACACCTAGCTATGGTTAACCAGGTAGAAGAAGCTTTAAAAGGAATACAAGGCAGATGAACAAGATTGCAGAGATGGAGGAAAATAAAGAGCCCCCAGATCAGGATATGGATATGGATTTGGGGGAAGGAACCAGTGCTAGGGGAGAAATCAGATGGAAGAGAAGCTCTGAAGGGCTAGGGAAGTGGTTGAAGAAGGGGAGAATTGAGAAGGCAGAAGATTGAACAAATACTACTTAAATGGTTAAGATACTCACTTGGAATTGCAAAGGATTAGCAAGAAGGGATACTATCAATACGATACAACAAATGATCAAGGAATCACAGGCTTATGTTGTGTGTTTAGTAAAAACTAAAGCAAATGAAGAAAGACTCAGGCAGTTCTATGAAAATTTCAAGTCAAATTGGCATTGGGTTGCAATAACGGCATCAGGGTTCTCTGGTGGGATAATTGAAATATGGAGAAAAAGCTTTGGAGAAGTCACACCAATTGCCCTCTCTAGGTATGTTTTACATTTAATTGTAACGTTTGATAATAAAAAAACTTGGATTTCATTCTGGGGTGATCTCGTAGTTTTTGGCAAATATATTATCTTTAATCATTCTTAGTAGTGGCAGCTTTGCCCCGTGAGAGTAGAGTCTCATCTTGCATAGCCGCCAACCATTGAGTAGAGTTAGGCAATTCCAACGCCTCCTAATAGGATCTAGGTTCGTAAGCATCCATTAAAATGATGGCATTGGTTCTTTCCTCAATCTCAAAGAATCGATTAAGGATTCGACCACTACACCCTTTCCGAGTAGTTCGGATTCCCTAGGTATACTCCCACTGTCATCAACAACCATGGTCTACAATAGCCAAGTGCTAGCGGAATAGAGAAGGACCTGGTTAGTGCTAAGCAAACTGCCAAATTTTTCAGGAGCCTAGCTACTAATGGGAGACTTCAATGCGGTGCGAAGTCCTGAAGAGCGATGGGGTGGACCAAGCAAAGAACAGGTACCAAAACAAAACTCCTCAATGCATTTATTTCTAATAGTTGCTTAACTAAACTTAGTTATATGAACTCCCCTTTTACATGGTGCAACAATCGAAGGGGAGGAGCAAGGATATGCTAGATTGTATAGGGTTTTAGCTAATGATAGGTGGCATGGGAAAATAACATCATATAAAATTAGACACCTTCCTAGATGCCAATCTAATCATTTGCCCATATTATTAGATTGTAATTTAGAGTATAGAAGAGGGAAAAAACCATTTAGATTTGAAAATAGTTGGATACAATCAAATGGGTGTCAAGAGAGTGTAAATCTCATTTGGAATTCTGAAATAAATAAGAACCCCATGCAAAACCTTAGTCATAAATTCAATAACCTAATGAAGGACTTAGTTAGAATATGTAGTAAGAATTTAGACAACATAAACTTGAAAATTAAGCAAGTAGAGAGTAAAATAAAGAAGATAGAGGAAAAACGACAGAACCAAGGATCGAATAACCAAAAGGAGGTTAGATTGAGGGCAATGCATAACTTACATCAACCACTACTTAGACAGAGTACCAATATGTGGGCACAAAGGTCTAGATTGAAGTGGTTACAAAATGGGCACAATAATACAAAATTCTTCCTTCAAACAACCAGGGTACATAGGTTTCAAAACAAAATATATTAGATCAAAACAAGATGGGGCAACATAGTAGTGGATCTACAAGGCATTGAGGAAGAGTTTATCAATTTCTATTTTAAGTTATGGCAGGGCAGCCAAACAGAGACATTATAGGCCTGGTACAGGCTCTCCCAGATGACTGCCAACCCTGAACGAGGATCAAGGTAAGAAGCCGATTACCCCTGTAAGGCTCCAGGGCCAACTGACCTATGTTGATTATTTTTTTTTTAAAGCCTTCTAGAATACCATAGGAGACTTTGTAATTAAGGCAGTTACTTTTCTTTATCATATACAACTCCATGTTACTTGGAACTAAACCCACATGTCTTATACCTAAGAACAATAGACTAGTATATGTCAAAGACTACAGGTCAATCTCTTTATGCAATGTTAATTACAAAATTATAACAAATAAATTTGCAAACAGAGTTAGGAATGTATTGGATCATCTCATTGGTAAGGAACATAGTGCATTTGTGGCAGGTAGAAGCATTTTAGATAATGTCCTCTTAGTACAAGAATTAGCATCTTCATTAGAGGTAGATATCCTCTACCCAATGATGATGATTAAGTTGGATATGGAGAAAGCATATGATATATTGAATTGGAATGTTATACTTGTTGTTTTGACCAAGATGAAGTTTCCTAACAAATGGGTAGCTTTGGATAAAATTATTTTGTAGAAACTCCTACTATGGCCTTTATTATCAATGGAAGGGTAGGCAAGTGGTTCAAACCATCAATAGGGATAAGACAAGGTGATCCTATTTCACCGAACTTGTTTACCTTGTCTCACAGGTTCTAACCAATATTTTAAACAAGTCAACAACAATGAATATGTTAACAGGGGCCAGGATTAATGAGTCTATATTTGAATCACTTATTATATGTTGATAATATATTATTATGCAATGAAGCTTCAAGGAAAAAATGCAAGGACACGTAACTTGGGTATAAACATTTATAAAAACCTCAATAGCCAGAGGACCAACTGTGCTAGATCTGATATATACCTTCCCTCTTGGCTCAATGCTAGGGTCAGAAAAACCTCAACTTATCTATGACAGACATGGTGACCTTAGCCAATTCTATGATCATGTCAATTCCTATATATGCCTTGAGCATATATGCAACACATATGTAGTACCTGATAGCATCCTAGATGGCATAACCAGACTTGTTAGGAAATTCATATGGTCAAATAGGCAATCAGGCTGGGGCTTGCATATGATTAGTTGGAGTATAGTTACTTCTCCTAGACTTGAGGGTGGACTGGGTATTAGAGATTTGAGAATAATGAAAACATCATTATTGGCTAAGCATGCAATAAAGTTGATTAATGGGAAGGACAAATTGTGGGTTAAATTAATTGAGAGAAAATATGGAAGGGTAATGCCATGGGATATGAATATTAATAGGAAGGTTTTCTAGGGTTTTAGATCATCATTAAAGGCTATACAAGAAAGTAGAGGGAGTCTAACTGTGACAAAGGTAGAACTTAATGATTCGATATTGAAAGTGTCATGGCTATTTCATATTCAACTGAGTTTAAAGCCTACTTACATTAATATGATCAATTATGATCTGTTAAAGTTGCAAGTTGCCAACTTGACCAGGGACAACACTTGGGATGAGGAGATTGTGGATGATATCTTTCCACAGATAATAGCAGAGACAGTCAAATGTAAAATAATCAATGAGGAGCAAGGACAATTGAAATGGGTCTGAGGGCCAGGAAATAGAGGGATGTCATTATCTGCAGCAATATATGATCATTTGAGGTCAAAAGCAATAGCTGCAACTTGGAGGGGTTGGAAACAACTATGACAGCTTCCAGTGGCTCCAAAGGTTAAACATTTCTTATGGAAGCTGTGTCATGGGAGATTACCCACAAAAGAGTACTATATATGGCTAATATTAGCCCGCAGGAGAACTGCCTCTATGTAGTCTTGTCAGTGAATCTATCTTTCACTTATTTTTTTTTATTACAAGATGGTTGGATAGGTTCGGAGGGAAATTCAGGGCATGGGACATATATCAGCTATACCCTGGGGTGGCAGTCAGTTTGCTGATGGGCAGTGGCTAGAGACTTGAAAGCTAGGGACTTATAAACTAGCATCAAAAGAGTCAACTTTGATTGTTTATACGTTATGGCAAATGTGGAAAACTAGATGTAAAAAGGTGTTCCGGGATGCCCAAGCTGAACCAAAATGGGTGACAAACAAAGCTACAACCTTAGAATTTGAATTCTGTCACCAAGAGGAATCAATTGAAAAAAAGGGGGAACATCAAAGCTGGAGATGGAGAAAGGAAAACTTCAAACATATTTTATATGTGGATGGGGCATGGAAGGAGGAGCACTGACTACACGTATTGGCTTTGTGATTATAGACATTAAGGGGCTGTTTGGTTCAAGTTTTGGGATATTACCATGGAAATGTGACATTCCTGAGAATGTAGTCGGGAATGCTACATTTCCGGGAATGTTGTGGGAATGTTGCATTACCATGTTTGGTTCATATTTGCTTGGTCATGGTAATCAACTTGGTAATATTCCAAATTTTCCAAAATACCCTTGTATATAAAATTTTGAGCAAATTTAAATTAAAATTAAAATTAAATGTTAGATTAAAACTAATTAAATTTTAATACCAAAAAATAATTATGCCACAGTTTCCCAAAATACCCTTGCATCTAAAATTTTCATCAAATATCAAATAATAATAATAATAATAATAATAATAATAATAATAATAGTAATAGTAATAGTAATAATAATAATAATACTAAAAATAATAATAATAGAAATAATAATAATAATAATAATAATAATAATAATAATAATAATAATAAGGTGAGGGCAAAATGGGTATTCACATACCCACCAACTTGGGAATCCAGAAAGACACCTATTTTGGTGGGAATGTGGATTCCCGAGTTGGTGAGAATGCTGGATAAGTTGGGAATGTGCATTCCCACCACATTCCCACTGCTACAGTAACCAAACGGGGGAATGTGATCACATTCCCACCACATTCCCAGGAATGTGATCACATTCCCCCCAACCAAACAGCCCCTTACCAATTTTTGCCTTGCAGGTATAGGGTCAGAGAGGCTGGATCAGCTTATAAAGTAGAGCTCCAAGCATTGAAGGAGGGAATTTGGAGGCTATGGCATATGAAAAGCTCAGGACTAACCATACTGATTGATAATCAGTTCATTCTTAGAGCCTTGAAGATGGAGAGGTTAGGAAGCAACTGAAGATCAACTGAAATAACAAATGAGTGCAAAAACTGCTGCAAGACTTCAACTGTTTTGAAAGAGATGATAATTTAGTGGCTGATTGCATGTCTAGCAAAAGAAGCAAGAAGGACATGGACTAAAAGTATATATAAAAGACATACTAAATTGCCTGAATGGTTTATTTTAAAACTATAATAATAATAATAATAATTTAGAACAATTTCGGTGTGGTTCAAGTGAACAAATTCAATT
Organism: Dioscorea zingiberensis; assembly: GCA_026586065.1. NCBI lineage: Eukaryota > Viridiplantae > Streptophyta > Magnoliopsida > Dioscoreales > Dioscoreaceae > Dioscorea > Dioscorea zingiberensis. Next base: position 33,629,407 of record CM048825.1, on the reverse strand, counting down.
TATCTAAATTGGACAGCCCATTATATAAAAAAATAATTGACACTCCATCTGAAAATATAAATTGTGACGTGTGGCAACCAAACTTTGGGCCAATTTACAAACTTGGAAAAGATTAAATAAGTGGGTGTCACCTACCATCAAATAAGTATTAATGTAGGGTTATGTCATTGACTTCTTCCTCTCACCGGCTCTTCAATCTTCGCTCAAACTTTTTCAAAGTTTGAAATAGCAAGCTTTTACTTTTTGCTTATAATGGCACCATTCTCTCTACATCTTTGCCACATGTCTTCAACATGTTCCTCATTTTCTCTATTTAGTTTCATATTATTAGTTTCTATGGGTGATGGGAAAACTATTTAATTACTAATGAATAAAATTATGATATATATATATATATATATATATAATACCACTACATGGTAAAACATGAAATAAACTCATAAAAATAATAAATACATACCCTAATAATGGGTCTCTTATGAATCAAATAGGAATTATATTATGGATTAAATATTAGATAATGAATATAAGAACACTTATTAATTAAAATTATTAGTTTAGGAAATCTAAAACTTATTATTATTATTATTATTATTATTATTATTATTATTATTATTATTATTAATTAATTAATTAATTAATTAATTAATTAATTAATTAATTAATTAATTTGTTGGGTGTTGAATGGCAAGTTTATATTGTTGTAACAAGGATGATGAATACTCCTTAATTTAATTATGAGCCCAATTTCTATTGAAACAACTTTTTTTCACAAAATAAATTTAATTGATGTATTCAAGAAAAACGTTAAATTTAAAAATATACATTAAATTTTTTAATGTTAACCCATAATTCAATTAGAGGAAAGTAATTTTTTTCTCTTTTTTTTTAAAAAAAAGCGAATAAACCACATTCATTAATATAGGCTTTGGTCTTTGGTGAATCATGCTACATGAGGCCTGGTTTGAGCAAGATTGGATTACATTCTACATAAGAGTTTGACATTGAGGAGGTACGTAGGTGGCCTTACTTGTCGGCCGGCAAGGTCCTTATTGACCTTCTATCCTTGAGCCTACTTCAGTTGCTTTTCACCCTCAAACTCTATGTTTGGGGTTTGGTGGGCGTTGTTATTCCTCCTCCTGAGTGAATTTTAGGCTCCTCTTAACAATGAATTCCATTACCAGTAACTTTGACTTCTATGTTGCGTGAGTTGTATCAAACCAAAAGAGTATGAGAAAATTAATATAACATGTTAGTTTATATTCGTGTCGGACTGTAGCTCGTTTCGAAGAGGCTGCAAAAGTGGATCGAGATGTGTTGGGTGTATGTGCATTGTAAGAGTAAGTGAGTTGTTATTTCCACTGCTTCATGGCAAAGGTAGCATAACATCTGGTGTGTTCTTCTTTCCAATTTCTCTTTGTCAGGTTTTGTAGCATGAGGATCTTATCATCCCATGCTAACCAAGCAAAGAGTTTTACTTTTATGGGACACGGGGTCTTCCAGAAAGTGGTTGTCAATGGATTTCGCATTCCTCTATTGATCCGGGATTTGACACTAAGCTATTTGTTTGGGGTGAGTCATCATTCCCTAGTGTTCGGTTGGCTATTGATTCTTTGTTGTAGGTGTTGGCTTAACCTACTCAGTTGTTCATCAGCCTTCGTTGATAGCAGACCTTGTTTAAGTAGCTATTACCTCCATTTCCAGCCGTTGTTTTGCCTCTGCTATAGCGAGGTTCTTGTTAAGCATTAGTGGTAGTATATATGGGAATAAATTGAGTGGTGCTTGTCCATCCACCCAATTTTCGTGCCAAATATATCTTATCTCATAAAATATTATTAAAGTGAAAAAGAAAATAAAGATAGTCTAAATTAATTTAAAAATAAAATAAAATAAATTTTACATTATTGTTATTTATTAAGTTTATATAGTAAGAATGGTAAAAAAAAAAAGTTTGATCAAGTTGCTACGGGCCTCTCATGTATTTCATCAAGAACAAATTTTAATTTTCTTTAATGAAACTTGAATTAGAGAATAGGATAATAAAGCATATCTTTGTTAGGGCTTAACCCTGAATATATAGACACGTACAAAAGAGGAAACATTCTAATTGTTGGGTTTGAGTGTCCAAGACCAACTAGGCTGCCGATCTGGAAGGCTGCCGATGTAACAAACCGATCCGAAGAGTTCGGCCGATGTGTGGAATCCAAGACACGAAGCCGATGTGTGAGCCGATGCGTCACTCATCGATATCAGTGTCTGAAGTGTCAGATCGAAAATGTATATCGGATGGATACTTCGGACCAGTATATTTGACAAGCAGTTGTTTGCTTGTTCTACCTGACACCAATCCCAATGTGGGAACTGTGGCGTCAAAGAAAAAGGTGTCTTGGAACTACCACAGGTATGATAGCAGCATGGTGTGACATGGAGTGTTGTACACGCTGCAGAAAGGTGCTCTTGGGATTCGAGCCAAGAAGATAGAAGAGAGGTTAATGTCTCCTTGGTAAAGGGACAACACACAAGACTGAACAAGAGAGTGAACCAGAGCACCAGTGAAGCAAGCAAGAAGAAGAAGAAGGAAGGAGACGTTGGAGGTGAAGGACTTTGAAGCTCAACTGTGGTTTGAGTTTGTTTGCTTAAGCTTGTCTTAAGTTAAGTATTCACTGATCTGTTTGTCTATTCCTATCTTTGTTTGTAATCTTGAGTTTGGGCATCAACTCAAGAGTTACCTTGTAGTTCTTGCTTGAAATTTTAGTGGATATCTCTGTGTACCGGTGCCCCGTGGTTTTCCCTCGATTTGTAGGGTTTCCATGTATATCTTGGTGTGTTGTCTCTTGTGTTTGTGTTTAGTGTTCTTTGTGCTAGATTCTCACTAAGCTGTTCCTACACCTCTTCCTCTGAGGTCCATCTGCGCAACACTAAATGACATGGTGTGATCTATAGTATGACAATATCGACAGAAAATGGTAGAATGAGACGGCGAAGAATCCATGAGAAGAAGCTTGAGATGTTGTACGATAGTGGAGCAAATGGAAATTCAACTAAATGGCTCGAATATGATGAAACTTGAATTAGAGGGGGGAAAAAGTAAAGGGCAAAAGCATTAATGGTCCCTATATTTTATCACTTTATTCAATTCCTTCTCTTCCTTGTATTTTAAAAATATTCAATACGATAACTGTATTTTGTGTATTTTATTTAATACAATCCTTGTTGTAAACATGACAGCTTACGTGTCATACGAATGAAATACAACATATTTTTTTTGAATTTTCTTATTTACACGTGGTTGTATTTCATCACGTCAGTATGCCATGTCAACATGCCACGTATATTTTTTATTTTTCTTAAAGATTACATTTTAAAAAACTTAATTTTTTTTATTGTATGATGATGTGGCATGCTGATGTGGTATGATGCCACATCATCATTTTTTAAATATATATTTTATTTTTTAAAGATTGCATTTTTGAAAATATGTTAATTTTTTTATTGTATGATGATGTGGCATGATGCCACATTAGCAATTTTATTTTAAATTTTTTTAAAGATTACATTTAAAAAATATATATTTTTAAAATTTTTTATTATATGATGACATGACATTTTAAAAAATTTATTAAAAAAAATTTCTGACATGGCATGCTAATGTGGCAAGATACTGTCATGTCTAAATAAAAAAAAATTAAAAAAAATAGGTTATATTTCATTCCTATGCAACGTAAGCTGCCACGTAAGTAACAAGGATTATATTGAATAAAATACATAAAATATAAGGATCATATTAAATATTTTTAAAATATAAAAAAAAATTGAATAAAGTGATAAAGTACTGGATCATTATTGGCTTTTGCTCACAAAATAAGTCATATCTCTGTTAGGCCACTAACCCTAAATATATTGCCATGCATAAGAGAGGAAACATTATAATATGACAACCTTATTTAGGGTAACAAGTGACTACTATAGAAGGAAATATTCAAATAAATAAAGTTCCATATAAAAAAGTATTTAAATACGGGAGAGGTATGAAAGGCAAGGGGATATTGTAACACTTAATAAAATATATTTCATATATTGATTGTAAGGGAATAAACTATTCCAATAAAAAACAAATATCACTATTGACCCTAAAAACCTGAAAGTGTTTGGTTGGGGGTTATCTTCAAGGGTTATCCTAACACAATTTCTCATAATAAAATTTTTCTTATCAAAACTTTTAATTAAGATTTAAAAATATAATTCACCAATATATAAAAAACATATCACTATCTTATCATTGATGTCTTTAGTTTAAAAATTTTCTTCAAAAAAATTCAAAATTTTTTAAAACTTATTCATATCTCCAAATGAGATAACTCCCTACCAAACACAAAACGTTTAATGATCGGAGCTTGTCTAGCAGCGTTAAAGTAGTGCAATTGTTGGTCAAGTGAAGATGGATAGGAGACAGAAGTTTGTAAAACCCTCCACCTCTCATTTAGAAAAGGTGTGTTCCAACTCTTTATGTGAATATTGGTATATTAGTAGTGTAGTTATTGGTCTTTTAACTGTTTATTCATAATAATAGTAGTGTGTTTTAAGTGTATGTGTTTATTTTTATTTTTTATCTTAGTAGTGTAGTTATTGGTCTTTATGTTTATTTTTTATTTACTAATGTACTTATTGGCTTTTAGACGTTTTTTCATCATAGTTATAGTTTATTTTGGGTGTATGTGTGTATTCATTTTACTAATGTAGTTGTTAGTCCTTAGGCAAGAAAATATTAAAAAATGAATACATATTCGACAAAAGGTGCATGTTGCACTAATTGTAGATAAAATAAGATAATGGTGTTTAAGATACTTTTGGATGCTTCATAGACACCTAGGGTTAATATTACGTGAAAAAAGATAGTGTCTAAAAACCTACATATATTATATATTGAATCAGATCTTGTCTTTGATAGAGGGATATCGAGACAAAGAACTTATATAACCAGCTTCATCTAGTATTAAGGCTTGGTTGTTGTTGTTGTTGTAGTAGTTATTGGTATTAAAGCCAATAAAAGGCATTTATACAATGATAATAAAGAAAAAAAGAGAACAAGGGTACATAGTAGTACAAATGGTAGGTTAACACAAGCGACAACAAAATAGATATTTTAACCAAATACCTTTTGGCCTATTGGTACCAAGTTACTGTATAGAGTATGTTATCTCAGACAAAATAAAGTTTGAACCTCCACTCAGTTGTATTGAGGTGGGCTCCACATCTGTGCATGTCCCTGACTTTCAAAGCATTTGTCACCTTTGTCAAAAAAAAAAAGATTTTTTTAAAAAAATCAAACTTAAAAAAATTCTCAAATTGTTGGAGGAAAGACCCCAAAATAAACTAAAAAAATAACTAAATAAGTCGAAAAAAGTTACTATTTGTCTAAACTACAAGAGTTGTAGTTTTTGAAACTCTTAAACTAAATTTGACTTAAATAATACTAGTTAAAATAAATATTTACAATTAGATTTACATTATTCCAATTAATTACTGATATTTTTAATATTTAATTTATTTAATATTAATTAACAATGATATTATGTAATCAATTAAATTTCCAAATCCAAACTAGATCATCAACACAACACTTTCATACAAGTAGACTACCAAATAAACACTAATTTAGTGTTTCTAATAACCAGATATTTGGCACTAATAAGAAAACGTCAAAACCTCGAGAAATGAAGAGCAAGTCTTGAAGTCAAACAAGCCGCCTCATAGTTCTTCTCTCTGCCAACTCTTCAATCTAATGAGAATGACACCGTTGTTGCAAATGCTGGGCCCCACCATGTCGCTGCACCTTCTCACCCAATGTACTACCGCACACCAATTCCCACTTGTATGTTTTTTCATTACCAATTGCCTCACAATACTCGGAACTGAAGTGAGATTAAAATTTTTAATTTTTAGCAAAATTAAATTATATAAAATTAAAAAACACACCAATAGCATGAAATATGTGAACTTTAGGAACCGAACAGGAATTATAAAGTTATGTTTTTTCTTTTAATAATATAAGTGATAAGCAGTTAAGAAATTAAAGATGTGCATAAATCTCAGTGGAATAGACAAAAAAGCGGAACCCACATACACATGGACACACAACTATTGCTCATACTTCCAGAAATATATTCTCACCCGTAAATCAAACCGAGAATTTTTGATCGTTGGAATTCTTGCAGGATCAAGACACCAATAACTTATGCTTTTGATATCTAATTTTAAGCTCGACTCCTTTACCAGCTTTGCTTGTTGTGCTGAAAAGTATATGTGTGTGCCAAAGACCTCTTGATCTAGCAGCATAAGTCCATTGCATAAGGGATTCAGCCTATGAAAATCCCAAAATTGAAATCCCGCTAAAGCAAGGTGAGAGCGCAGCGCGTGAATCACCCAGTAGGGTGATCCACGCAAACACTCGAGTCTTCTCCATGTTGATTAGTAATAGACCGAACGATAAAATAAAAACATATTATGTGAAATCTTTGAGCTATAAAATAAAAAATCCGGATGAATCAAGCCCCCATATACATCTTTTTGACTCATCCTTCCAAGGGTGCTTATTGCCCATGTCCAATATATATATGATTCCCAAAAAGTAATTATTAGTAAATATATGTAAATAAAAAAACCAAAATAACAATTTTCCTCATAATCAGAACCGAATCAGATCACCCATTTCTTCTACCTTCATCACTGAAATATAATAAATTCACATCTAACTTTTTAACCAAGAAACGAAGAAAACGGAAATTCAGTACTAGTGAATCTACTAGACCTGCCGTCATCTTTGCCCTGTTTTTTTTCCTCTTCTTCTTCTATGTTTGGCAGTCAATCCTCATCGGAAGTCTCAGGACTTGGCCGCCGGTTGAGATCCGGATTCTTGTTCTTGGTTTGCTGATTGAGAACCAACTCGGTCTGCGCGGCATCGACGCGGGCCCCAACCTCCATCGCCTTCTTCCTGATCGACGCCGCCGACAAGGGCTCGGAAGCCGAGTCCAAATCGGCGCCCTCGGCGGAGATCTCGTCGGGGAAGTTGAGCCGCGCCGATCGGCCGCGCAGGTAGTAGACGGCGGTGTCGTAGGCACGGGCGGCGGCCACCGCGGTCGCGTAGGAGCCGAGCCATATCCTTGACCTCTTGTTCGGCTCTCTTATCTCCGCCACCCACTTCCCCCACTTCCTCATCCTCACCCCTCTGTACGGCCGGCCCCTCCCTGTCCCCGCCCCCGCCGGATTGGCCGCCGCTCTCGTCGCTGCCGGCGCCGCCGTCTTCATCGCCTTCTAGTCCTCCCTCGTTGTGCAGCAAACCCCATTAGTTTCATCGGCCCACTTCCTTTCCCTGTTTTGTTTTGTCCCCCTAGTTTTTATCCGCGTTTATTCTAATTTTTTCAGTTTTTTTTATAAACCAGACCCCATCCTTTTTAATATTTCAAAAACACCCTTTTCTTTTTAATTTTTAGTTTTTCGCGGGGGTTAAGAGTAAAAAGCCGACTTGGCTTAAGTGGTTGTCGGGCAGGGGAGGCAGCCACGTGTTTGGATTTTGGGTGGAAAATGGAAATATAACGCGCGGTTGTGCTCGCCGACATAGGCGCTGTCTCCACGTGGCGGCGGGACAGCACGTGATGGCTGCCGACGAGGACGTTACCGCTTCGCCTACGGAAGCCGCTCCCATCACAGGACACGTGCAAACCCACACCGAACATCCATCATCAATCGAACATCAAAAGTACATCCAACGGTTGGGAGAGGCCGAAGAAAAGGTCGGTGGAGTTCATACGTCCACGCAATGACTTGCTGGGGAAGTGGGAAAGTGGGGTTCCCATTTCATTATTCCAAACATGAAGTGTAGTGTAGCTTCTTATTATCTTATCTGATGATTTAATTAATCATAGAAATAGATGGGTAACGATGAATATCAAGTCTTCATAAGGTAAGCTGGAGGGAATCTGGATAATATTTATATATTTTTTTGTTTATTTTATTTTCATATTTCTCAGTTCCAGTGCCGACCAAGCCGGATGGATCTAGCTGTTTGGTTTCATATAGGCTTGTATTATTTGGTTTCAGGTTATCCTCTCACACTCACCAAACTATACGCTCTGTTTTCACAGGCCCTTTTGAATTAGTTTATAAGAATTATTTTAATTTTAATTAAAAAAAATTTTTAAAAAAATTCTGAGAATAAGTTAAGGGCTTTTATTACTTTTATAATAATTGATCTTGGTATATCCGGTCAAATATGTGGCGACATCTTGAGCGCCCATCCGACCGGTCTAGATCAGGCCTGCGACAGCATCCCTAGCGCCCATCCGCCCAGCCCAGATCCCCAGCTTGAGTACCTTCTTTCGGCAAAAAGGTGGTCATGAAGTCAAGACATGGGGAAGAGAAATGGCATGGGGATAAGGCACAAAGCAGATCATGTCAGAGGATACGTAGGGTAAACAAGGCCTCTGACATGGGAGGGGACGGCGTCGAGCCTATGACATAGGAGGGGACGAGAGCCGAACCCTAGGGGGAAGGACACAACAGAGGAGGATAAGAAGGGGAAGAACAACTGAGGGGTAAGCAATCCAACCGACTGAAAACACCTCTTCCACCTCCAAGTTCTCTCCTACTGACTTGATCATCGGAGTTGAACCAAGGCATAAGGCCCGCTCCGACTGGTTTTTTCTCTCTACGCAGGTACTCCGACAACCAAGAGCCGCCCACGATTTTCTCCGGCAACTGTCGACATCCTCCCAAACAAACAAATCACAACCATTGGCCGGAACCGAGCCCGATCTCAAGTAAGAACCGGTTTCAACGCTAATAATAATAATAATAATAATAATAATAATAATAATAATAATTATTATTATTATTATAAGGGTGTTTTGATAATTGACACTTTCAAAAACAGCTTATTTGAAATAGTTTTTTTAGAAGCTACAAAATAGGGAAAAAAATATTTTTTAATTTTTTTAATTTTTTTTAACAACTACTTTTCTATAAACCAACACAAACTTATTTTTTTTTATAATAATTAACTATTCATCCCTTAAATAGTGGCCAAATTTCCTATAGGTCTGGGGGGTTAGTAGGGGTGTAGTATAATAGTATTTTGAGTGTATATATTTTGGATGGAAAATAATGTCAAATAGTATCAAAGACTAATAGAAAATTTGATTTATTTTTGTTATCAGAAGTACTTAATTTATAAATAAAACATTTATAGGCTTTTGAAAAACTGATCCAAACAAACCCAAGGTCTTACTGACAAGAGGAATGGCCAGGCGCCAAAGAGGACTAAGATTAATGAATTTGATAAATGATTAGCTCCTAATTCTCTTGTCTAAGTTAGCAAATCCCAGCAAAGCAAATGATTAAACTTTTGTGACAAATAAAAATTGACATGACCTGCTCAACCGAAAAACATCAATTGCCGACCTGATTAGTATATATTTACATCTTGTTAAGCATATTACTTTTAATGAAAAGAATGAGGACAAAATGACCCTAATAACTGATTTGAGCCAAATCTGGCCCACCAACCCAGTACAATACTGCACTCATTATTTGCACATATTTCTTATTTAATTTTTTAAGGGAATTATTAAAATAATTATTTTTTTACTTTAAATTATTTTAAAATTTGAATTTTATCGGAGATATAATTGGAAAGTCTATCCAACTCATTCCTACTTGCAAGTTGCAACAATTGTAAATAATATTTAATCAATCTAATTTGTATTTGGAAGTTCAGGTGTCAGCTACCGGAGTTGACTTGCGGTATTTAAACTATTTAATTTTATTAATTATTTTTTAATGCTAAATGTTAATTAGGTTTATCCTTCCACCTCAACTTTTAATATTTCAAATTGAATTTTCTTACTTTTAAATTGTTTGCAAGTTTGACTTCCATCCAATTTATCTCATTTAACACATGGTGCACCATATTCATATAATTGACATAAAATCTCAATTTTATTTTTTAGAATTAAAATATTTTTTAAAAATAGTTAAATTAGTTTATTTATAAAAAATGAAAAAAGCATTTTATTGACAGTTAAGATAAAGTTTGCATAGTACATAGATTGTCTTCGGTGCCACTAGCTTCAGCCGCTTGGATACACATTGTATCAAACCAAAAAAAATATTAGGGAATCGATTTCTCAAATAATTGATATAAGATTTTATTTTTTTCAGTTTTGCTATTATTTGGTGTCATATAAATTGTAACAAATTTATAAGAACAACTTAAATTTTAGGGCATATTAGAAAACTTAAATTTAGAACTACCAGACTACCTAAGGAGGTGAAATAACGTCCATGAATTTTACTTAAAAGTATAATACTATAAGGTATCATTATCGGGATATATAATTTAGTTTTTTTTATCCATAGTTTGAAACATTAGCATATGATATATGTATAATTTTTAATGATTTGTTTCCTAATACTCAATTAAGGTGTCATTTATGCAAATCTTTAGCATGTTTGGTTGTAAATAATTATTTGTGATAGCTTGTAATAATTATCACAAAGATTTATTCAACTAAACATCTTATTACTGAATTAAGTTCTTATCATAGCTTGTAACATTTCTTTGCCATAACTCATGACAATTCTCGCAAAGATTTATTCGATTAAACATCTTACCATTTTTGTGTAATCCTAATATCTTAATTTTTATTTAATTTTTTAATATAGTTGTTCTAATGATTTATCTATCAAATTATATTAATTACATTATTCAAGTATCTTTCATTTTAGAAAACCCTAACAGCATAAAATATAATTTTTAGCTAATCATTTGTTTTAGTAATTTCTCTACAATTTTTTTTCAAGTAGTTCTCATTTTAGTAAACCCTAAAACTTATTTTAGAGTTTAGGTATCATTCATTATAATAAATCATTCATTATAAAGTCAAATTTTGCATTCATTAATGAAAAATGTTCATGCAATACATCTCCATTTTTTACAATAAGGACATGTTTGGTTACAAAATAAAAAATTATGGCATAATTTTTTTTATGTAGGAAGTAAAGATGATTATGAGAGAAATTTTTACATATTTTATTCCTACAGAATGAGTGTTTGGCTAACATAATAAAAAATTCTTACAGAAATTCTTACCTATTTTATTCCTACTTATAAAAAATTCAAGAAATTTTATGGAAATATGGAAGATCCTAATGTGGTTTCTGAAAAAAAAAATGGTTTTTTTTCTAGGGCTTTGACCGCTCCCATTCTTTGTATTCATAAAAATTCGCGAGCGTTGCTTCAATGGCATCAATGGCGGATTCCTCGTCCTCGTCATTAGGGCAGAACGACAGGATCTTGAATTCAGGGATCTCCACCAAAAGGGGGCAGGGCATCAGGGGAGGGGTTGGGGCGCCTTGCGAGGGTGGGAAACGGTGGTTGTGACGGTGGTTTCTTTCCTTAACAACGTTGTCCTCAATCTCATCAAGGAAATAGAGGACTAGGAGATGCCGAAAAAGGAGATGAGATAGATGAGGGAAGCGACAAGGCAAGCGAGGGCCAAGTTCTCGTGGAGGGTCAGAGAGATCGAGAAGGGGACGAGAGAGGCGGAGAGAAAGATCAGGAAGAGAGGAGGAGAGAAAAAGAGTGGATGAGGTCGCAACTTTTACAATGAGAAAATATTCCACTTTGAGTGGAATATTTTTTTATGCCATAATGCCTATGTTATAGCATAATTTCATACCCTCAAATAACCAACTCAAACACCCAATATTGCATAATCCCCACAAAATATAAATTATGGCATAATGTATAGATTATGTCATAATTTTGGGCTATCCAAACAAGGCCTAACTATAAACACAAGTAGAATATAATTAAAATGGAATTGCTAATAAAAATTCATATTGTATTAAAAATATAAGTACATCAACTTCTATGAAGGTATCACATTCATATCACATTCTTATCTTCAGTGTACAGTAGTGATTTTCAACATTCCCTGGTATAAAATTAGAAAGAAACATGCCATTGATAGCAACTTGTCATGTCCTGCTCAAGTTGGCCCGAAAATATCTAGAATTCTTTGGAGCGGCCTGGAGATATCTAGAGGGAGCGAGCTAGAGTTGGACGGACTCAACTCAAGCCTAGAAGGCTCTAAAGATGGCTAGATCTCTATGGCATATTGTAAAGTAAAACTAGAATTATGTGGATATTCTAGACCTTATGAAGGATCTAGAAACTTGCCACAGGATCTAGAAACTTGTTGCACAATCCTAAGGCTTGGTACCACTCTATAAATAGGCCTCTTGGTCACCACTTATAACCATCTTGGGAATCAAGAGCAATACAAAGCTTCCTTCAAAAACTCTCGAGTTTTTTTCTTTGCTTCTCTAAATCTCTAGCTCTACTACTAGCTTCTTTCGGAGAATTTCGGGAGAAAGGCAGGCTTAGTGCAACAAACCACGCTAAGTGTTGCACGATTTCTAGTTGAAGTGTTAGGGTCGTGACAAATGACATCTTTTGACTTGGCTCAAGACTCTTTTGTTGGCTTCCGAACTTCCTCATGCCCACGCTCCGTTGAGACTTCCAAACTTGGTGTGGCTGGAGCAATAGTCTTCATCATGCCAAGGATGGTAAACCTTCAACTTAAAGCACAACTTCAACCAAAAGCTCCAATACCAACTGTCACGACTCTAACATTTCAACTAGAAATCGTGCAAGACTTAGCGCATTCCGTTGCACTAAGCCTGCCTTTCTCCAGAAATTATCTGAAAGAGGCTAGTAGTAGTGCTGGAGATTTAGAGAAGCAAAGCAAAAAACTCGAGAGTTTTTGAAGGAAGCTTTGTATTGCTCTTGATTCCCAAGATGGTTATAAGTGGTGGCCAAGAGGCCTATTTATAGAGTGGCACCAAGCCTTAGGATTGTGCCACAAGTTTCTAGATCCTTCCTAAGGTCTAGAATATACAAGAGTTTCCACATAATTCTAGTTTTACTTTACAATATATCACAGAGTTCTAGCCATCTCTAGAGCCTTCTAGGCTTGAGTTGAGTCTGACCAACTCTAGCTCCCTCTAGGTATCTCCAGACCGTTCAAGAAAATTCTAGATATTTTCGGCCAACTTGAGCGGGACGTGACAAACTTCATCAAAAGACACATCGGTCAGTTGAAAGTCTTGTCGCACTTCAACCCTTTGTTTGCTTGGTCAACAAAGATAGGAATAAGAAAGTCATCTAATTTCGGCTTCCAACGCTTGTCTAGTGTCCCACATTTGCTACCTCTTGAACTAATGATAGTATCACTATAATGCCTTGCATGGTTTTCTCTTTTGTTTTAAACTTACTTAAATTAACAAATAACACAAGACATATGCACACCAATGATGATGTACTCAGAAGTAGGGCATTAATATATGGAAAGGGAAAAAACTACTTTACTATTTTATTCATATATACTAGCAAATCAAATGCACAAATTTGAGGGCAACAAAGTCTAAAATTAAGAATCAATAAAAGCAGGGAGACTCCATTTAGTTAGGGTGAAAATTGTTGAGCTCATTGTACAGTGTGGGAGGTAGTGTTTTTTAGCAACATTTCATTGGAGATGTTATCTCTAAGATCAACCCACTACCTATTCTCCTCCCTTTGCTCCCTCTATGTTTGAACTGAGATGTGCTTGAAACTTCATCACTAATGCATCATTCGTAAGTAGAATCTTGTCATTTGAATTAGCACTAACGATGTAATTATGTATGACAATTATGACAAGAACTTAGAATGGTCGTGATGTGAGAATCTTGAAATGATTCTTTACAATTCCAAAGGCATGCTTAACCCTGTAGTGCAAGGTTGAGTACCTAAGGTTAAAAAGTTCTTTTAAATTAGCGGGTGTTCAACTATTATATATATTCCTTCAAATGATACCTAACACTACAATAAGGGGTTAAGCCATTCATTATGGGGAAACCATATCAACAAAATAATATTTCACTTATAATAGATTGTATGATATGTTATTTATTTTTTCTAAGATCTATAATATAATTTTACAAAATCAAAACAAACTATCTTCTATTACTTTTAGACAATAAGGCGGTGCTCGCAAAAGAACGTCTCGCAAAACTATGAAGTTATTTACCGACTCCTAGCCAAAACATAACTGAACTTAAAATCATGATCCTCTATAATAAAACATTTTGAGTATACACCTTGTGTGACGCCGGGTGGGGGTAGCGATTATCCCGCTGGCTAGCTGTGACCTAAAGATCGCAAGGAAGAACTCGAGAAGTCATCCACACAAGAGAGAAACGTCTCTCAAATTTAAAACAATTTCATAGAAATCAAGGCTTACTGAAAACTAACCCACAAGTTAGGTTAAATAGCCAAAAACCTAAACTTATCCAAACTTAAAATTTAAAACAAACTAATACTTATCCGAAATCCTAGATAAAATCGGGTTTAAATCTTATTATAATTTGATAAACTAATAATTACCAAAAATGATAAAAAAAAATAACCAAAAACAAAGTTTTGAAGGGAAAACATTGGAATTTTGCATCGAAAATGTGCCTAATAACTGAATTACATTATCTAGCTCGGATCCTCCTGTATCAGTCACCCCGGGTTAGAAAGAACTCGCCCTCGAGTTCACAACAACGTCTTCAGAATCCATGAAACAATCATGATGTTAGACTGCCTCATTCGGAACCTACCCACGATGACCACGATCAAAATCATGCACCGACAGACGCCGAGAAAACCCTGTGACTTGTATTTGCAAATCCTCAATCATCACCTCCTGAATGTTACGATAATGGCGTTGGACTTCCTCCTTCGGAACCTGCCCATGACAACCACGATCAAAATTGCGCGTCGTTAGACGCCGAGATAATTCTGTGACTTGTCTCTGTAGATCCTCGCTCATCACATCCTTGACGTCTCGTTCATGGTCCTAGACCTCCTCATTCGGAACCCGCCCACGACGACCGCAACCTCGACCTCAACCTCCCCTAGCCATTGATGCCGATGCGATCTCGTCCCAGGAATATGTTGAGCTTTGGTACCAATTGACGCCGTGCGGGGTAGCGATTATCCCGCTAGCTAGCTGTAACCTAAAGATCGCAAGGAAGAACTCGAGAAGTCATCCACACAAGAGAGAAACGTCTCTCAAATTTAAAACAATTTCATAAAAATCAAGGCTTACTGAAAACTACCCCACAAGTCGAGTTAAATAGCCAAAAACCTAAACTTATCCAAACCTAAAATTTAAAACAAACTAATACTTATCCGAAATCCTAGATAAAATTGGATTTAAATCCTATTATAATTTGACAAACTAATAATTACCAAAAATGATAAAAAAAATATCCAAAAACAAAGTTTTGAAGGGAAAACATTGGAATTTTGCATCGAAAACGAGCCTAATAACTGAATTACATTATCTGGCTCGGATCCTCTTGCATCATTGTGCCCATGAAAACATGTTACTTCTGCCCTTGGTAGGGATGCAACTATGTGTGTTCTATCTAATTATATAATGCAGTCCTTCATGTATTTTTGTGTAATTGATTAGCTAATAAATCACGAGATACTGTAATTGATATATTAGACAAAGAGTTTGACAACTTACTTTGAAATAAGGGTACTATGAAGGATTATTTTCAATTTTAAGGTGGACGAAAGTCTTGGCTGATGCACAAAGTCATCTCGGATTAAACATATCGCACCCAAAACCTAGTTGAAGTATCTTCTCATTGTTTCCTATATCATAAAAATTTCAACCTTATTGTCATATTTTTTGTGTTATGGTCTATGATATGAAGGAATGTAGCTAGTTGTTCTTCTATGGAAACATTTTTAGAGTTTTGAAGTAGATTCTTTTCATGTGAGGTTAGATGTAACAAGGGACCTATATCCATCCAAAGATAGTGTATATAGTAGTCACCGCACGATTTTAATATGTGACGCATATGTTGTTTCCTAGTTAAGTCCTAAATAATGATGTTCCTGAGTACCTTCTACATTTATTCAATTCTTGTATTATAACAATAATAACTCTAACAACTATCACGAGGGTGCCACCCAATTCTTGTTGTTTTTCCTCTTGGCTCCTATCTTCCATCTACATAGTTGTAATGTCTTCAAAGTATCAGTATTGCTAGATAGCATTCAAAGATGAAAGTAGAAAATACTTTACTGTTTTGAGACCAATTTACTAATAAAGGCTGAGTGGCTGCTAGTAAATCATAGCAAGACATATAAAGGACAAAAGATATTTTCCTAAGGAAATAACTTTTAGGAAGAAAGGAAAACTATACTAACAAAGAAGAGGCAGTTGATGACCAATGAGAAAATAAAGGTGTAATACCCAATTTAGTCCCTCTATTATACCGAACCGGCCCTTTTGGTCCCTCTATTATAATTTGATCCTTTTTGGTCCATATACTTTAACGATTAAGAAATTTCAGTCCTGACTAAAAGGACTCAAATTATAACATAAGGGAGGGACTGAAATTTCTTAATCGTGAAAGTATAGAGACCAAAAAGGATTAAATTATAATAGAGTGATCAAAAGGGCCGGTTCGGTATACTAGAGAGACTAAATTGGGTATTAGACCGAAAATAAAAGCATCCAATTGAGAGATATTGACATATGTTATATCTCTTGTATATTCAAAGATAGGATAATTAAATTAAGAGTATGTTGAATTAATTAGTCTTCATTAGAAGATAAGCATTCTCTTCTTAGAAGAAATAATGGAGAACAAGTCATACAACAGTGTTACCAAGAAGCCAGGGTTTTTTCTAGAATGAAAGTAATTTAGGGGCAAAATAAGGGTAAATTTTTTGGTAGGTCACCCAACTATGGACTTATTTCATTTTGGGGTCCAAACTTCAATTTGAAGCAAAATGGTACCCAAACTTTAATTTGATTGCACCGGACAGTCACCCAATGGATTCCGATTGGGATTAGCGGACATGGTCGACCTGATTGTCCACATGGATTTTCCACATCAACCCAAAATATTAAAATATTATTTAAAATAAGTATTTTAAATTAATTATTTTATTACAATCAAATAACATCATTAAATTAATTAATGAAACCCTAACCCTAATCCTAAACCCCCATCTTCCAAGCCACCCCGCGCCGCCGATCGCCGTCTCCCTCTCCCACCCCTTCATCGCCTTCTCCGCCGAACCCCGCGTCAGCGCCACCACCGTCTCCGCCACCTGAGTTCGTATGCCTGATCTCCTCCACTCTTATTGCGGATCCGGTCATCATCCCCACCGGTCGGTACTTCGAGCGCGCAGCCATCCAGGCCTGCAAGGACCTCTCCATCGTCCCCTCCACCCTTGTCCCCTCCATCCATTCCCCTTCTTCACTCCTTTTCATATCTAACTCTGTCCTCCAAGCCGCCATTCTCGACTGGTGCGACGTCTCCGACCATCCCCATCCCCTGTCTCTCTCCTCGGACTCCGCCCGCGAGCTCTTCCACCACCTCTTCGATGGAGATTGTGACCCATCTCCGATCGCTCCCAAGACTCCGATTATCGATTCCGCGTTGTCTCGCTGTTCTGCAAGTGGAAATTTCAGTGAAAATTTCCAGTGAAAATTTTCAAATTCCACCAACCATTTTTCAAATTCCAGTGAAAATTTCAGTAAGTGGAACTCCTCTACCACTTCAATCTCTCTCGTCTTTTCTTTGTACAGGGTGATCGGCTCGGGGATGGCGGGAGATGGCGATCGGCACAAGGATTGGCGGCGATGGTTGGCCGTGGGAGATGGGGTGTAGGATTAGGGTTTCCTTAATAAATTTAATGATGTTATTTGATTATAATTAAAATAATTAATTTAAAATATTTATTTTTAAATAATATGTTAATATTTAGGGCTAACGTGGATAATCCATGTGGACAATCCGGCTACCACGTCAGCTAATCCCAATCGGAATCCACTGGGTGACTGTCCGGTGCAATCAAATTAAAATTTGGGTACCATTTTGCTTCAAATTGAAGTTTGGACCCCAAAATAAAATAAGTCTATAGTTGGGTGACCTACCAAAAAATTTACCCGGTAAAATAACCAGAATGAAAAGGCAAGAAAAAAAAGGACAACATCCATTGTAGAATTAAACACTAGCCATATTCTATATTAATACTTGAGAGTTGTTACATGGCAAAGCAAGCAAAATGCAAATGACAAATGGCAATGGGAAAAAAAAACAACATTCATTGTAATATTAACTGCAAGCCACATTCCATATTAATATTTGAGGTTCGATATATTAATCAAGTTAATTAATAAAATTATACAAATGCCAATAAGACGGTGCTCTTATAATTCATCAAGATAAATGAAAGTATACATATTTTACTGTAATAGAAGGGTAATGAAAGCATACATATCATACAAACAAAGAAAATATTAATTTTACTAAAATAAGAAGGGTTTAAAAGCATACATATCATACAATTTGTTTAGGAAAAAATAAATTTACTCGTAAAGCAAATAGATGAATGTGACAGAAATGAGGATATAAGGTGGATATGTAGTCATACAAAATTGGATAAGATTAGAAATGAACACATCTGCCAGAAGGTGCATGTTGCACCAATTGAAAATAAAATAAGAGAATGACATTTAAGATGGTTTGAACACGTGGGTGTAGACCCTTAGGTGCCTCAGTTCGAAAATACGATAGTTTAGTAATTAAAGATAAAAAGAGGGATAGAGATAAGCCGAGGATTACGTGGAGAGAGATAGTGTTTAAGGACCTATATTTATTAGATATTGAGCCAGATTTTATCTTTGACAGAGCTACATGAAGACAAAGAATTCATAAAGCCGACCCCATCTAGTATGGGATTAAGGCTTAGTTGTTGTTGTTGTTGGTAAAGCAAAATACATTGATGAAAGGGGTAGAAAAATTTGACTTTGTCACAGATCATAACAACACTACCCACAGATCCTTGACCATCTTATTTGTTGAGCACATGAGAGATCTATATTAATGGTAAATCAAATTGGAAATAATTGAAAGTATGATAATGAATACCTAAAAAAGTGAGCAACCCCTAACAACAATATTAATCAAGTTAATTAATAAAATTATACAAATGGCAGTAAGAGGGTGCTCACAAAATCAATCAAGTTAAATAAAAACATACATATTTTATTGTACTATAATAGAAGAGTAATACAAGCATACATGTCATACAATTTGTTTGGGAAAAATAAACCAAACAAATTTAATGGCAAAGCAAGTAGATTGAAAAGGGGGTAAAAAAATTAATCAAGTTAAATTGAAGCATGCATACGTAAGGGTAAGAAAAAGATATATATATATATATATATATATATATATATATATATATATATATATATATATATATATATATATATATATATATATGTATCTAAAAGACCGAAGCTACTTGCACTTGAATCCATTGTCAAAAGAAACTTGGAATTCACACGTGAGAAGACTTCTCAGCATTCCCTGCGGCGGACTTTGAAGACAGCCAGGATTAAAGGGACTGAAGGGCCATCTGAACTGAAGGACATATCATCTTAATGTAACAGAACAGATCCAATAAGAATCCACTATTATGTATTCTACTTTGAAACTTTATTTAAATAAAAGAATCTGATTTATCCACTTTATCTATATATATATATATATATATATATATATATATATATATATATATATATATATATATATATATATATATATATATATATTATACAAATGCCAATAGAAGGGTACTCATATAACCAATTAAGTCAAATATATTTTACTGTAATGGCAGGGTATTGAAATCATACATATCATACAATTTGTATTAACTAAAAAAAAATTAAGTAGCAAATCAAATAGATTGAAGGAAGGGGTACAAAAATTTGACTCAGTGACATCACAGCACTACCCACAAATCCTTGATCATTTTAATAGTTGAACACATGAGAGATCTATATTGATTGATCAAATTGGAAATAATAGAAAGTCAAGATGATAATGAATGCCAGAAAAGTCAACAACACTTAACAACAACATTAATCAAGTTAATTAATAAATTATACAAATGCCAATAGGAGGGTGCTCACAGAATTAATCAAGTTAAATGAAAACTTACATATTTACTGTAGATTAATGTAAAGGTAATGAAAGCATACATATTTTAATAAAATTGATCAAGTTAAACGATAGTCAAAAGAAGAAAACAATATTCAATGGTGACCACCAGACTGCAGGTTGTTACTCAAATCTAAAACTAAAAAATTAATGAAAACCCTAAAATAGATATACCTTCCACTGATTTGGGTTTTTTTTTTTTTTCTCTCCTGTCAATCATCCTAGATCTCCTGCAAAGAACATCCTATATTAACAAAGAAAGAAATTTGATAAACAAAAATAGATTGAAGTGAAGGGCAAGTTAAAACAAATACTTTAAGCATGTCTTTGATTGCAATACGAAAATCACATATCTGCACCGAAGGCAACAAGAAAAATGTTAGATCACTCTTAAGGGTAGATAACACTTGTCACAACAGAGGATAAAAAGCACACATGAAGAAGATCATGTCTAATAGATAAAGAAGATTAAGTCTAACAAATAAAGTAAGTCAATTAAATATCTACAGATGGTCTGGAAAGGATCCACTAGTGGAAGACGAGGGTTGCTAGTGTGCCAAAAATTGTAGCAATTAAAGAGGAATAGTAGAGGAAATCAAGGCGTCTACTAGTTGAGGGGGGAATAGAAGAGGAAAAATTAGGAAATCCCAAGAGGAGAGAGGAAAGAGAAGATCGAGAACCTATAACTGAGAATAGAGAGGAAAGAGAGCATGATAGGGAAAAGGAGATCTACAAACCTTAGCCGAGGGAGTAAAAAGGGGAAGAGGATATTAGGTGTGAAGAATGAGATGGGAGTGGGCGGTGTGATTATGGAATTTGGTGGGGTTTTGATTGTTGAAGTAGGACTTCAACCGGCTATCGAAAATGCAGAAGTCCCACTTTATCTTTTTTTTGTTTTTTAAGTCAAAAACCAAAAGTGGTCATTTTAGAAGTCTAAGGTGTAATATCCCAAATTTCACAAGGATCGTAAACCCCATTAAGACACTAATTGCATTCTAGAGTCATGTATGGCTCTAGTGACCTCTAAACCATAGGAGACACCCATAAATACTTTAAGCATGTCTTTGATTGCAATACAAGAATCACATATTTGCCCCGAAAGCAACAAGAAAAAAATGTTAGATCACACTCAAGGGAAGAAAAACACTTGTCACAATAGAGGATAAAAAGTACACATGAAGAAGATCATGTCTAATTAATAAAGAAGATCAAGTCTAACAAATAAAGAAGTCAAATACCTACAGATGGTCTGGAAATTAAGGATCTATTAGTGGAAGATGGTGGTTGTTGGTGTGCTAAACACCATAGCAATTAAAGTGGAACAGTAGAGGAAATCAAGGTGTCTACTAGTTGAGAGGGGAAAAGAAGAGGAAAATTAGGAAATCCCAAGAGGAGAAAGAGGAAAGGGAAGATCGAGAACCTATAGCTGAGAATAGAGAGAAAAGAGGGCGTGATAGGGAAAAGGAGATCTACAAACCTTAGTTGAGATAGTGAAAAGGGAAAAAGGATATCAAGAGTGAAGAATGAGATGGAAGTGGGCGGTGTGATTAAGGAAGTTGTGGGGTTTTGATTGTTGAAGTAGGACTTCAACTGGCTATAGAAAATGTTGAAGTCCCACTTTATTTATTTATTTATTTTTTTAAGTCATAAAACAGAAGTGGCCATTTTAGAAGTCTAAGGTGTAATATTCCAAATTTCATAAGGGTCGTAACCCCATTAAGACATTAATTGCATTCTAGAGTCATGTATTGCTCGAGTGACCTTCTCTAAACCATAGGAGATACCCATAAGTCTTAATGACTTATTAAAGCATTAAAAGCTTGAAGAACCCATTTAAGGGTATATGAGTAACTTAGAGTCTTCGAGAGAACATTATAGTCATTAAATACCTAGACCTTACTAGAAAATCCATGAAATACTCTTATAATCACCTTAATGGAAAAAATTACCATTATAGCCCTAAAACATTATAAAGCATCAGAGAAAGGGAGGCAGGAAGGGAGGGAGGGAGGGAGGGAGAGAGAGAGAGATAGAGAGAGAGATCAAGCTCAACACTTAGGTTTTTAGCTCTCTCTCTCTCTCAAGTCCTCATCCTCTCTCATACCTAGGCTGAAGGGAAGAAGAGAAAAAGAGTTCATCTCTCCTCTCAAAGCCAAAGGTAAGCTTTAACCTTTAAAATCTCTTCTTCCCCTTTCTTGGCAATGTTTAACAAGGGTAATGAAACCCTTTTCATTCTCTACTTGCCCTATAAGGAGCATTCTCTAGATTACGAACTTGAGTGAAGGCTTTGACACCGTAGATGAGTATCCATGAGACAATTTGAGTATTACTCTCATGAATTTCAGTAATTGTAGCTTGAATGAGTTGTCAATTTGATTTGTGGATGATGGAGATGAATGTATGGCAAATTAAGGATGAATGTAGTTGTGTGTTGATTGAATTATTATGAATTAAGTGTATAAAGGGTTGAGAGAGAAATGAGAGTGAATTATATGAAGATTGGAGTGCTAAAGATGTAAAAGAGCCCCTACTCTAACCGTTGGGGTTTTAGAAAATCGAAAGCATGTATCACATACATGGCACAACAGAAAAATTACATTTTTCAAAAGCCCTAGCCCAAACAGATCTCCCTATGTTTATCAAAACACAAGCAAACAAGTTGAAGAGCATGTACCTTTTGATGTTTCTGTCGAATTCCTTTCTCTGAATCGAAGGGGACGTTGCGTTAACCACAACAGTCCGCTGACGGAGCGCCTCTAATGGTAATCCAGGCAAAGATTCGCAGAAGCAACCTCAAAGGTGACGGGGTGATCTTCCACGCAAGGTGCTCGCTATGATGGAAGTTCTTGAGAGGATTTTTGTAGAGAAGAGAAAATGTTATTGATCTCTATCAATTGCTAAGAGGTGGTGTTCTCTTCTGACTTGGAATATCATATATTTATAGGCCTCCCTAATCAGTTTAGGGTTTGTTTCGGATTGGGTCTTTAATTGAAGCCCAAATCAAATTTGGCTTACAATCTAATTAAATTTGACTCATGATCAAATTTGACTTATAATCAAATTCGACTTACAAGCAAGTTTGATTTATAATCAAATTAGACATACAATCAAATTTAACTTATAATCAAATTCGACTTACAATCAAATTTGACTTATAATCAAATTCAACTTACAATCTTTCTCTTCCCTTTAATTCTCTGTTCAAGTATCCATTCCCAAAAACCAGTTTCACACCTCATTGATATCTTCTATGCGTGTGGCCCATTAGGTTCTCGGTTATGTTGGTCATTCATAATCAACCATTGATTATGAATAGATCATGAGTGGCATCTAGCAATACATCATGACCCCCAATTGACCGGAAGGTCAGGTGGCCTGACTTGGCCTTCAACTGTCAATGTTATTGTGCAACTTGTCCTTTACCATCTTATACCAACTAGGTTCGAAGTATAGTCTATGTGTCAACTCCCACTAGACTGACTATGTCACACCTAGCCTAAGTATTAGTTCCTCGTCCTATGGGATCCATTACTCAAAACTTATGTCATCGAAGACCATCTTCATAACAAGTTAATCTGGCCAGAGATTCCTTAGTAATGACCCGACAAGTGGCCATGGGTATACTCTCCTTCTATCAAGAGTAGTAAATCCTCTGTTGGCTACCCAAATACCTTCGAATACTTCAAAGTTGTACCCAATCACCACCCTATAAGTAACCCCTGAAAGGAAACGTAGGAATGACGTCAAAAAATAGGATCCATATCCAAGATAACTTGTTGATAAGTGTTCAAATGAACATATTTTCATATCACTTTTCTATATGTCTTTATGTTAAATGCAATGATCCATGGCCCGTTGCTACTCAAAAAGCTTCATACTTTGTAAACAGGGCACAAATACACCACCCCGAGAGAAAGGAAGCATTTCAGGTCAAAACGAAGCCGAAACATAGCTATTTTGAAGTCAACGGGTTGATAAACAGGTAGATGTACGGCCGTACACAACTGTACAAGTGAACGGCTTCATTGCAGCTTACTCTCGGGCGTTCAACATCTCGTTTATGATGAACGGTCAGGTGAACGGTCTGATGTACGAGCGTACACGAGGCCTTGCATTCTGTACGGGCACGTATACAGCCCGTACATCGTAACTCTCTCTTAGTTGCGAGTTCTAAAAAGGGCAATCTTGTAAATATTAATGCTAAACCCTAGGTACAAGATATAAATAGAGTTTTGGAGGTTTTAGAGAGGGGGGTTGGGCTATGGAGAAGATTAGGGTTTTGGGGGATCTTCTCCCCCAATCTTGGAGCTAGAGAAGGAATCGGTCATCTTGATTTCAATCAGTGTAGGTAATGGTGTTTTCCATCATGCTTGCTATTGATTGTAATCTTTTTATCTTAGGTTTGAGCTCCCCATTGATGTGGAGCTAAATTCATTGATACTTGGGTGTGATGAACCTTTAGATAATGCTTTAATTTCATTTTGATCTCTATGCTTTGATTGATTGGAAGTATGTTTGTTTGTCTAATGAATGTTTTGTATTGATTGTAATCTCTCTACGTAGCAAATTGCCCGGAGCGACTACTTGTGTGTGATACAAGGGCTAGAGCTAGCGCCTCCTTGTGTTAGGAACTTACTTCATTAGAAAAGATTAGGAATACACCGAGGAATCGGGTATTAGAAGGGCGAAAGACTCTTTAATATAACTCCACCCCCTTAATCTTTCCAAAACATAAATTCCCAAGATCTTAAGACAATCCTAGAAGATTAGTTATCCAATCACCTCGGAAGATGGGTTGTATATAATTTAGGGATTTTGGCATAGGCATCACCAATCTTCAATTCATAGATTTCCTTATGAGTTCTTTATGTTTTAAATCCAAAGGGGATTCATACCCAAGTATCTCTCTCTCTTGATATATTCAACCCTCAATTTAATCCCGATTTCTAGAGTGAATCTAAATTTCATTAAGATTTCTAGGTTTAGATCCAAAACCCCTAATTCATCGATTTAGACTAGATAATAGGAAGAGCCGTTTATACTAGTGAGTTCTATTCCCTGTGGATTCGACATCTGACTTTCATAGTCCACTTTATTACTTGACCACGACCCGTGCACTTGCGGATTCATCTCATCACTTGTGTACCTCAAGTCTAAGGATATCTGCACCATTGCTGCAATGAGATCTTCATTGACATTTTAATAGGATAACCATGTGAAGACTCATGATAGGTCATCCAATGAACTTGCTATCCTTATCAAGCATCCACATGTTCACTCAAACATCTCCATGCTTACAGTTTGTGAGAACAACTGCTTGATCGTATCAAGGAGCATAACATGTGCTAGTCTTGCTGGATCAATGATGTCCCGTCTTATTGATCCTTCGGCTAGGGATATTTAGATACGTACATAATTACACATGATAAGAATCCCACATTATGATCTCTATCATAATTTCCTTCATACCATGTGTTATATCATGGACTTCATTAATTATATTTAAGATCTTGTATAGTAGTGAACATCCAAATAATGAAGAAGCTTTTTATTAAATAATTAAATTTGTACATAAAGTACCAAATGTGATTGTCTTTAGAGCATCTCTCCAGCACTAACTTGGATTTATGGCACCAAGTCTTTGGCATCTTGACGTTGGCACTTAGTTGGTCATGATGCCAGGCCGAGACCTAGCATCGCGACCCTAGTTTCTAGAGTCGCGACGCCCACTCTCAACCTAACACTTTTCTAAGAACTTGAATGTTGAACCCTAAAGCTTTGAACTGACTCCTAGGGTGATTATTTAGCTATATAACCCATAGAATATTGAAATAAAGCCAAACAATGTAAATATTCTTTGATGAAAATTATAATGCACATGTACTCATTATTAGAGCATGTAGAGGAGGAAAACAGGGTACTGATTACATGTTAATGTGTATGTGTCTAGGACATAGGAAGCAGATTGAGGACCTGATAGAAGGGTCCGATCACTACTAGACCTTAGATGATTTTCAGGTGAGTAGATGATAAATGAACCACATGTTCTTTATTTTGGTCGCATGGTTTCATAAATGAATCTTTCGAATGTTTTGATACGCGCTATTTTTAGTACCTATACTGGTGATTGCTTCTAGTGAGAGCCTACTGAGCATGACTTGTCCAATTTTCTTTGAATGATTTTATGAATGCTTTGATGTTTGAATATGCTTGTGATAAGCTAGTATATGTGATTATCCATGGTGATGGATGTTGTGACATCTAGTGAAAGCATAGTAGATGCATGTTATCAAATGCACTAAAATACAAAGATTAAATACTTAATTGCCTAGTTGTGAGAATGGGGACCTATGCCCTATATGCATGCTGTCAATACGTGCCTAGTTATGCCACGATTTGGCCTAGGAGCCTCTTAGGTCTTTGGGATCGCATTCGGTACCACATTTGGGAGGGATGATTTTTAAAACCAAAATAGTATTTCATTAAAACCCCGACTCATACTCTTTGAGAGCATGGTACCTGGTGTTTTGCCCTTTGAGGGCATTCATATGTACATGACACATTATGCTTTGTGTAGTTATATGCTTCAGGTATAATATATGCTTCTTGTAGAATATGCTTCATGCAATAATGACATTAACTGGAGGTGATGAGGTCAAGTGCATGCAAGACTCAGCTAAATGTTGTGAAATGCCTGTGATATATTGATTACACTTTTATCGATTTTATACAGAGGTTTTCCTATGATTAGCATGCTTTTCTTAATTGAAGATATTTTGATCACACTAGCATGTAAATCTTGATTTCAGTCACTATTTATGAGCAACATGTTGTACAATGATTAATTGCATGGGAATTTGCATGTTTCCAGATATATGAGTATATACAGCTCGTGTTATTTTCATATTATAACCGCTATGGTGATGTTTTCACTCACTAAGCTTTCATAAGCTAACTACTCCATCTCTTTTAATGTGCATGGATAGTCTAAAGTAGATGGCCTAGAAGCTAATGTGGGATAGTTTCCAGAACCAGGTTTTCTCCCTTAAGGAATTAGTGATCTCTGAGTGTGAATATTTTTAGAGTTGTTTAAATACTTATTTATGATGAAATTAACTAGATACAGTTATAAATGTATTTCATGCTTATGTATATGTGTAATGTTTGCAGATATGTACTCTGTATTTTGAGAAATGACAAAAATGATTATGTTGTTCCCGTTTATTAATTATAAATGTGAGTAGTATATTATAGGGCAATAGCGGGTCAAAACAACCTGACTGTGACTTTGTGTGGCACCCGCTCTAGGCAGCTAGGGTTGATGGCCACATGAGGTCTCACTTTTGGCCTCATTTCAAGATTCCAAGCATCAGTAGACAGAAGTTTTCTACCTAACGAAAGTAGGGCAAGTTGGTTCAATTTGGGACTTTCCCATTGTAATAAATTGAACTCCACCTTAATTTGTTGAACAAACAGAGACAAAAAGGTTTTTAATTATTTTATTTTATCTTATGAAGTTCATATTTTAAAAAAATAATTTTTTAGTCAAAACAACCTTTTAATATAGGTGTTATGAGAGTGACTTTTCTTTCCGTCCTCGTGTTCAACCCAACCTAAACCCAAAATATGAAGGAAAAATAAATCATTTCACTTGTTTTTTTAAAACCTAAAATTAAATATCTGAATTTCCAACTCCATGGATGACAAAATGATCCACCCACCAACTTTCTTAGAAAAATCATTATAATTCTAAAGACTGATGGAACTTTTTGTCTTGCAGGTGCTGGATGTAGAGATGCTAGGTCATCATATGAAATGGAAAAACAATGTATGAAGGACTGAGAAGATTGGAGCCACTTCAAAGCAGGGGAGCAATAATAGCAATAGACAATCAATTCCTATCGAGAATTCTCAAACAAGAAGCCTATGATCCCAACCGGAGATCTGAAGAGGTGGTCAGAAATGTAGAGTCCTACTGCAGAAACTTCAAGAATGGGAGATCCAACAAATTGGAAGAGACAAGAATGTGATTGCAGACGCACTAGCAAGGAATGCAAGAATATCTGGGATGGAATGTACCTATGATTCTTTGGAACAACTGCTTCAAAGGCTGCAACATTGGTTTTGTAATATGGATTTTATGTATCTGTAGATACCTGACAAGCTCTGATTTACCACAAAAAAAAATTCTTAGAAAAATCCCCACTTCTACTAGGTCTATATATTCGGTGTAATCCTTTGAAACAGTTTTTTTTCTTTATTATTATTATTATTATTATTTTATATAGAGGATAAATTTCTCTACAGAGACACGCTAAGGGACGTGACAATGCTCTGCATACAGAATACATGGAAGGTGCGTTTGGTTGTAAGGAATGGGAATGAGTTTCATTCTTTACACAAAGTATGCCCATACCTTACGAAAACACTGTTTATTTTCATTACTGTAAACCAAATAGGGACATATTTTGTGTAAGGAATGAAATTCATTCCCATTCCTTACAACCAAATGCACCCGAAGACTGGACATGTGAGTTTTACAGATTTACTCACCGAATAAATTATCTAATGGATCCGAGATACACTAGACCAATGGTCAAACAGTTATCCCATGTTCAGACGGATAGATCATTCTCCAGGCGAGGCGCTTATCAAGCATCACTCCACCTCTCGCTGTCTTTTCGTCCGCTTTTCCTCGCCGATACTCTTCTCTTTTCCTCATCTCCCTCTTTGAACCGTCTCTCCCCGTTCATTCGAGAGCGACCTGGGGACACGGAAAAGAGGGGTATAATCACGAGAGAACCAAAGAAGGCGAGAAAGCATCGCATCGCATCGCATCGCCCATGGATTCTCTACTCCTCTCCGACTCCATTGTCTGGCCAACGCTCGCCTTCGCCCCCCGCCCCATGCTCGCCGTTGCATCTCGGTGCCCTGGGGCCTTGTCGGTGTCCCGGCCTCTGCTCGTATCTCCGCGGTTCGTTGGATTGAGCTCCGGCCTTCCTCGCCGGTCATTGCCCGTTCCCCGGGCTGGGGCTGTGATGACTAGTAGTCCTGTCTCTGTGAGTCGGTTTTCTCCGCTGCCCAATGCCCTAATTTTTTTTTTTCTGTCCTTGTGTTGTGATTCAATCGCTCTTGTTGGTTTCTGGTATTAATAATGCTTGCGTTTGGTTTGTAGGCGCAAAAGAATTTCAAAACATAGTATTGAACAAACTTTAATATATATAATATATTGAAGAATATCCTCGACTAAGATGGCTATATTCAAAAGCATCTATCTTTTTTTTCGTTGTTATTGTATTTCTCAGACCATCCAAACATATTTCAAATGAAAAGTGACCAAGTGCCATGCTTGGTTTGTAGTTTCTGGTAATCAACTATGTAATTTTGCTGCTCAATTTAGTTCTTTCTTTTCCTGAGAAGAAAAGTGATATTAGTTCTAGTCATGCTTGGCTAGTGGGCATAAAAGAAGTTACTTAGAGATGATATTCATGAGACAGTCTTCAACAAATTTTATATAATGTTTTGAAGAATATGCTCTGGCTGTTTATTTTGTAGATTGTTCTAAGTTCTATGTGCTGCTCAAGCATAACACCAAAAACATAATAATTTGTTTATTTTATTTGCTCCTTTTTCTTGTTTGTTTGCAGCCAAATAATACTGTCTTTACAGTAGGTGATTTTATGACAAAGAAGGAAGATCTGCTTGTTGTGAAGCCAACAACTGGTGTTGATGAAGGTACTAAGAATTTTTATTTGCGAGTTTAAAACTATCTCCACTTATTATGTTCTTGTCAACAGCATTGCAGATGTTAGTGGAGAATAGAATCACGGGTTTTCCTGTTATTGATGATGACTGGACACTGGTATGTAATAGATGTTTCTTTTTGGGCTTGTTTCTGAAGTTTTTACTGGTCAACCATTCCTTAGACTGGGCTACAAATTGTCTCTGCCATATATGTTTCTGAAGTTTTGTGTGCTAGATCCTTCTCTTTTTATGGTAAATCATCAACTTTCAATTATTCACCTTTGTTACAAAGAAAAAAATTTTTGGTCTATTCATCTTATTTTAACATATATGCTCTTTTTAACCATCCAAATATTTTTCTTAGTGTTTTTATTTCTCTTATCGGGAGTATGTTCTGCTACTATTCTGAGGTTAAACATTTAATAAAAATTATATCATTCCTTTTTCACAGGTTGGTGTAGTGTCAGATTATGATTTGCTAGCATTAGACTCAATATCAGGTTTGTAATAGTTCACCTTCTGATAAACTGCAGTTACTTGTCTTGTGCATTTCATGAACAAAGTCATGTTTAGTTAATGCTTTATGCTGAACTTATAAACATGAAAATTTACTCAAAAATGAATGCATTCTTCTAATTACACACACACACATTGGCAGGTAATTAACAAGATAACTCTGCTCTAGATTTAGATATAGATCATCATGGCAATCTCGTGAATCTATAATATGCTGTGATGGCAATTATGTTTATAGTGTTGAACATTATCATGGTTGTAGGTGATCTTTGTTGATGACATCATCTATATTATTTGCTATAGTCAAAATGGTCCTGTTGATTTATTTTGATAAGTTTATTGGTTTTGTTTAGCATAAGTTGCATCATCCAGTCTACATGGAACATGCAGTAGTTTGGGAGTATTTGTGAAAGAATTACCTGTTTAGGAATATTGGGTCATAAGGAGACATTGTAAGTTATATAACAGATATCTTGGAAACAGTTGCTATTAATTGTAACATACTATTCTAAAGGGAGCCATTTAGCATCTGACTATCTTTAGAATAAATAGTAGGTGTTAATGCTCATTGTGAGCCCACACAATGAGTTGCAGTTTAGCTTGTCTAACTGTTATTCTCAAGGAAATAACTGAAAGAGAACGAACTCTTCAATTTTTGAAAGATCTCATAATTAGAAAAAGAAAATTAGGAATCCACTTTTTTTCCTTTCAAATTTTTGGGGGGATTTTAGATTAATTTATTTGGATAAGAAGCTGGATGAGATGATTTGGTATTAAAGTAGTAGTATGAAAGGTTAATATGGAGCCTTGAGTGTGGTGAGAGGTCTTTGTTTATACTATTGTCCATTGATTTATAAGTTGTGTTCAAATAAGTGAAAATACTTGTTGTGACTAGATAAATACTTAGTGGTCTCTTCCCTCTCTCTTCAGAAGTATACATTTTGCCTATCTTCCTGTTTCATTTCTATATGATATTGAATAGAAGATCTAGGTGGTTGTTCTCTAGTTCCATATCATTCTGTTTCATTTTTTATCTACACTT
Source organism: Dioscorea zingiberensis (assembly GCA_026586065.1). Lineage (NCBI taxonomy): Eukaryota > Viridiplantae > Streptophyta > Magnoliopsida > Dioscoreales > Dioscoreaceae > Dioscorea > Dioscorea zingiberensis. Next base: position 33,597,975 of record CM048825.1, on the reverse strand, counting down.
ATACATGGTTGGTTGAAACTATTATGAAATCTAGATTCCTATGCTTTCAGTTTGTAAGAGTAGGATTTCCTACAGTCAACAGAAACACAATATTTGTAGTATCAATTCTAATCAATTCATATATGAGATGAATGAGTTGTCTCTACAAAAGTAGCTAATGTACAGTTGTTGCTCCTGTGAGGTGGCTTTCAATGGAGTAAGACTGCAGAGTGTATTGCATGGAGTCCTTAACTAACCAAGAATCAAATTGAACATTTTTATCAAGCACACATTTCCTATAGTGTAGGATCCATAGCTCATTGCAACTTATTACATTGAAAATGTGTTACATCATTGCAACCACCTTTAGGCTATACATGCTAGTATGCTTAGAATCGCCTTTGTGATTTATCATGGTTCAGTTCAAATGCTACTGCACAGCCATCATCGATGCTTTAAAAAATTGGCTTAGGTCTTAACTTGTTGATGCAAGTTTCTTTAAAGATGAAAATGTCCTAGGGTTATCTGGTATTTGATCAAACTAGCAATCTAGCAAGTTCTGAAACTAGAGTAATGCAAGATATGCTTTTTAGTTCTAATAGGCAATGATGCTATTCTTATAATACTTACCCTTTACAGTTGTTCTTGTTAGTTCAATCTGATTTTGATTTACCCATATCATTTGCGTGCCATTTGTCATAGTAGTAATTGCTCCTTGCATAATAAAATCTTATTTATCTTATTGCTATTAGCCTACATTTTTGTTTTTAGTCTTCCATGTAAAGCATTCTTTTAAACAACTGTCCGTAAGCAAATAAATCAAGCTTGCTTTTATAATCTATGTCCTCTCTCTCTCTCTTTCCCTCTCCCTCTATACATATATATATATATATATATATATATATATATATATGGGCATGATAAGGTCAGGCCGGCCGGAACACTGTTCCGGTCAGGTCGCCTCCCATTTTGGCCCTTGGAGCATGTTTTAAGGAAATCCAACCGTATGGATGGAAAGAACATCGAAAAATAAGCTAGCATGTTAATTTTCATACAATTTGGGAACTTGTAGGGTCTTCATCTTAACGGGTGAAAATTTATAGAAATCCTACCGGTTCAGAATTTCACCCGTTAAGATGAAGACCCTACAAGTTCCCAAATTGTATGAAAATTGACATGCTAGCTTATTTTTCGATGTTCTTTCCATCTGCACAGTTGGATTTCCTCAAAATACTGTGCAAGTGGGTCAAATGGAGGCGATATGACTGGAACAGTGTTCCGGCCGGCCTGACCTTATCAGGCCTATATATATATATATATATATTTGGCATGCAAACAGTTGAGTGTTTCCTGGTTGCCCAGAAACATATTAAATCAGTAACATGTATCAGAACAATTGAGAAATTATTTCCTACGGTAGATTTACAAAGTCCCTGAACTTTAACAATCTGTAAACTTATATAAATCTTTTTCCCAGCCGATCATTTTTCCTTGCCTTTGGTTGAACAAAAGGTACCTCTCAACAGTCAATTTGTCCTTTTAGTATTGGATGGGTTGTGTGTTTAATGGAGTAGATGACAAGGAGGGAGCCCTAGCTTTATTGCTGCTACTACTTCTGGCAATGCTATTACTATTAGAACCACCTAATGGAAGGGGGGATGTGGTTGATGTGGTTCTCTATTGGCCTAGGCTTGGAGGAGTGGGAAGAGGATGAGGTCAAAAGTTTAACTTACTCTATCTACAAAGCATATTAATTTGAAAAAGAGATTCGGTGACATGCTAAGCATTATTTTGCAGGTGATTAGTGCCAATAGGTGAAGTTGTTAGTATGTAAAACACACAAACTTAATAACTTATTAAATTGTTGGTTTAAAGTAGAGGGTTGAAACTTTCCAAATCTATCCTATTCCTTTTGAAGCCATGTTCAAGTCTTCATGTTTTGTTTAAGTGGCCAACTGTTCCCTATTTACTTAGTAATCTTCTGGTAACTAAGACAGATATTTCTGTATCAACTTCCTTGTATGCTATAAAATAATTATTGTTAATTGTTCATGCGTCATAAATTGATACTCTAAAATCCTAGAAACAACTTGTTAGTTTGGTTTCTTGTTTGTTTATTTGTTTGTTTGTTTGTATTTTTAAGTAAATTTTGTATTACCTCTTAAAGTCCATTCTTGTATGATTAGGCAATGGACGGACTGATACAAGCTTGTTCCCTGAGGTTGATAGCACATGGAAAGTAAGTAGCAGCTCTTTTTCATTTCAAACTTAGCGTTTAATCAGCATCTATATTTTTGCATGTAATGAACTAGCTTCTTGATCATGAAAGCCCATGGATCTTGTCTTATTGGTAAAACTCAATTTTCTTCTTCTTTGTATCATTTGTTTTTGTGAACTTTTTTTCTTAAGCAACACTAATATACATGTAAAGATGGCCACAGAACACACACACACACACACACACACACACACACACACACACACTCACACACACACATCTCCCATAAACGATATATTCCAACTTTTGGGCATTCGATTCTTCTGCAAATTCTTGTACTGTATGTAAGAGAAATGAAATAGTACCATACTTATATTCTTTAAAAAATTGGTGAATATCTGGATGTGTTGGATTCAAGACTAATGATTTAGTTCCCAAAATATAACCATTTGAATGAAGCTCAACTCTCAAGGGTTATGTGAATGAATTATTTGATGTAAAAATCTCCATGCCCTGCAAGCTAACTGATATTTTGTTGGGAAAGAAATTCAAACTTAATTAATCATGTGCTTTTGTGTTACAAACTCTGTTGATTTGCTTTTGAGCTAGATCTAGCCACAATAAAATTGGATCAGAGAAGTTCACAGAATAACAAGATTGAACATAGTTATGACTTTGACCTGTATGTTAAGCTGATTCTTTTACTTTTTTGATTCAAATAATGTGTTAGTTAGCCCCTGCTAATCTTAACCACCTGGACATTCAAAATTTCAAAACCCTTAACGATTCTTGTAAGGCCTCTTTATCATCTTAGTGTGTGAGATATATGCTTCCTGGTTAGAAAAGGTTGTAACTGTAGATTTCATACCAAAGTTATGCGAACATGCAAGTTTCATGTTTAAAGTCAGTTACAATTTTAAAAGTTTTGGTGGAAGGACTTGTAAATTTGATTTGTTACAAAGGAGCATGGCCTTGAATATATAGATGTTACAAGAGAGGATCTCACCCTACCTTAGGCTAGAATCATATAAAGTAATGATTTAATATAGAGGACTAGTTCAATATAATCCAAATACAAGATGATATCCTAATATATCTAGCATGCCTGTTTTCACTTGAATGTCATTCTTTCTTGAATTTCTTCATTTACATATTTTTGTGTATGTGTTATTTTTCATGGACCATTGTCATAATTCATAACATGCATGCAATAGGTATACAGTTATATTTTTGTGTATTTGTCATATTATTCATGGACCATTGTCATAAGTCATAAAATAAATACATAGGTGTACAGTCACAAACACACACACACATACACAGCATAAGTTAAAGCCCTAAATTCTACTTGTCATGCCACTTTACAAGTTATAAAATGCTTATAGTTAATTTTGATTACTGTAGGAAAGCCTAGCCCAAATACAACATAAGTTGTGAGATGTGAGACAAGGAAAAAAAAGTTTGGCATAATTTAACAGTTCTTGAATCAGTTCAGTCTGGTTTAATTTTTTGTAATTTTAAGGAATCATTACTCAGTGCTGCTCATTCCTACTACCATTTTTGGTTCTGTTGCAGACATTCAATGAGATCCAGAAGCTTCTTAGCAAAACTCACGGTAAAGTCATTGGCGATGTAATGACCACCAGTCCTCTAGTAGTTCGTGAGACAACCAACCTTGGGGATGCGGCAAGGTTCTTTCTGAACTCTTGATACTGCCATGTTGTGTTCGATAAAATACTAAATCAATTTATTTTTTGTTTTGACTTTTAGATTATTACTTGAAACCAAATACCGCAGACTTCCAGTGGTAGATGGTGCTGGCAAATTGGTAAGAGTACTAGAATTCTCCCTACTCCAAGGCCTATTCAATTCGTTTAGTGCTTATTGCAACCAATCACCTTTTTCCTTGCAAGGTTGGGCTTCTTACAAGAGGAAATGTAGTTAGAGCGGCACTTCAGATACAACGCGCAAGCAAGATTTCCCAAAATTAGGCTGCAAAGGGAGACAATACTGATGTAGTCTTCACATTTGATGCTCTGGGTTTCTTGGAGAAATATCATTGTTTGCAACATGCTCAAATATCATATAAATTAATCTTATATATTATGGATGCATATGTTGTGTGTAGGTTCAATGTAGTTTTTTGTAGAGATGCCATTCTGTTCATGAAGTTCTCATGCTTCAAAATTGAGATAGTATGTATATGTGTGTAATTTATTACTGAACTTGATTATTTTGCCTAGCTCTCAATCTATTTGGTGCAGAAAGCTTCAATCTATGTAATGCCATTTATAGATTCTACTTGATTGTTATTTGCATATTCCTCCCAGAAATCTTCGGTATTTGTGGATGATTTTTTGATTTCTTTATAACTGTATATCTCTTAAAAATCTTCCATGTTGTTGCAAATTTTTTCTTCTTGTTAGATAAAGCTCTCAACTCAAGGTTAAACATAAGTTAGCTCTAAGTAAAGTTGTAAAATGTCTATTTTGTCTTTAAAAAAATAATAAAAATTATTTGAGTAAATGAGACCAGGAAAGGAGAAAGTGGGTGGGTTTCGAAGATGGTTCAGGAAAGAATTAAAGAGAAGCCTTGAAAGATAAAAGGTTGAGGTATTGACTGAAATGGGTGACACAATTTTTTATGATTTTTATATATTTTTCTGTAAATTATTATGATTTTAGCACATACCAGTTATGCATTGTGACAACAAAACAATTAATTCAGATTATATATTTTTTTGAAAAAATAATTTATAAATTAATAATAATATTTAATTTATAAATATTAATAAAAATATTTTTGAATTTTCTAAAGTTTAAAAAGATTTTAAGAGTTATGTTTATAATTTTAAAAATAAAAATTTTTAAATTTTTTTAAGGAAAAAAAATTCATGTTGCATGTTTAATAATATTTATTTGTTTTGTGTTTGAATAGTGCTACAAAACCGAGTAGCCTTCACTAACATGTGTCATGAATGAATTTTCAATCTTTTTGGGTTCATGAAGGTTGTTTGATTTATGTAGTGCTTTTTTTTGTGCTTGAGGGACATCGAAGGAGAAGTAATTTTTTAATTTTTTAATAAATACTTAAAATAGCCAATAAAATAAATCAGATACTTATTAATTAACGGCCCACATCTCCAAACTTTGACGGAAATATAACCATTAAAAGGAAAATGGACCACAGTAAAATCCCATCCATGTTTGGTTGGGGGTCCAACACAATTCTTCATAAAAAAGTTTTTTCTTTCAAAATTTTTAACTAAGATTTAAAAATATAATCCACTAATACATAGTAGATACATCACTATTTTATCATTAATATCTTTAATTTAAAATACATTTTAAAAAAATTTAAATTTTTTTAAAATTTATTTTATCTCCAAGTGGTAACCCAACCAAACGCAGCCTATTGTCACGGACACTATTGTCCATAGGATTTAGAAACCAACCCGACACAGGCAGTTGCCACGTCGCTCGACAGTAACGGCAGTCCTTATGATGTTACCCGTCAATCCTAGCCCCACCCCTTCCATCCAACGGTGGACATTCCATTCGCGACGGGATTAGGGTTTCCACTCGAGTTTGGAGACATACACTACTGGTGACGCGGTCGCCGACTCCTCGGCGCGGTGCCAGTGCGGTCTGCCTGCCCTCCCGAACCCTCCTCTTCTATCGCCGCTCTTATCTCCAACCCCCTTCCTCTACTCCGATCTCATCCCAAATATCCCAAAAAAAATCGAAAAAACCCTAGAAAAAGCCTATCATCTCCCCATCTTCAATCCCATCTATCTGATTTTGTTGCAAAGAGGAAGGTTTGGTTGTTGTTAGTCTTCGAGGAAGGAAAAAAAAAACATAAAAAAAGGAAGTAGAGATGGCGCAGTTGCAGGTTCAACAACAGGCTCCGCATTCTGGGACCAACGCGGCGGCGAATGGCGGCGTTGGGAACCAGTTCCCTACGACGTCGCTGTACGTCGGGGACCTCGAGGTGAACGTGACGGACTCGCAGTTGTTCGATCTGTTCAGCCAGGTCGGCCCCGTGGTGTCCGTCCGTGTCTGCAGGGACATCAACACCCGCCGCTCGCTTGGCTATGCCTATGTCAACTATAGCAACGCTATGGATGGTGAGTCGATGTGCTCGCTTCTAAGTTTGGGTGTGTTTTTTGGATGGAGGGGAAAAGGGGAAATTTTATCCATTTTTATCTTTCATTTGCTTATCCATGTGTTATTTTTATTTTGTTTCTTTATGCAAGCAGATGATTTCTGTTATCTTGGAGGGAAGTTTAGTGTAGAGATTAAGTTGTTTTCTTTAGTCTTGGTTTCTAAGAATCATAACCGGTTTTTACTTCAGAGAGAAGAATACTTGGACATAATACTTCTTTTGCATGGCCATCATGGTTCTAACAATGCAAATGAAGCGAAAAATATTAGCTACTCTGAAGAAAATGAATGGTGAACAGATACTTTGTGTGTAAGATGTGATGAATATTTTCCTCTGGTACAATTGAAGAGAAGCAGAGTCACAGCGAATTTGGATGATTTGCTTGATTTTATGTGATTTAGTTGTCACAGTTATTAACCTGTTTTATGATTAGAGAGAATGGGAGGATTGACATTGGCTAATGTTTGCCCATACCGACAGCTTGAGGTTAACTGATGGCAATCCACTGTCTCGTGTTGAGACTGGTTATAATGTTGATGCTTGATTGTGTTTACATTTCATAATGTGCCAATATTGTGTTTACTAAGGTTTTCTTAAATACATCTCTTGCATTAGTAGTCATATTAAGTTCGATTTTTGGAAGTTTCTGTTTTTAATTTTTTTTGGCTTTGTTCAAGATGCCTAAGTACATTTAAAGGTTTTATATCCACTAGGTGCAATTTGATATACGTGCAATCAAAATGTTATCTTGTTTCGTGCTAGAGTTTGGGGCGGGAAACATAACCTTGGTTCATCTATTTGGAGATCTTTATAAAGGGTAGAGGTAGGTCTAGGATTGTGTGGAGAGAGATATTGTTTAAGGACCTACATATATTAGATATTGAGCCAGATCTTGCCTTTGACAAAGGGATATGGAGACAAAGAATCCATATTGCCGACCCCATCTAGTATGGGATTAAGGCTTGGTTGTTGTTGTTGCATGTAGAGATTTGTTCACACTCCTCAATGTGTGAAGAACTTAGTTATTTTTCTGTTGCCCATTGTATTTATTAGTTCAACTGAAATTTCAAGGATTTTCTGCAAAGCAGAAATACAAAATATTATTATAATTCCATGTTATTTTGAAGATTTTAATTTGGCTGTTATTTTGTTGGGTCATTAGTTGCTCTTTTATTTCATTTAGTTTGTTAGTAATATGGCATCACTTACATCATGAACATTATATCCTTTTAATCATTTGATTTCAAACTCTTCGTTATTTTAACTAAATTTATTTTGGGCGGTCAAGCCTTTTTTTTCCTGATGCCATATTCCTGTTGAATTCTTAGTCAAAGTAAAATGATGCATTCTCACCTAACCTCATTTTTCTTTTTAACTTTCTCTGCTAATTCCACATAGTTTTTGTCAATCACTTCTTGTACTGTTTGACAGGTTTAGTATCAATTTTTATGAAATGTCTTCAGAGTCCTTTTGTAAAATATCTTCTCTTCTATATAGGCTTTGTGTGATTTGTATACTTGCATTGACATATTTGTGTGAGGCTTGGTTTTTAATTTTTAGATTATCTTGCAAACATAATTGACTTGCTGCGTTCACATGTATCAACTGAAATATTTCTACCCTAAGGGTTATGAGCTTATCGTTGTTAGCATTTTTCCATGTGAAGAATGAAATCACTTATTACTGAATGATGGAATACAATTATATTATTCTAAAGTTATTATGAATAAGACATAATGCTATGTAGACTCTGGTTTTCTCTTAGTAGTTCTTATGTGTATATATATATTTTTGTTTTGTTGTTAACAGCGTTGAGAGCTCTGGAAGTATTGAACTTCACTCCCCTTAACAATAAACCTATTCGAATAATGTACTCAAACCGTGACCCTACCAGTCGCAAAAGTGGTGCAGCTAACATATTCATTAAGGTATCTATCTATTGCTTCAGAATTATCCTTTTGTTTTGTTTTCCTTTCTCATTCCTGGCTGAAGCTAATTACTGATTTCTTTTGTTCTTTTATTACGTCTGTAGTCCTAATACCTTGTTGCATTTATCTTGCAGAACCTGGACAAGACAATAGACAACAAAGCTCTTTATGATACATTTTCTGTATTTGGTAACATACTCTCCTGCAAGATTGCTACTGATCCAAATGGCCAATCTAAAGGTTATGGCTTTGTTCAATTTGAGCAAGAGGAGGCTGCACAAAATGCAATAGAAAAACTTAATGGCATGCTTCTAAATGATAAGCAAGTCTTTGTTGGGCCTTTCTTACGCAAACAGGAAAGGGAGAATACTTCAGATAGGACAAAATTTACTAATGTCTTTGTTAAAAATTTCTCAGAATCTACAACAGATGATGATCTTAAAGAAACTTTTGGCAAGTTTGGCAATATTACTAGTGCAGTAGTAATGAGGGACAGTGATGGTAAATCAAAATGCTTTGGATTTGTCAATTTTGAGAATCCTGAAGATGCTGCTAGAGCTGTCCAAGAACTAAATGGGAAGAAATTTGATGATAAGGAGTGGTATGTTGGAAAAGCACAAAAGAAATCCGAGAGAGAGATTGAGTTGAAAGGCAGGTTTGAGCAAAGTATAAAAGAGGCTGTGGACAAATATCAAGGTGTGAACCTATATTTGAAAAACTTGGATGATAGCATCGGAGATGAGAAACTCAAAGAATTGTTCTCTGAGTTTGGTACAATCACTTCATGCAAGGTACTGTTCTTTGTCTCTTATTGTGTTTATCGTGCTACTATCATAAAAACTAAATTTACCTTTGCTTGGATTATTTTTGACAAATTTGTAGGTTATGCGGGATCCAAGTGGTATAAGCAGAGGATCTGGGTTTGTTGCTTTTTCAACTACCGAAGAAGCATCTCGAGCTGTAAGTTGTTGTTCCCATGTTCTTTGAGGAGTGTTTATCATTGAATGACACTTGTTTGACTTATCTTATCTCTAGCTTGCTGAAATGAATGGTAAAATGATTGGTGGGAAACCTTTATATGTTGCTCTTGCACAACGTAAGGAAGAACGGAGGGCAAGACTTCAGGTGAGAACAGTTCTAGTTTTTTAATCCATTTGTCTATTCTAACTAGTTTAGACGCCCTTACTTGGATCTGTGCATCTCTGTGGACCTGCTGGGTAATAAAGCCAGCGTTAATTGTGTGCGGGGTTTTCTTATCTTCATTTTCTTTTAATATGGAATTTGTTTGTTTTTCATTGAGTAAAAATTTATGTAGGTTTGTCTCATCTGGCATACTTTAGTTTTTACCCATTTTCAAGTGTCATGTTTGGTCTTCTTTAAACTAAAGTTCTACGCTGTTGTAGGAAGTAGTCTTCATATATTTTTCTTTGGTAAATACATTCTTCTTCTAGTTCGTATTGTCATCATGGCTGTGCCATTTGAAACTTTTGATTCATAATTTAACAACAAAAACCTGGTTATTGATCTGTTGGATATATGATTTGGAGCTTTACACTATACTATGAACTTCAATATATCCTCTTCCAAAGTCTCTCACCTTTCAAAAGTTAAAATCATGTCCGAGTATTGTGATAGATCTATAGCCCTAGTGTTATTATTGTGATAAGTAATAAGTATCAATTTTTGGAGCTATTACTATCAGTATTTTATGATTATAATATGGTGCATGATTCAACAATAAACATGGTTATTGTTGCACTGAGGTAGTGTTTGGTTTCTCCCCATACAGGGATGGGCAACTCCCCATACAAAATTTTTGTTTGGTTGGGTTATTTTTTTGATATGTATGGGCACTTACAGCAAAATTGGCTGGATGGGGAGTTACACCCACCCCCCATCCAAACCTTTTAGAAAAGGTGAAAAGTGGCACACCTTTTCATACAACTTTTTGTTTAAGATCACCCTTGTTTAATATATATATATATTATATTATACTAAATTAAAATATCCATTTATATGTAATATTATATGTTAAATTAAAAGATCCTAATTTTGAATATTGCTAAATTAATATAAATAAATAAATAACTAAAGTTTGAGGATTGTACATCAACTCTCACTTATATTAAATTAAGTTTGACTAATTTTTTAAATGAATAATATTCTAGATTTTTCTATTTTCCTAACAAATGAGTTGATAAATATTTATACTCAAACTTTATTTATTTATTTGTTTTGTTTTGAAAGGTATTGTATATCCTCATATATGTTAAATTAAAAAAATATATATACTTGGTTTTATTTGAAAATAATATTATATATTAAATTAAAGAGGTAATTACTTATAGGTCCTTTGCACTATGCAATACTGTTTCACCTTTAACCAAAACCCACCCAAAACCCTATTTACTTTACACCCCTACACACCCCTACCCAAGGACTTTTTGACAATTTGGGCATTATTCAAGGGACCAAAGGTTCATTAACTATAAATTAAAATATCCTAATTTTGAGTATTATTAAATTAATATAAATATTTTAAATTTAAATACAACATTTACATCAATTAATTTATTTTAAAAGATTTAAAATTATCTATTCATTAGTTTTTATTAAAAAAATTTAAATACCTTTAATTTTTCAAAAAGGGTAACCTCACAACTCACAATAGGGTAATTATATCCCTCAATCCAATCCATCTTTTATTACAACCAAACACAAAAAAGTGTACCTCCACTTACATCCATCACTTTTTAAACAACCAACCAAACACACAACTATAACTCCCATTCCAGTAATTCCTCATACTTGTAACTATCAACCGTGGGTGAAGAGTTACAAACAACCAAACACTACCTAATTGTATGAACTACACCTATGGTATCCTTTGTCTTATCCTTGCTCTTAAAACCATTTTTCCTATGATCGAAACCAGTAATAACCCAACATCTATGATCAGTTCATATCGATACATTTCGTGATGGATTAAACTCTTCTGATTATGAATTTAGTTTTAGTTTTTGGAGCTAATTTTATGTTTGGTTTCATTGCTAATCCATTAATAAAATGGATTTATTAGGGCCACATTGAAGATTTATAATCCCATTCTGAAGATGACAATGTTGGATTGATCTGGCTGGATTCAGAGATGGTGCTATTTCTATTCTGTTTTGCTAGTGATAGTCTTGCATTATTTACTGAATGTTTTACTTATTAAGGCTGATGAAATTGTTAGATTGTAATTTGAAATGTTTTAAGAAATTTGACAATGGAAAATGCCATATTTTGCCCATCATAGGGCCTGCATTTTTTTTTGTTGGCTGCTATTTTTAGGTTTAGAATAATTGGATTCCTTGTGGAGCAAGCTCTTTAATATATTTTCTACTTCTATTTTTTATTTGAGATTCTATCATTATCTGGCACAGTGATGTTACTGTTCTTGTCTTCACTGTTATTATATGCACGTTAGGATTTTCCTCCAGAGAATAATGGAGTTACAATTTCCTCTTTCTTCCTATCATGCTTTATCTCCTGGTCCATTATTTCCCCAACTAATTGGGATAAAATGTTCAAGTCCAGGTTGTCATTTAATGCATCTTGGTTGGTTTTCATTGTTCTTGTCCTTGTGACTAATGACCTACAAGCATTTGAATCAGTTGAGTTTAACGTTTCCTCTGCCACACTATAGTTAGTTTTGAAAGTGTACCGAATATGATTTATTTATTTGTTTTTATCATTTGCTTATTTTCTCATTTTTTGTATAGCATGAGCTTTCTAAATTTAAGCTCAGCACTGATCATGTGTCCTTTGTTATCATCTTGAGTGTTTCTTATTGGAGTCACTTGAATAAGAGCAAGATGTTGTCCACATCCCATATTGTAGTTGAATTTCTTATGTGTTCTAATTATAGAATGTAATTCTTAGACTTGTTATTTTAGGGCTATCCCTGAAGTATGTGTTTCCATTTCTTGCACATGCTTCTTATCCTTTATATTTAATCTTTAATGATTTGGTAAAATTTTCTTTATTCGAGTTGTAAATTAGTTGCATTTTACTGAGGGCTCTGTATCCACCTTTTGGTGCAAGTGTTCTATGACTAGTTTATGAAAGTTTATATTTCTAGGTATGATTTATAAAGAGGCTTCTAGATTTTCTTTGAGATTGTTTTAGAGAAAAAAAAGGATTCTTGGTGTGTCTAGACCATACTTTCTGTAATATGCCTTTTCTTTATTGTTTATATAATGAGCATCATTATGATTGAGGCTCTCAAAATTTGCGTGTTTCATTTTTTTGAAGTCATTGGGATGAACCAAATAAATCCACAAGTAATATATGCCATTTATTAGTTTGCACAGAAAATCTCCCAACTAGACAGTTTTGTGTTAAATAGTCTACTGGATGATTATTGTTTATAGTTCCCATTATCTTATTGAGTTCTACACCCTTGCATTATACTTCATCAGCTCACAAGAGTTCTCTCCTTGGCTGCTCTCTGGACTTTCGTTATTCCCACCATTTTATATTATCAAAGGGCACCAAAGGTCCGAAGGGTGTGGTTGAAATAATAACTGATGAGATATGGAGTTGAGGAAAGAACTGTTTGATAATGTTTGATGTGCTTTAAGCATGGATATCGATATTTCAGTGCTCCAGCTAGGCATCACATTCTATGATCGAGTCTAATTTGATATTTGATGTCTCATTTTGTTTTCAGTGAGTACTGCATCTATATCATGAAAACTTTGTTAATCTGCATACAATGTCTTATTAGTGAAAAGTTTTGTGTAGGTTGCAGCTGACATATTACAAATATATTTTCATATCAAGTACATTAATCTGCCGAATCATTTATGATGCGTAAATTGGACTACTGTTCCCTTTTCCAGGCCCAGTTTTCACAAATGCGGCCATTAGCTATGGCACCTACACCTCGCATTCCAATGTATGCTCCTGGTACACCTGGTATGGGACAACAAGTATTTTATGGTCAAGGACCACCTGCTCTTATTCCTCCACAGGTATTTGCTGTAGTTTGTTTGAGAATTTAAAACTGATCAATACTGCTCTTCTCTTAGCCTTATCTTTTGTCTTATCTTCCTATGATGTACATATTTATAGGCTTTGATCCCATATACTTTAAGACAGTGCAGTACTTTTGTTGGGAAGTGGATATATGGTTTTTAAAGTTGAGAAATAATTTTTCAGCTTAGGTCTATGACTTTGCTTTACTTATATATGTAATTGTGTTTTACTGTTAGTCAGTTGAAACTATTTTGTTGGTCCTGCACTAATTATTGACAGATTCAATGGACACAAACTCCTCAACTTTCTTTATTAAAAAAAAAATCCTCAACTTTCCTTAAGTATACTACAATATTTTATCTTAAATATATGTGATTAATTTTTGAAAAGGAAATGAGATTGTATTAGGCATGCCACTGCATTGAGTTTGGGACATTGGCTTTTTTTATGTGAGAATGAAAGGAATTATTGCTTGCCCATGTTTTGGCACAGTCATTTGGGATAAGTTGACATTGTGTTTCGTGTTTGGGTTTATTGAATAAAGTTCAGTCCAGCACAATAAACAAGTATTTTGGTGGCTGTTCCATGTGTAATGCTATTTTTCCTTTGATGTTGCTCAAATAATCTTTTAAACTTGACATCAGAAGTTTGGTTAGAATATTTGATGAATCATTTCATTATGCTATTTATCTCCCCATTGGAAGACCTTGATAGACATTATTTCAAGGTTTTGTACATCTGCATGGTCAATGCCTCAATGATTGACTGGGAGAGCACATGCCTTGTGAATGATGACTTCTTAATAAATGGTCAAATAACTCTTAGAAGTGTTGGTGAAACACTTGGTTTTCAAGTGAGAGGTGAGGCGTTTGAAAACTATTGGGTGCCAAAAACTGGCTTGTCCAAATCTTCAAAATAAAATAAAATAAAAAAGTCATATGGTATGGTTTATGAGGACGGCTTAACATAATGCTAGTACATAATAATTTGTATGTTGTAAAAGCTGTTATGCAAAAAGGGTATTAGTTTTTTTAAGATTTGGCTGAAATAAAACTGTTCCAGTCATTGGCTTAGTCATTCTGGCTAACTTTTCGGCATTGGCTAGAATGATTGAATGCTGGAATGTTGATTTCCCTTGTGGATGAGAGAAAAAAAAGGATAAAATGGCTTGTAATTAGAAAACATTTGTTCTTGTGCCTTTGGAGATTCGGGTTGGTGGTGGCACCATTGTTGTTGGTGGGGACGAGAGTACAGGAAGAGGAAAAATATTTATTGATATGGGGTTGTGTCAGTTCAGGGTGACACGGATTGCATGTAACAATTTATCTTTGAAAAAGTTGGATTTTAAAGCAGTCTATTTGTGAACTGAAATCTTTTAGTACCCTTGTTTATTTAGGCATTATATGTATTAATATCAGGTTATGCTATCATGTCCTTTGCATAAGTGCTTCTTGAAGTCAATCTAGGGGTATCTGTGAGAAAGTTATGAGGTATTGCTATTTAAGGTGTCCAAATCTCTTACGAGGTTTTGATGATTACCTGATTGTGTGCATTTCTATGATGACAGGATACTCTGTCCTGTCAGGGAAAAAAGGAATATTTTTTTTCATTGTGTTCATATGGTATTTTGTTGTTTTGAGACATTAGAAGTGAAATCATGGATCTCATTACCACACTGCTGATTGTTTTGGTGGTTATTTTCCTTGAATGTTCATCTCTACAGCCTGGATATGGATACCAGCAGCCACTTGTTCCTGGGATGCGGCCAGGAGGTCCTATGCCGAACTTCTTTGTGCCGATAGTCCAACAAGGCCAACAGAATCAACGGCCAGGTGGCAGACGTGCTGGAGCTGGTCCTGTGCAGCAAACACAGCAGCCTGTACCACTGCTTCAGCAGCAGGTGAATAATCTCCCCGTCAATGCCCCTTTGAGCTACCACCCTCATTTGGTTGGTAGCCAAATTTTGATCGATTAGACATTTTCTTTGCATTTTAGTGTGATTTAAGTGCAGAGGTTGTTTCAACTATAAATAGATTCAGGGGTATAAATGGAAACTTGTTTCTGAAACCTTGAGGTGAGGCAACTGATGACTCTGGTAGTCATTATATGTAGATTAACTCATGCGCATGAGGAATTTGACATTCAGGGATGTTGGATAATAGGATTGGATATGTTTAAACTTTGAAATTTTACAGTGGACCTTGTGTTGTCTTCTCATGCGTTTTGATGATTACTGCATCTAGATGGATTTGTTCATGAAGAGGAGTGCCCAGAATCATCATGGAAGGTTGCGAAAGTATGTGTTGATATGAACTTGTTATAATGAATGGTCTGCTTTAGGGTGAAGGTTGTGTTCTGATATATATCATTTTAAAGAGCTCCATTAATAGGGGGTATGGAAAGCCATCCATCATGGTATTGCATGAAAAAGATTGAAGTTTTAGGCCTCTGGTCACTTAAGAGGCATGCATTGTAGAGCTGTGTTATAGCCTAAAAGGTTAAAACCTGGTGGATAGAGAGTGAGGTGAAAATGCCTGAATCTGCTTTTCTATCAAGGATTCTGGTTTTATATTCACCATAAATCTAAAAACTAGTAATTAGGAGTCAATATAATTCACGTCGTATTTACCAATCATATTCGTTATAAATAATTTCAATGTATAAAAATTGGCATCCATTATAACTCTTTGCATAACTATTATTAAAAAGGGCTTAATCAGCGAATTGATTTGTTATTTTAGTGCTTTTATGTTCACTTTAATATAATAGTTAATGAATAAAATCTAGAAAATATTTACACATTAATTTTGAGTTAAGCTATTTTATAAAAAGGAAAACATTAAATGCGAAATACTTCCCCATCAACAAGTTCAAGAGTAAAATGGAAGGACATGTCGGTAGTGTTTGGTTGAGGGATATCCCACTTGGGATTAGGGTTAAATTTTGAAAAGTTTTGAATTTTTTTGGAGGGAAACTTTAAACCAAAAACATTAATGATAATGCCATTTTGTGTCATCCATTCATTTGTTGGTGGCCCATTATTACATCTCTAAATTACCATTAGAATTTTTGGCGGGAAACACCATATATTGGAAACCGTGCTAGGGATATCCCACTTGGGGTTATCCCGTTACCAAATACACCCGCGTATGGCTTAAGCTTGCCTTTGGTGCGAATTATGCTTGCACTCTAGGGGTTAGATTTTGCGTCCGCTGGAATATAATTAATGGAAGGTAGGGCAACTTTCTTTCATGTAGACGTTACCATTTTCCATCTCATATGGAGGTTGAAGAGTTAGTGCCGATTTCATTGTTTCCAAAATAGAAATTGCAAATTATTATAAATACCATGTGAATGAACTTCATTTACATTCGTTATTTGTTCTTCATGCACGTCTTGGATAATGTTGAACTTTATTTGTTATTTTAGTGCTGTTAAATTAACTTAATGTAATAGTTAATGCATCAAAGCTAGCAAACATTAAAACACATGTTTCGAGTTTAACTATTTTATAAAATGAAAATATTAAATAGAAATCTTCCAAAACTTCAACAAGTTACTTTATAAGGCTCAATTCACTTATGTGATAAGTAAACAGACTAAATTGACTTGGAGTTCTAGTTTCAAGGATAAAATAGGAAATACATTAAATTTACAGCTTAAGCTTGTCTTTTATGGAACATACACTTGTCCTATATGGGTTGGAAATTTTTATCTCATTGACATATGTTACGGTAGAGCAACTTGCTCATGTGGTCCAGCATACGTAGTTTTGACACTTGGAGTGATTTCATTGCTCTCATGGTATTTCAGTTGTCTTTTTAGCATTTGCCATGCATTGGGGTAGAATGTCTTTTTTAGCATTAGTTTCTTATTTGTTCTCCAATTGTGCATGTGCTGAATGAATAGTGTTGATTTTGATTAGTTAATTTAGTGCTGTTTTGTTCACTTACTACAATAGTTAATGCATCAAATCTAGCAAATATTTAAGCATATGTTTTGAGTTTAACTATTTCATAAAATAAAAAAATATTAAATATGAAATAATTTCCAACCTCCAGTGAATTATTACTTTATAATGGCCCAATTCTCTTATGTGATGGGAGTCAACTTGGAGTTCTAGTTTGAAGAACAAAACGGAAGTAAATTAAACTTAAAGCTATGCTTGCGCTAAAGGGGTTGAATTTTTCATGTCACTGGAATATTGTTAATGGAAGCATGGGCACTTTTCTTTCATGTGGAACTTATTATTATTATTTTTTAACCTTATCATATGAAGGTTAAAGAGTAAAGAGTTGATTTCAGTACTTCATATGGTATTTTAGTTTGTTGTTTTAACATTCGTCTTGTATTAGAATATATGCATGCAATGTAGGTGCTGAAGTTTTCATCTTATTTGAACATCATTAATAGAAGGTAGCACCACCTGGTTTTGTGTGGAATCTATTATTATTTATCATGTCATATGGAGTTTATTTTATTGCTTCACAGAGTACTTCAGTTTTTTGTCGTTTTAGCATGTGTCATCTATTGGAACATTATGCTTGCAATTTAGAGGCTGAATTTTTCATCTCACTTGAACATCGTTAATGGAAGGCGGGACAAACTGGTTTCATTTGTAACTATTATTATTTACCATATCATATGGATGTTAAAGAATTAGTGTTGATTTCATTGCTTCACATGGTATTTCAGTTTTGTCGTTTTAGCATTTGTCATGTATTGGAATATTATGCATGCAATATAGATCCTGAGGTTTTCATCGCATTTGAATATTTTTATGGAGGGCAATGCTATTTGGTTTCATGTGGAACTTATTATTGTTTACCATAACATGTGGATGTTAATGAGCTAGATTTGATTTCATTGCTTCGCATGGTATTACATTTTGTCAATTTTGCATTTATTGTGTATTGCGATATTACACCTGCAATACAGGGGCTGAATTTTTCATCTCACTTGAATATCTTTAATGGAAAGTAGTACAATTTGGTTTCATGTGGAACTTATTATTAGTTACCATATCATATGGATTTTAAACGGGGAGAGTTGATTTCATTGGCTCCTATGTTATTTCAGTTTTTTCATTTTAGCATTTGTCGTGTATTGATACACACGTACTTTTGTAATTTGGGAATATTAAATCCAATGTATTAGTATTATTTTGATTTATGTTGTTTATTTGACCTCTTTTGGTGTGTTTGTTACAGATGTTTCCAAGGGGGGGACGGGTCTACCGCTTCCCTGGGCGCAACATGTCTGATGTGCCAATGCCAGGTGTAGCTGGAGGAATGTTATCAGTTCCTTACGAAATGGGAGGTTTGCCTATGAGAGATGCTGGCATGTCACAGCCGATTCCTATCGGGGCATTAGCTTCTGCTCTTGCAAATGCTTCTCCTGAGCAGCAAAGGACGGTATGTTTCATTGTTTCTTTTAATGCCGTGCTAATTTCTTAATGTGCGAGTTAAAAACTATGATTCATTATCAGATCATATACAACCAAACATCTTTTTTTGTGTGGTTATTTTGACACTCAATTGTGCTATCTTCCGTAGATGCTTGGAGAAAGTCTATACCCACTTGTTGAACAGCTAGAACCTGAACATGCGGCCAAAGTGACTGGAATGCTCCTGGAGATGGATCAGACTGAGGTCTTGCATTTGCTTGAATCACCGGACGCTTTGAAATCAAAGGTTGCCGAGGCCATGGAGGTTCTGAGGAGTGTCGCTCAGCAGCAGCAGCAGCAGCAGCAGCAGCAGCCTAATGCTCCTACCGATCATCTGGCTGGACTTAGCTTGAATGATGGCATCGTTTCTTGAGTTAATATGAGTTTTGATCATTATATCTCACCGGTTGGTTTGAGGTTGTGAGCGAACCCCCTGTTGGTAGTGTTGGCTCTGAATTTTGTATGTGTTATTCAAAAATTTGTACTGATGATTGGATTTGTGGCTGAGTTGTTAAAACCGGTGAACCATTTTGGCACTGGTAAGGTAGCGTGCGCTTGCCGAGTGTTTTATCAATTTATCAATTTCAAACAGGAATAGACATGGCTGTAGACTTATTAAAACAGGTTGCCCTAAAAAGACTTCTATGTATTCATCTGACCTGATCTATATGTTATTCTAATGCATTTATTGTATTTATTAAATTTTAAATCTGATTAACTTTAATTTATTCGGTATATTATTCTGTTGAACATGTGATAAAACTTGTGTCAGTACAATTTCCTCCTCATTGTTCACCAAAATCACAGCAAGAGGCGTAGCGTCCGAGAAGTATATGAAATTATTAATTCATAAAAAATTGTTTGGATAAATGCACACTCTTCGTTTATATATATATATATATCAAGCGGTGGAGTGAAATTTTGGAAGGGGGAGAAGAGGAAAACATTAAAGAAGAGATTATTGGGATGGGATTCTTGGTCCATTCTCTGTTCCTCCTCTCGACCTTCTTCTTGGTAGTGATCCTCCAATCCACAGTCTCCGTGAGCGGCGGCTACCCGCGTAAACCCGCTCCATCGGACGCTGCTGCCACAGCACGCTGGCTGGTGTCCCAAAACTCCTGGGGCGTACTCAGGTTCGATCTAGTTTCATTTTTTTTCGTGTTTTTACTGTTTCATGATTCTGTTATCAATCTATCTTGTGAAATTGCTGTTCTGGCTTTTGTGTTGCTCTTGATCATCGCTACCACTAGCGTATATGCTTCGCGTTAGAATTGATTGGGTGCTCACTAGCAAGCATGTAGTTTTCTTTTATGTTTTGTTTGTGTCTTTTGTATTCTGCCAAAGTTAATCATGCAAAGAGTAACTGCACTCCTAATTGTTAAGCATCTATCTATTCTATACTAAGCCAAGTGGAGGAGAAAAAATAAATTTTGATTGAATTTTTATCAAAAATTCAAAATTCTAGAAAATTGTGATGGTTGTTTTCGCATGCTCTCAGATTTTTGTGGTTTTTGATATTAAGAGAATAGAATCAATATCAGTTAGATCCTGAAGTGGTGTGATATATCTTCAAGATTTTGCTTTCCTAATTTGATGTGCACTTTCCTCTTTGTTTCTGCAGCACCATTTCGATTGATCTGAAAGGAGCTCCATTTGGGTAATTGTCATTCTCTTTAGTGATGAATCTAGATTGATCCCAACAGAGAATTTAACTGGTTTGTAGTGACACTGACTTATTCTAATTAGTTTCACTGTTGTTGTTGGTTTTCAGAAATGTTGCTTCATTTAGTGATGGATTACCAGGGAATGGACTTGGCATCCCCTACTTTTATTTGACAACATTGGATCCTACTGCAAGAGATGCATTGAAGGATGAGAGATCATCTTTTACTATCAGTGAGTTCCCAATTGGATCTTGTGGTGAGGCAGATCCTGAGAACCCTACCTGTGCAAAACTCACCCTTACAGGAAAGGTACGTGCCTTTAAATTTCTCGTTATTTATCTTATTATTATTATTATTATTTAAAAGCCCATCATCTTTCAATGTAGTTTTTTGTCTTTCATAACTTAAAAAGTTTAAAATTCAATTTTGGGTGCTCTAATTTTCATTCTTGATATGATTAATGGACATCTTTTGTTTGGTAATTAGCATTGAACACACCAACCTATTTAGGCAAAGTTATAGATGAAGTTTGGAGGTACATATCCATGCCCTTTAGTGTGCTGTTTTGTTGATGATATGTGTTGGATCATCGCCTTTCAATAATCCTGAAATGCAAATTGAATGAGCTTAATTTCTCTTATGAACAGGATTTGTTTCAGGTTAAATTACAAAACTAAATAAATAAATAAATAAAAACTCTCTCAAATCTTCAAAGACACCCTTCAGGCGTTCTTTTGTGTTGATGTTAATGCAAATTGACCTATCAAGAATGCCATGATTTGGTCGATGTCATAATAATGAGAAAAAGAAACTCCTTGATCATGTGCAAACCTGAGATTGGTTTGTTTCCAATCATCCAAATAAGGTTAATCTTAGTTAAATAAAATTTAAAAAAAAAACAAAAAAAACGAAAAATAAAAAGGTGTATAATGCATATCACTAATTTAGGAAAGAACTTGTCTTTGTGAAATGGAATTTGATAAGGTTTGGTGTCTCTTATGAATAGGATTTGTTTTAGGTTAGAGTTTGTGTAAAGTGTTGTTTTTTTTCTTTGTGTTGATGTGAACGCAATTTGACAAATTCTCATATGCCATGATTTTTCATGAGTCAGAAAATGGAACTCCTTGATAATTAATAAAATTGATAATACCTCTAGAAATTATGAAAGTGGGAATTAATGCCTGGATATGGTCAGTTGCATGTGTCAGCCTGACCTATTTCTGTTTAAATTAGTCGAACTAATCCACCAGGGCCTTTTCCTGAGTCAAATCAACTGTGATTGATCACTCGGTTGTGAAATGGAAGAAAATACGAAGTTGATCTTCTGTATTGGCAAGGTCTATTACATTTCATTGTTGTTGTTAATATGGTCATTGGCTATTTTTGCATAGTGGTCGGCTTTCCAGTTCTTGCCGCTGAAGGTATGAGAATATGGAATGTTTTGATGTTGGCTCTTGAATGATTTAAGTTAGCTGTTTTTGCTACAATTATTGATATTACAGCTGAAATTGGTTGATGGCCACTCTTCTGAATGGGAATTTGCTAAACTAGCACTTTTCTCAAAGCATGCTGAAATGGAAAGTAAGTTTTGTATTGTGTTTATTCTACTAATGGTCACTTCTAGATACTGATTTGAAATACAGAAAACAAAAACTTAGGTTAAGCCGTTTTTCTGGTATGCATACTATTTGTGGGTGCAGGCTGGCCCGAAGAGCACAACTTTCAAATATTCAAATTGGACATAGAGAACATATTTCTGGTTGATTGGTTTGGTGGTGCCAAACACATCTCCCCATCTCAGTACCTCAATCTTGGAATGTGAGTATAAATTTAGTTGTGTTTCTATCATCTAGCAGATAGGAATCGGCAAATTACTATACTTCGATTCTAAAGCCTGATAGATGGAAAAAGCCGGGCTTTGTTGTTTTCAAAGTAATTTCATTAAGATGATTCAACTTGTTTATATAATGAAAAATTGGACTCTGTTGTGTTCAAAGGAATTTTGTCAAGATTATTTGTGTATAGAATGAAGTTGATGAATTGTTGCAGGGACCAACATCTCTTGATGTCCCAGGCATGAAAGCTCATCTGTCTGATAACCCTATTTGTGGCTTACTGCTCTCTCTTTGTCATCATGTACATACAAGCCGTGGATGAACACTATGTAAAGGTATATTGCACAAGGGGCCACAATGCCCTTCACTATAAGCTTGTAATGTAAATTGTGATTGTTGATATTATTCAAACTTATTTCTTCAATAAACCAGTAATGCAATATGTGGATGCTTTACTATAAGCTTGTAATGTAAATTGTGATTGTCGATATCATTCAAACTTATTGCTTCAATAAACCAGTAATGCAATATGTTGATGCTTTCCTAAATATCTTCCTACGCAAATGATTCGTCTTACTGAGCTTAGTGGAACTTGTTCTTAAGTGTGTTGGCCCTTCTTATTTTGTAATTTTTTTTTTTATTCTTGGCAATGCGAGAGTTTTGTAGACCCAAGTGGTCCGATCCTTCTCCGGATCCTGCCCAATGCGAGAGCTTTGTAGTACCGGGCTGCCCATTCTTGGCAATATGCAATCAGAGATTTGGTGGTTCAACCAACCACATTTTATTATCTCCACTTATGTTTCTATTTTAAATCTATTATATATTCATTAATAAATGGCCATCTATATTCATTAATGAATGACCATTGTAGTTTTACACAGGTGTAATACCCAATTTAGTCCCTCTATTATATCGATTTGTGACTTTAAGTCTCCCTATTATAATTTGAGCAATGGGGTCCCTCTACTTTAACGATTGAGAAATGTTAATCCCCACCTTTGTTAACTTTAAGGGCTAAATAAGCCTTTAAATATGTCTTTAGAGACTGACATTTCTAAATCATGAAAGTATAGGGACCATTTATAATGGTAGAATACTCAAAATAATCCCTTTATTTTTCTCTCTTTAACCTTTTGGTCCATTCAAAAAAGGCAGAATTTTGTCCCTTTACTTTTGAAATAGGATAAATGTAGTCAAAAACCAACTGAGGCATTAACCTCCATTCATTTATGCTGATTTGGCTTTTCCAAAATTAAAATAATCATTCACTTAAGCTGATGTGGCTTTTCTAGAAATAAAATATTATTAAAAAAACATAAAAGTAACGCCTCTCCTCTCTCCTCTCCATCCCACGTCCACGCCTCACGCCGACCCCTCCTCCACCCCCCTTTCCCTTCCTTTCACCTCCGCCTCATCCCCTCCAAACGCACCGCCAGAGCCCACTCCTCCCTCATCGTCTATGTCGCCTCCTTGCCTCCGCCTCTTCCTCTCCACCCACTACCATCTCCATGTCACCATCCTCACCACCGCCTCCCTCCACCGCTACCTCCCCTTCTCTATCAACCTCTACCTCCTCCCCTTCCCTCCTCCCATCTCCTCTCCCACCGGCGTGGAGTCCACCGATCTTCTCCCCTCCTCACTCTTCCCCGTCTTCATCTCCGTTACCTCCCTCCTTCGCACCCATTTCCACCACTTCCTCCACTCCCTCCATCTCTCCAACTCCCTCTCTCTCTCTCTCTGCAAAAGATGAAGCAATAAACAACAAGTGTTTCACATGCCATCTCACAGATGCATGCATGCATGGCTAGCCAAACCCTCGCAGTCAAGCAGCAAAGTGGGATTACTGGGAGGTTATCATAGTGCATATTTAAATCATGAAACCATCTGGATCATGGAAGAAGAGTCGGTCTACAAAGATCTCACCCTCCTCCACTCTCCTGTGATAATCTATGTGTGTTTGTATCTTCAGCCGTAAGCTTAACAAACTAATAGTCCAGCACTTGGGTTGTTCACAGTTCCAAGCATGTACACATACTAATGTAACCCCCCTCTATTGGCTATTCATAGTGGTTAAGTAGGTTTATAACATTTTGCAGGTGGTACAACTAATATTGGAGCGATTCGGGTCCTCATTTTATCCACTGATTCAAATTCAAATGCAACAATAGCACATTATTCTTTCACAAGGTGTTGTAGATCAAACCAGTCCCCTTGAAGAGTCAACACAACTCATCTTAATTCCACCAAGGGTGTGCTCAAGTTAAGCCCATGTTGGCTCGGGCTTATAAACAAATCAAAGTTTGACTAGTTAAAGAAATAAGGGAATACTTGTGGTTGAATAGGCAGTTTACAAGCACGAACAATAACCTTTCTAAAATTATCAACCTCTTATAAGCAAGGTTGAACTACTACACCCTTTTCTTAGTAACAAAACATAACACATTCTACAACTGGCCATCTATATGAGCATGCCATTAGCTTCTAAGATGCAGCAGTAGGGAGACTAGTGACATAAAGAAAGTTGGACAGCAAACTGCCAATGTTGCTACTCACATGTGTTACCTGCTATAAGTCTTGTTAGGTGCGGGTTCAAGCCTGTTCTTCTTCCATTGGTGGGATCTTTGTAGACCAACTCTTCTTCCATCATCCAGATGGTTTCATGATTTAAATATGCAACTGTGATAACCTCCCAATAATCCCACTCTGCTTCTTGACTGCGAGGGTTTAGTTGGCCATGCATGCATGCATCTGTGAGATGGTATGTGAAACACTTGTTGTTTATTGCTTCATCTTTTGTAGAGAGGGAGGGAGTTGGAGAGGTGGAGGGAGAGGAGGAAGTGGTGGAAGTGGGCGTGGAGGAGGGAGATAACGGAGATGAAGGTGGAGATGAAGGTGGGGAAGAGTGAGGAGGGGAGGAGATTGGTGGACTCCACACCGGCGGGGAGGAGAAGGGTGGAGGGGAAGGGGAGGAGGTAGAGGTTGATAGAGAAGGGGTGGTGGCGGCGGAGGGAGGCGGTGGTGAGGATGGTGATGTGGAGATGGTGGTGGGTGGAGAGGAAGCGGCGGAGGCGATGAGGGAGGAGTGGGCTCAGGCGGTGCGTTTGGAAGGGATGAGGCGAAGGCGAAAGGAAGGGGAAGGGGGCGGAGAAGGGGTCAGCGTGAGGCGTGGACGTGGGATAGAGAGAAGAGAGGAAAGGTGTTACTTTTATTATTATTTTTTAATCAAATTTTATAGAAAAGCCACATTAGCTTAAGTGAATGACTATTTTAATCATGGAAAAGCCATGTCAGCATAAATGAACAGAGTTTAATGCCCCTTGGTTTTTGGACTACATTTACCCTATTTTAAATGTAAAGGGATTAAATTCTGCCTTTTTTTGAGCAGAGGGACCAAAGGTTAGAGAGAGAAAAGTAGATGGATTATTTCGGGTATTCTACCAATTATAATAAAGGGGTTTAAAGTCACAAATCGGTATAATAGAGGGACTAAATTGGGTATTACATCTCTTACATATTTCTTTTTTCGTGCACTAGTATAAAAAGCATACTTGACCTGGTGTTATTATCTTTTTCGTGTTTTTTTTTTTTGATAAATGTGGACAAGCTACTAAACATATGTTTCGGTGTGGTTTGAACCCTCAAACTCTAGTTGTGAGAGATGTGTTGGCCAATTTTTATTTTGAGAGTTAATCGAATTGGTGTTATTGTCAACCTTGTATGGTTAATATCCAACTAGAATTTGTTATTGTTCAACCTTGTATGCTTATCCTAGGGCAGGTTTTACCAAAACATGACTATATTTGTAATTACTTTTAAATAATTTTTTTTTTTCAATTTTGTTGGGTGTGTTTAAAATTGCCCTAGAAATATTACTGTGATATAACAATGTTTTTTTGTTAAATTTCAAAACAAATTCAAGTTCTAAACACAGGTTTTAAAGTTTCATTGAAATCTGTAGCTTAATCATTTTTGTCATAAATTTTTAGGAAATATTTTTTGGATTAAAATTTCACTCATTTGATTGGTCATATTTTTCATGAAAAACTTTTTCACCATTGGATTTGAGCCTAATATAATCAAAATCTCTGACGTGACATTTTTAATGACAAATCCAATTATTGAATGAAATATGAATTCAATGTTAAAGCTCATGAAATTTTTTATTAGTTGTTAGATCTTGTGATCAAAATTTATATTTTTCAAAATTATGTGAAATAATTTGGTTAAGAGGTTCCACTCGCTATTTTTGACTTTCCTTTATCAAAAAAGAAATATTATGTGAAATATTAATTAAGATATATATGAGGCAATGAGCAAGTAAACACAGGCTCGCACCCATTCCGAGCGAACTTTTTAAGGCGGTGGCTAGGAGACCGCGGTTCGGTGCACACTTGAAGCTCTAAATTCAAGCGGCAAATGTTTTCTTGCAAAAGGGGCTAACAAACAAGGCGAGGCGCCCAGGAGAAGAGCTCGTTGGCGACGATAGGGAGCCATGAGGATGCTCACGGGGATGATCAATCTGATGTCAAAACGAGTTCTTCCTCTCAAGATCCCCGCAATAATCTCCAACTCCACCCCTGTGATTTCCTCTTCCTATGCTGTTGCTTCTCGTTTGGGTAATCTTCGTCCCATCTATCCTATGATTATATCCAACGATTCCTTCTGAATTCCCATGTTCTCCAATGCAGGGCAACTATTCGATCACCAGCCTCGTCAGCACCCCCGACGATCCGAGCCGAGGGGTTTCTACTCTTCGTTTCCGGTCATCTTGATGGCTGGTGCCCTCGGAATTGGATCAGTTGGAATCTCTTCTGCTGATGCTGGGGAGGTAAGGGACCATTTCCCTCATTTCTCCATTATCTTGATTTTCTTGGTATGTGATGTGAACTGAACTTTTGTTGTTCATTCGCCTGCAGGAAGATCGCCAATCCAGTGCTGCACCAGAAGATACAGTTTCACGGGAAAGGAGAAGATTGGAAGAGTTGCTTAGGAGCAAGGGCATGCAGCCTGGCTCATATCCACCTTTCACAGTTGCTGTTAAGGGCCAAAAGGTATTCTTTTTTGATTGTATCTGTGATGCTCTCCTGGCATGGATTTATGTCCTATCAGTTATTACTGATCTTGTCATGCGGTTCATGTGTTTGTTCACTTTGCTTTTGATTTTGAGTAGGATTGAGGTTTGATAGTGATAGCACACTTACTGCTTGTTGTACCTGACCTGTTGCATTACCCCGTATATGTTGTAGTCAGATTCTTTTTGTCATTGAAAAGAATGTTGGCCTTGTATGAAGCATTGCATTGACACCCGGAGGTGAATAGGAGAAGCCTTATCTCTATCAAATTATGTACATGTATCACTACATTGGTGTTGCCTACAAGTTTATGTACTATTGCATTTTGAAATATGAGCTCATAGATCCTGTTAAAATTTGTCATATCACTTGTTGCGTGTTTTTAGAATATTTTAAATAGAACTGAGTTGCATTCTGAAATAATATTGCATTTTAGAAACTTCTACTATATACTATTAAAACTTGGTTTTGAAAATATAGAAGCAAAAACCTGAATGGGTCTCCTATCTTAATGCATCAATAATCTTATTACTATCTGCAAGCAATATGCGGATGCAGTCTTAGTCGTCAGGAAACATTTTATTATGTTTAGTGAAAACTAGCTCTCTTGATGGCCTTGAATGAGTTTTTCCCACACTTAAAGGATATACTCTTGAAATATTTTATTTATTTTAACATATTGAGTGAAAAATATGTTAAAAATTAATTTTGACAGTTTGAAGGTGTGTTTTTTCATGGGACTTTTTAATTAACACTATATTAAAAAAATGACTAAATGAGTATTGATGTTATTTGCTTAGCTAACTTATTATGGGTGATATCCGTAGTGTTAGTCAAAAAGTAGTGCTAGTCAAAAGATTATGTTGAGGTGGTTATTCTTTTTTATAATTTGTGTTGTATATCAAAGTGCTAACTTGCGACTTATGAGTTGAATTTGGCACTTTAATTACTATCTTGTATCGAACACATGCCAATTTGAATTGTGGATTTTGTTCAAAATTTTGTTCCTACCAGATCCACCTGTTTTACATGAGAATGGTAAAATTTTGCTTTGGAAGTGTGAACTTTATTCTGATAAATGAAGTTTAGGTAGTTGCCATGCTAACATGATACAATAGATTAAAGTGGAAATTTTCTCTTTTTGTCCAATTTAAATGTTCTATTTCAGGAGGACATTTTTAACATTTGACCTGTGGAAACCAAATACCCAATATTGTTATGTTCTAAGTTTGACTTTATTTTTTTCATCAAATAAATTTTTTTTTTGCTTGTTAAAGAAGTTTTACATGCATTAATTTTCATTTTGATTCAAGATAGCATTGTAGCATACCAACATTTTTTTCTTCCAACGTTCTATTTGCAAGTTTTTTGCCCAAAAATGTTAATGTGCCTTTATAAAATATTTAGGTCACCGTCAAGTTCAAAGTTCCTCCAACTTGTGAGTTATCCCTCCTTATTGCAACTCTTGTTTCACGTCTTGGACTGAAGGCAGAGGGAGTTGGTGGTGGTTCAGAAATGTTAATGCGTGCTTGGAACAGGTTTAAATTAGTCTATTTTCCACTTGATTTTTCTATCTACACTACTCATTCTTCTTATACAGTTTTGTTGTTATGAATAAATTTCAAAATTTATTTCTAGAGCATGTTTATTTTATCAATAAATGTTGATCATAGTGTCACTACTTTCTCTTTCATATTTTGAGTCCCACAATAATTTCGTTTAATGTTATTTACTGTAGGACTTGAGTGATACGAACCTCACCAAGTCCTGTCGAAACCCATAGTAAGATTAGTTCCTTCAATCGCTCTCCAATCAGGTTTGTATATATACCACGACTTGCTGCTTAAGAAGAAACAAGAACCTTGGTATGATGAGGACGCCACAAACAGGTATGGGAAACTGTTTTAATAAGTTGAGATGAACGCCACGGGAAAATCTTGATAAGTTCGGTAGTTCTACAAAGAACCCTAGAGAATTTCTCACTTTTTTTCGTAAAAATTAATTCTTTCCAATTACATAGTTCAACCAATGTATAGGCTAATACAAAGAGAATCTGAAAAGTCATATATTCAAATTCAAAATTAAACTCTCTCCCAACTCCAAGCGACATTAAATGCTCTGCTTTCCAAGGCCTTGACCAATAGATAGTGTGAGTTGCCAAAGTCTTGACTTGAAAATCTGAATATTAAATGCTAGCCCAACCTCCTTCAAGCCCAATTCGTGATTGCCTTAATGATGTGGACAAACTTTGGTTCTCCATTAGTGGTGAGCTTGCATTCTTCTTTATGCTGAACCTCTTGAATTAATCTTCCAAGAGTCTCTTTGAATATCTTAGCCGGAGCTCTTGTGACTAGTCCAATTGACATTTGAAGTGGATCTTGACCCTCTTTGTTAGTCCTAGCCACATTCCTATCATTGAGTGAACTTTTTTTGCTTTTAAAGCATAGTAGTTGTTGAAGTGATTTCTTTTTGGTCTTAGTTGTTTAAACATTCACCTATTTCACATGATATGATAATGTAATAGTTTTCTGTACTTATTCAATTTGCAAGTTGTGTTCCCCAATTAGCAAAACTGTCAAAGAATGGAATCAACTAACATCATGAGGATAATTACTTTATCATAGATATATATTAAAAAAAAGATCAATAATGGGTAAGGAGCATTGAACTAAGTCATGTTAAACGGATGTGCAGAATTTGTATATCTAACTGGTTCTGGTTTTCAACCAAAATGGTACAAAGATTTGGCAAGGATGAATTTAAAACTGTTATTGTACTGATTGATGAAACTTTTGCAGATCAAAAATTAAGTTTCTTTAGTAACTTTACTACTTGGTTGTTGCGACAAGGAAAATCAATAGTTCGTATATCAGATAAATATGAAGGGTTATGGGGAGTTTCAGGAGATTTCTGACTAATGGATTTACATTTAATGTATGTATCATGCCATGGCTAGAACAAGATTGTTTATGTCATATGGAAAAAGAACACTTCTTGATTAACAATAATTAGCTATACCTATGGTAAGATGTGTGGCTTTGAAAGATGAAACTGTTAGATGCCTTAAGATGCTATTGCAGGTCCTTATGAAAATATTTTTTTTAATAATATATATTTTTATTTTTTTTTATGTGTGAATTTGCATGCTATCTTAGGTTGTGACTGAATTAGAACCTTTGCTTGTTACTAGAAACTATGGCATATTGTATGGAAGACATAATCCATGATACATGAAGGATATTGTTTGTCAGGGAATCTTATTAACTGCATTTTTTTTTCGGTAATTGTAATATTTCGATAACTGGTCAATGACAAATCATTATTTCCAAGTTTTTCTTTTAGATTAACATAATATATGAGTTGTTCTGATTAATATGTCTATTCCCCATTACTTATGACAGTTTACATGGTGGTACATTTCACCATTTTGTTATGTTCCATTCCTCTCTACAAAACTTTCATCCGCTGAACTTCTTTTTTATGAAAAAAAAAAAAATTCAATCTGTTACCTTGACAGGTGGTTTGTGTAATCCAATTGATGTAACCTAATCTTTACTCATATATCTGCTTTTTGCATTTTTGGGAACCTCCCTCAATCCTTTGTTAATTCTTAAATCATCAAAGTAAACTTAGTGTCTAGCAAAGTGCTCTTTGATTTTTAAGCAGCCATTCAGCTGAAGAGCTTAAATTTTTATTTCAGCGCAGCATCTTGGCAACTAACTCTGCGTCCGCCAATCGAGAAGAAGATTGATGGAGAAGGAACAGTATCTGGAGTAATGGAAAAGCAGGACAACTTCTTTATTTTTATATTCGAGTCTTTAGTTGGCCCCGAATATTCTGTTAGTTCTTCACTTTTATTAATATGACACATCTTCACCTATTTCTTAGTATTATCAACTTTATGTTTGTGCCTTAAGATTATCAGAATCTTCTGATATCTACCTTTTTCCAGGAGATTGAATTCATAAAGGATGGAAGCTTTAACTTTGAAGAACTTGATGCCTTGTCGAATGCACTCAAATTAGCTGGTGCAAGTGGAGATATAAAAAAATCACCATGGAAAAATCAAAGAGGAAATACAAGCAGAAGGGGCACCACTTATGATGTCCCTCAGCGTTCATCTTTGGAGAAATCTGTGTCTGCTTTAGAAGCCATGGGTGTTAGGGTCTATGGATATGACGAATCTCATGGATACCCTAAAAATGGAGTGATTTCTTGGGATAATATTGCTGGATATGATCAGCAGAAGCGGTATGAGCATATGATTTCTCATTTCTGATTTGTTACTTCAGCAGATCATAGATCAGTATAACAGTGTTCTCATTTCTTTTTAACCACAATGAAGTAAATTGAAAAACTTACTCAAGTTATTGTTGTAAGGTATCAAGATGTGGTGATTGTTAATGATATAATGACTCCATGATTTTTTGCATGGGATAGTGTTTTTAGTTTTCTTTATGTTGAGTTTTGTATTTTTTTCTCACAAGACTTAAAGGCCAAATTGATCAAAGGTGCACTTGCGCGCACACACACATCCGATATCCATATCATATTATATTTTGTTGGCTTTCTTGTTAAAATTTTAGGAAGATTATCCCTAGGTCTATAGATGGAAAAATTTTGATCCTTTCACCCTTTGAACTTACATTTTAGTTCCTAAAAATTCGACAATAGTGGCTCCATTACATTGCAGCCGGCTTAATGTAGAATTTGGTTCTCATGGGCCGCTTGGTCTACCTCCCAAGCTTCACCACTCATTCATTTGTTGCACTTAGACCTAACCAGTGTTCAATTACTTTGAGACCCTCTTCTCCTAGTTGGTAAGTGAAAGACATCCTTTTGATTTATATACACACACACATGTATATATGTATGTATGTTAAAAAGTACAGAAGTAGTGCTTTGTACTAGTTGAGTTGTTCTTCCACAATAGTAGGCTATGTTTAATGATTAGCGGAACACATTTTTCAATGCTTGTTCTTCTATTATATCATATCATTCAAATTCTTGGAATTTTCTGCACAATCAATCGCTGTACCTCAATTCCTTGGATGATATTGAGCATTAAGAGATAAACATCCATGAGCACCCACAGATGTATAATTCTCTTTGTATCATATTACTTTTTCATCTCAGTATTGCTTTTATTTCCATCTCTTCTTTGCTTCTGTGGTATATGTTGTGCTTGCACATTCCTGTTTTCTCCATTTATTTGATTCTTTTTTCTAGTAAATAGGTCTCGAGATCTTTTTCTCTTCAACCTTATACTGCTCCATGTCTGGTGTCTTGTTCCTCTTTATGCTTATTCATTAATTCACTATGAGTTTTAAAAATATTACTCTATTATAAAATTTTGAAAGAAAGGATGCAGAGTTTCAAGCATCAAATATGTATCTGAAGTCTCAACTAATGGATCACTCACTTAATGTGGGCATGTGTGATTCAGTTTTCTTTGGGTACACAAGTTGTTTTATTTCGAAGTTTGTTTAACCAATGATGTTTGATTGAATAAATTGGATCATTTCGAATTAAATGGTATTATATGAATCCTTAATGAGTATGTAAGTTAAGAACTGTTATTTATCATAAAATACATTGATAAGCACTTGCAAATCATATATTGGTTACAACATAGGAGTTCTTATATATATATTTTATTTTTTTAACAATGAACTCACCTGTATGGTACATCACCCTAGGCCCAAGCTAAAAGATATATAAAGATGGTATTTGATAATAATTAGAAGAATATAAACCATTTTTCTATGGCTTAGGTCATAACTTGGACGTTGGATATATAACTTCATTTTCTGGTACCTGTTGCAAATTAGAAGATCGATTCTAGAGGGAGCTCTATTTACCCTTATTCCTTGGCAAAGACATGAGATCATGCAGAATGCCATGAGGACTATCGAAAGGAGTGGTTGTCAAAGCAAATGGAAGGGATAATTGATGGGGAAATCATTATAAAAGCAAAGTTGGACAATCACACTAAAGTGTGATGTTTAGCGGCCAACATAGGAACTGTTAATTCACATGGATGATAGTTGATGGAGCTAAGAAGTGCTAGAGTTAGAGGTCACTAGCTGTTAGAGGAAAGATAAATGTCTGACAACTATTCATTTCTTTTTTTTTTCTTCCTTTTTTTCATTTGAGATTTTGTGGGTTAGTGAACTCCAATAAGATTATCAAAATAATGTTGCTCTTCAGGATTTTTTTTTGTGAATTTATTTAATTTTCTTAAAGCTTTATATTTGACTTATTTTGAGGTGTATGGTATCCTCTCAATGACATAAGATTCATTTAGTAGATTGTCTCCCTTGCTTTTTGGCAATATGTGCTTCCTTGTCTTCAATAACAAATATTTGGTTATGAGCTGATCTTTTAAAGAACTTCCAACTTCCTGAATTTATCTTCTATCTCTTCCTTGGTATGTGAAATGATTCTTTCCTTTATAGGGAAATTGAGGATACCGTATTGTTGGCACTACAGTGTCCTGAGGTATATGATGACATAGCTCATGGAACTCGGAGTAAATTTGAGTCCAATAGACCTCGAGCTGTTCTTTTTGAAGGCCCACCAGGTTAGTCCTGAGCATTGAATAATATTTCATGCTTTCTATGGCTCATCAATAGTTTTCTGTCAATTTCTATTTGGTACATCTCTTACATGTGCGAAGTATTTTAGAACTCATAACTTTTAATTACATTTCTTTCATCTAGCTATTTGGTATAATATAATCTTGCTTTTAACATATTGTTTTTCATATTATCACCCAAAGTATTATGCCCATCAATAGTATTGTTTCCTTCGTAAGTTGATATATATTCTCTTAACTGAAGTTTCAAGTTATAATTATATTGTTTTGTTTGTGATTCAGGGGACGATTGTATCGATCCAATATAATGAAATAATCAAAATCGGAACAAATAGATTTAAATAGCAACATAAAAGTTGGGTTAACATATAAAAGTGTAATAAGAAAAGTGAACAAAGTACCAACAGATATCTACAAACTTTCTGCCTGTTTTTAATGTTTAAAGTCTGATGTTGATGCAACATGAGTTAGGTTCATTTGATATTCAAATTCTCATTGGAAATTCAAATTCTGGTTCGTTTGAAATGAGCGGAATTAGTTGTCAAGTTCTTATTTCAATTCATAGGAGCCTAGAATTAGAAAGAAAGGTCACTCTTTTTGTGATTCCATATTACAAGTCTAGAATAGGAAAAAGAAATAGCGTTTCTTTTATCATCTTGTATTCATAGGAGTTTAGAATAAGAAAGATTGGTCATTCCCTTCGTTCTTTTAAGAGTCTGGCTGTATTATTCAAAATTAGAGAGATGAATTCATTTACATGTTTGAGAATCATCATAATTGATGATCTTCTTCTATTTTTGTATTAGTTATGTTGCACCAGAAAATGACATGTGCAAGCATTAGTTCTGAATATACTGTTCTTGAGGTTAAGATGGAAATGTGACTAGTAAAATTTCTGTGAAGAATAGTACTGTATGTAAAATTTAAAATGGTAGTCTGATAACATAGTAAATTTCTTGTTTTTGATTGCAGTCAGAAAGATTAGGCACATACAGTTAGAATGGCTACCACATAAGATGGATGGTTGACGTCATAATGAACTTTTTAGTCAAGTCAAGCATCATACACCCTATTTCTTCATCCACTTAAGTAATAGTTTGCCTTACTAGAAGGTAGCACTTAAGTTGATCATCTTAAAGTGCACAACTTTTTGACATTGCTTAGCATGATAATTCTTGTTAGTTGTGAAATCTGCTAATGCAGTATTTTAATGATTCATGAATTATTATAATGTTACTTTAATATTGATGTCCTATCACTTATAAGATGTTTTTCCTAGTTCAGTTTGCTTCTAAAAATGAAAGGTTATATGGGAAGGGACTTGCCATTATCCATCTTAAGGCTGATTATGTGAACTTCATCTTTTTATGAAATTTTCCTAAAACCAATGGTTCTTCCACATGAGAATCATCTCTTTTATTGGGACATTCTTGTTTTCAGGAAAGAATAGCCAATAGGAAGGTCATAGTCATCACCTACCCGGGGAGAAAAGGTAAAAGATGATAAGGATGATCTAAGCAATAAAGGAAATGAAAAGTATGCTTCCATAGACATTAATACTTGGAACCGATTTTTATTTATTTGGATTAACCACGAGATGTAGATGAAAAATAACAATGCAGAAAAAGCAAAAGGCATAAAAGATCTAATGTAGTGTGGTCTTTATCCGACTTATGTCCACCAGCGGTAACAGAGAAATTCTACTATGACAAAAGATGGAGAATTACAAGAGAGTAGGATTCCCAACATATACCAACTCAGAACCCTTCGCATACTAAAAGCGCACAAACTTTTCTCACAAAATATGACTATGAGAAAATATAAACAATAATAGTAAAGGTACAAGAGATGATAAGGGTTGCTTATTTGCATGTTGCTTTCTTCTCAAAGAAAGTGCCATGTCTTTCTCACACGCTCAGCCTTTCCTACTTAAGAGATTATCAAATCTTTCTCTTTCTCTTAATCTCTTCTTCTCTCGTTGAACCTTATAACCGAGCATTACCAACCCATCTATAAAGCTGAAAGGAAGGCTTGGAGTTTTCTTTTGTGGCTACATTTAATGGTATGATCTTCACAACATTAATTGTTGCCACAAATCTTGACTTGAAGAGAGCTATATTTTTTATAAATGCTCTGTCCGGTTGAAGTGATCTTGGATCTCTAGATGGAATATCTTGCTAGGGATGAGTCACCTAAGAGGCCCCCAAGACCATACAATGCCTGATGGAAAATACCACGAATCTATTATACACCTTGGACAAATTGCCGTCCTGTCCTGAATATGATACTATTTAGCATTTCAACAATAAGTTGGCAAATGATCATTAAGTTCTGTCTTCCGAGAAGAGCATTCTTTTACCATCTTTTTACTATACTTTTCATCAGTGAAAATGGGGATAAAGGATGCAAAAGCAAGACTCATGGACATGAGAGAAGATAAGCATCATAATGAAAACCAATAGTTTTGAAGAGCATTGATGCGTTGAATATGTTGACATTAATGCTAGTAAATTGTGGAATAAGAGAACAGGATGGTATGATCAGTTTGACCTTTTAGATCTTTTGGTTGATGTTCCTTTAAGGGTGCTGGACAGCGTTGGACTCTTTACTGGTCACCAAGAGGTCTTCCTACCCTATTAGGATGTCATTGGTGCCATGAATGTAGGAAAGCATGTTTTTAGTCTTCGTCATGTCTATGCTCAATGAGTGAATTGGGAGCGTCAGGAAAGAAGAGATAGAAAGGTGAGACTGGTGGTATGACATTGAGGGTGAGGCTGACATGCCAACCTTAACCTTGATTTTTGAAGTTTCGTAGTTGATGAGGTTGGTTATAGATTATGACGGTGATCATTAGTTGGAAGCCCATTTTGAGCATATCACATAGACGTGTCGGAACCATCTCAGCAAGGTAGATTGACACAGGCTGATATAATACTATCTCAAGAATCACATTGGCTTGGACCTTATTTTTGATAGAAGTTATAATCTAGTTCAATATGTTTAGTTTTTTCTTGGAAGACTATATTTTGAGCAATATGTATATTAGATTGACTATATAATGTAGCAACTTAAGTAGAGAAACAAGTAAACCAATTTCAAAAAATAAATTAGAATCCAAATCATTTCACCCATCGCCTTGGACAGTCTTATATTATGCCTCCATACTTAATTTGTTGTTTCTTGTTGTATCACGTAACAAGATTACCACCTAAATAGGTCTAATGTCTGGTAGTAGAATGATGATAAAAAGGAGAACCAACCTAACCCAATCCAATCTGAATCAACAAAAGCATGAGGATCTGATTGTCTAGAATATAATAAACCTTCTCCGTTATGAAAAATTGCCAACCATTGAGACATGCCCATGGGTTATGTATAACTGGCCAAGCACTCTAATAGCAAAAACAATTTTTGGTTGCATGGCTGTCAAATAAATTAGCTTATCAACATGTCAACAACGCCACTGAAGATTAGGAATGATTTACCATTATTCAGGACAAACTTGATGTGAAAGGAATCTGACGTGATTCCTAGAGATTGTGAGAAACAAAGAGAACAATAGAAAGAATCAAACAAGAAATGAGACACAGATTTTTACGTGGTTCACTCCAGAATAGGGCTACATCCACGGCCGCCGGTACTGTTTCACTATATTCTCAGAATGATTGAAGCTTACAAGAATAGAACAATATAAAGGGAAATATAACCCTAATACAATAGAAATACCCGAAATACCCTATTGTGAATTTTTACCTCGGGGGCTCCGCCCTTGAACCCCCACCTTACGAGCAAGGAGGCACTTTCCCCTTGTAACCCCCTATGAGCTTAAGACGAAGCTCGACCCGCCAAGCTTGTTAAATTCCATAAGCGTTTTTACTGGTGTAGTCCTGTGCATACCTATATCAGATAAAAGGTCTAAGGCATGTGCTCTTTGAAACAAGTATGGGTAGGTGAGTGGGAAACGACAGAGCAGTGATGAGAACAAAGAGGAAAAAAATGGTGTTTGTTGATGTAATTCAATTAAACCAACAATTAGAAGGAAACTATGAATTGGTAGATGCATCTAATAACTCATAGGATAATCTTTCTCCGTTAATTACAGTTGAGGCACTAATTATCTTTAAATAAAAATGTAATTAGGGTTTCCAATTTAACTCAATAAAGATTATGATTCTTGCACTAGAGTAAAATCCTAATCCTAAATTGATTAATATATTCCTATTCCTAATCCAATGCTAATTCCCCTCGTAAAAATGGAGATGGACTAAATATCTATATTTTGCTCAAGAAAACCGAAAATGAGTCAAAAGTGTTGGTGTTTGTGAACATATCAACAATTTGTAATGAAGTTTGAGCACAAGGGAAGATGGATAGTGCCTTGAAAAAGTTGTAGTGGATAAAGTAACAACCAATTTTAAATGTTTTGTCTGCTCATGAAAAACTGAGTTGTAGCAATCAATATAATACACTTGTTATCACAATAAAGGGGGTCTAGACTCAGAATAAGAGAATCTGAAATCGCCTAAAAAGCCAATGTAGCCAAATAATCTCAGCTGTGGTAGTGCCATAAAATGATACTCAACTTTAGTGAATGATTTGGCAACAACTTTCTGTATTTTGCTATTCCAAGATATCAAAATATTCCCCTAAATATCTCAGTATCGGAAAATAGATCAATGATAACTAAATCAGGAGATAGAGAAGAAGATGAGAAAGATTTTTTTTCTAAGAAATCCACATGTGGAGAAACATATAGTTGATTAGTAACATGATTAAACCACCAAAATCCCTATTAAGCAATTTTATAAAAAACACACACATGTAAGAGGTGTTAGTGTACATTTTGGTGCAGTTAATAAAGCAAGGACAATTTTCAAAAATAAAAAAAATACAAAATACAAAATAAGTTCAAATAAAATTTAATTTCGAATTGGCTGGTTTGGGGTGAAGCCCGATATTTGAAATGTTGTCTTTTAAAACCACAGTGCTGAATAGTTCTTTTGGGCAAGAAAAGATTATTTGATTTTTCCTAAAAAAGCCATTAGGAGGCTCTTGATGTCGGCTTTTTTTTTTTGAATATTGTAAAAAAAAATTAATTATGAAAATAAGCATTCTAACTATTTTTTACCGAAATGCGCATTTCGTACATAAGATGCGCATTCTGATCTTTCTTTTTTGGTTTATGGGTCCCATGTATTTAAATATTATAAAAATAATAATAAACAAATTAACTAACATAGAGTTTGTTAATGTTTGGTCTTTCCTTTTTAGTTCATGGGTCCCACGTTTTTTGATATTATAAAAATAAGAAAAAAAATTAATTAACGGTGGAGTTTGTTTTTTATTTGTGAGTCCACCTTTTTATATTATACAAAATAAAATAAATAACACAGGATAGGGTTTTGTTTTTTAATTAGTGGGTTTTATTTTTTAATATTAATAAAAAAAATTAATTTAAAAATAAATAAATATTTTTTTTTGAAATTAGCCGAACAAGTGACACCACGAGAGATTCAAGGGGCGAGCCTTGGAATTAGACGTCCCGAATGATGGCTCAAACCCGAGACCACCCGTCTGACGCAAGGTAGTGGTACCGCTAGGTCAAGAGGCTTTTGGTAAATTAATTAATTAATTAATTTTTGGCCTAGTTGTCTTCGCCACATCCGATCTCACCGTCTTCGCTACACATCTTCATTTTGTTCGCACTCTTTGCTCCCCATATTTGTCGGAGTTTTAAGCTTTTGTTGCGGAAGTCTCCGGCCATTTATAATTTACCAAAATGTGATATTATAATATTTTATAATTATTATAATTTACCAAAATAAGGTAGCAATTACATATATTATAAAAAGTTTGCAACAATTATAATGTTTAGGCTACATTATGACCGACTACTTGGACCAACTTTATTGGGACAATTTCGATGACTATGACCTTCATTTCAACATAAACCACAACGCTTTGGCTGACCACCTTCCCTTATGTCCATTTCATTACGAATCCTCGTAGATTTTGGGCAACGACTCAAGTCTTCAAAAAATTCATATTCATTCCTTTCTATTATCATAACAAACACAAGAAAGTTTTTGAAGACGTGAGTCATTGCCAGCTGGCAACAACCAACAAACGAGATATCATTTTTTTTAATAATTATCTGATCAAATTTAATTCACTCGAAAAAGGCATCAAA
The DNA here is from genome assembly GCA_026586065.1 of Dioscorea zingiberensis. NCBI lineage: Eukaryota > Viridiplantae > Streptophyta > Magnoliopsida > Dioscoreales > Dioscoreaceae > Dioscorea > Dioscorea zingiberensis. The sequence continues at coordinate 33,557,859 of CM048825.1, read as the reverse complement.
ATAGTATTTATTTTCCTTGTTCATTCCTTTATGTTGTCCACTACCTGAAGCATTGCGTGAATCCCTTGTGCGCCCTCCTACGTGCTCTTTAAATAGCCATCGATGAGGTCACACTCGCCTCACTCTTTCCTCTGCAGGGTTCCCAGGCTATCCCCCCGAATGGATCCTCACCGGCTGCACAAATCGCTAAGGGAACTTGCCGGAGAACCTCCACCGGCCCCGGGCCCGGGCCCTGAACTCCGACAAGTTGCAAAGGCCTCTGAGAAAGAAGAGAAGCCACCTACTGCACAACCGGTCTCCCGCAAAAGGATCCGGGAGGACGCCGTGGGGGAGTATAAACGCTCCATATTATTCCGCATGGATATTTACCGCGCTGTCGAGCTCGACCATATTTCGGATGAAAACTTGGCCCGAGAACGCGAGATCGCCTCCCGTGCTGTCTTCGAGTTCAAGGAATCTGATGAATTCCAGGACCTGGTCTGCATGAAGGGGCGAAAAGGTGTCGCGGAAGGTTTCAAAATCTTCCAAGATATTTCTCGTCGTCATCCCAAGCTAGACTTGACTTCAATGGAGTTCAAGGACGCTCTTCAGTATCTCCCACCAAGTATCTCTGCTGAAGATACTGATTGAACAAATGTTATTGTTGGTTTTGGACCCCCTTCTCTTTTTTACTTGCTTTGTTTGCATCATCTTTTCTCTCTTCTTTCTTTCTTGTGTTGTTCTTCCGCCGTCTTCTTTTCTATTTTTTGCAGTGTGTTGTTTAATCGTATCGTTTATGAATGAAATATTTTTCTTCTTCTCTTATCAACGACTACTACGAGTGTTAAACGTTAATACTTTCTAACATGCATAAAACATATACATTGTTTGTTGAACGGAAACAATTTTTGTTAAATGGAAATAATGTTTGTTAAACGGAAATTTGGTAAACACACCGCCCGCATGTCTTGGGTAGTAAACATGCATATTAAACGGAAACCAAACGGTTTAAGCGGAAAAGCCATAAATTAAGCGGTAACTCTCAATCTTAAACAAAAACGTATAATATTAAGTGTAAAATAATTATATTAAAAGGAAACTAAAAATATTAAACAGAAAAGGTGAACTCTCACTTGTGACTCCATGAATTCGGGACTTTATTTTTCAAAAGGTGAACCAAGATGTAAGAGCACACTGAGAAAAGAAAAGAAAAGGGGAAAGAAGAGACAAAGGCTTCTATCAACCATGTGTGGGCATGCTCACTATATCTTCATCTCCAGTTCAGAGCCCGTGAAGGAGAAGATGACAGAGTGTAGTTGTGACCAAGGGTTGCCCGTGAGGTGATGGGTCTGATTCTCCTCCATAACCGGCCACACACTACACCCCCCAACTCAACTGCACCTTCAATATATACAATCAGGGTTGAGCTTGAAAGGGACTGTAAAGGCCACCCCCATTAAATTCTATAATTTTCTGGAATTTTTATAGAATGGCCATGATACATGCAAATTGGGGTTAGGAACCCATTAAATGGCTAAACCCTAACTAAGTCTATGACAGGGTGGTAGACTCGACTAAACTCCAATTTGAGGTCTGTTGATTCATGGGGAGAGATTGTGAGTCTTGTGACACCACAAGCAAAGAGCTCATGATCCAATAGCTACACACTAAACAACAAAGAACATGGGGACTTGTTATTTGAAGAGATTTGTAGTTGATGGCTTTCTCGTGAAGGCATCATGGATTGATTTTTCCATAGCCCCCATGTGCTAAGTTAATGGCTTCTAAAAAGCTATACCTTAGGTTGAAAAAGGGAGTTGGAAAAGAGCTCTTGTGACACTACAAGCAAAGAGGTCATGATCCAATAGCTACACGCTAAACAACAAAGAACATGGGGACTTGTTATTTGGAGGGATTTATAGTTGATGGCTTTCTCATGAAGGCATCATGGATTGATTTTCCATAGCCCCCATGTGCTAAGTTAATGGCTTCTGAAAAGCCATACCTAAGGTTGAAAAAAGGAGTTGGAAAAAGAAAGAAAAACAAAGCTCTAAGTAGACTCCTTTTTTCCCCCATAAAACCCTGCACCAAACCCTCAGAGAGATAACCTTCTATAATTCCCTTGCATTCTTCTCCAATCCTTACAACCAAGCTTTGAATCTCTTTTTTTCTCCTCAACACAAGCTTTCTTTTTTCCCCCTTACTGTTCTTGAGAGATTTCGGCCTGCTGCTCAAAACTTCTTGGAACCTGGAGGAGATCAAAGGCCTCTCATATGCTAGGTGCGCAACTACTGTGAAGGTCTGAAAGAGATTGGAGGAAGAAGGAGGTATAGGTCCTCAAGGGAGAGAGTACTGACTTGCTAGTGGTTGAAGCGGCCGTAGAACCTACTTTCACCTCCTGGAGCTGCAGTTCAAAGGACATACTTGGTAAGCTAGAGGCCTCTCCCTGCTATCTAAGCATTCATCCATGTTCATAACCTCACATGGCTAACATATCTTGTGCATTGGAGTTTGGACAGTAGAGAGGACTATTGTGAAGTTGTTGGGAAAGGGGAAAACCTCTCAAGACTGGTATAATCTGACTACTGGAATAGGTAAGAGGACTCTCTTACCTTTGTTATTACTATAAGTAGAGTCATTAATACCATATAATTCAAGTATGGTGAGGGAATGTGCTTATTTATTAATTTAAATTGATATTGTTAATGTTATTATAAATAGATGTAATGTTTTGCTTCTCTCCTACACAAACCCCCAAACCCTGATTTCTCTCCCTCGTTTCTTTTTCCTAATCACACTCCTCTATTTCTATTCTCACCCTACTCTCTTTAAATATACTCTCTAATTTCAAATTCTTTACCTTCAGCAATGGCAGAAAGATCACTTGTTTTGGTTTACTACAATGGTTCAATCACTACAAGCGAGGATACTGTCATATTTTTCCCCGATGATTAAGCTTGTTTTTGTGTAGAAAATGATATCTCCTTAGAAAATTTAAAGAGAATCATTGAAGAAAATATAGGAATGATAGACGGTCAAAAAGTTTCACATATCAAATATTGTCCACCTATTTCTTCAGGCCATGACAAGATTTGCTATCGGGTTTTCAAATTACGTAATGATCGAAATGTTCAGATGATGTTTGAGTGCCACCAAACATTTCCTGATATTCAAGTTATAGAATTATATGTCGAGCTTGGTATTGCAACTTCCACTGGTATTTCTTCTCAATATGAAATTAACAGAGATGGCAACATTCCACATATTATGAGATGGGAGACGACTTCATTTGCACTACCAGTCAATGAACCAGTCAATGAATTTGGTGAATATAGGAGCTCGAGTGGGGATGACCACGATGATGATAACTGCACGGAGAATAGTGAAGCAAGTGCTGTAGATCTCGACTTAGAAAATTACAATGTGGAAGATGTTGCTAGACAAAGCGTAGAAATGCCAATGTCGCCATTTGAGCCTCCAGCACATATGAGGGCACTTAATTTGGAAGCAATGTCTGCACCAGAATTCCCCGAATACCCCTCATTATATGTCCATACATTTAGAGGGGTAATGACAGATGGAGAATTGTATGTAGGCATGCAATTTCGAAACAAAGATGATGTTGTAACAATGATTAAGCATTATTGCTTACAAAAGTCGGTGGAATATAAGGTAATCGAGTCTGATCCAACTCGGTATTCAAGAAGATGTAAGTCATATGACGATGGATGTAGTTGGAGGGTTCACGCATCCTACAACAAAAGGAAGCCGATTTGGGAGATTACAAAATACAACGGTCCTCACACTTGCGCATCAGCAATGATCTCCCAAGATCATTCTAAGCTGGATTCAAATATGATTTGTTGACAAATAGAGGCCATGGTCAAAGAGAAGCCATCCATCAATGTATCTGTTTTGATAGCAGAGATCATGAATCAATACGGATATACACCGACATATAGAAAAGTATGGATTGCGAAGCATAAAGCAATTGAAGCAGCATTCGGCAATTGGGAGGAGTCATATAATGAGTAACCAAAATGGTTATCAACATTACAACAGTTTCTTCTCGGGACAATAATTGATGTCCAGACTCAACCGGCATATGATGGAAATCACCTGGTACGTGATACTCATGTTTTTCATAGGCTTTTTTGGAGCTTCCCCTCATGCGTGGAGGCTTTCAAATATTGCAAGCCAGTAGTGCAGATAGACGGCATCCACCTTTATGGAAAATATAAAGGGATTTTGTTGATGGCAATTGCATAAGATGGTAATAAGAATATCTTTCCGATTGCGTTTGCTATTGTAGAAAGCGAGACGTTAGATGCATGGCGTTTCTTTCTAGAGCATTTATGGGCGAACGTGACACCACAAGAAGGAATATGTTTTATATCTGATCATCATGAGTCTATCAAAGGAGCATTCAGAGCAATTGGTCGCCGGATGAATCCTCCTCATGCTTACCATGTTTATTGCATTAGACATATCTCTGCAAACTTCATGCGTCGGTTCAAAAATAAAGAAATGCAACAAATAGTTGTTAACATTGGTAAGTTATAAATTTAAATTTTATTAATTTAAGTGCATATTGTTATTATGTTCTAAAGTTGTTTCACCTTTCTTATGGTTATTAATGTAGGTTATTCGAAAACTACTTCTGATTTTAACTACTGTTATGGCTTACTTTGAGAGTACAATATAGAGGTAACGAGGTGGTTAGATAATATACCACGGGAGAAGTGGGCTCAAGCCTTTGACAACAAAGGTCGTAGGTATGGTTATATAACTACCAACCTCGCCGAATGTGTTAATTCAGTGCTAAAAGAGACAAGGAACCTTCCTATAACAGCTTTGGTTAAGTCAACTTACTTTCGACTAGCTGAGTTGTTTGTAAGGAAAGGTGTACAGACGCAAGCTCAGATCGCATCAGGTCAAATATTCTCTGAAGCACTTATGAAGATAATTCAAGAAAACCAACAAGCAGCATGCAGCATTCATGTTCGTCAATTTGATCGTGATGAAAATTCTTTCATGGTAGATGAAATGGCACCACCGCAATGTGGTGGTATAGTTGGTACTTACCGCATAGATCTGAGAGCACGATGGTGTGATTGCGTCGGGTTTCAAACACTTCATTTTCCTTGCCGCCACGTTCTTGCAACATGTGTATACATTCATCTACATTCTCAGGAATACGTGGACAATGTTTATAAGCTTGAGACAATTCTTAATGTATATCATAAAGAATTTCAGCCAATGTCAAACAAGAGCTACTGGAACCCTTATAATGGTCCACATCTATGTCCTGATCTTACAATGAGAAGACCATCCACAGGGCGCCCAAAATCTACGAGGATTCGTAATGAAATGGATATAAGGGAAAGTGGTCAGCCAAAGTGTTGTGGTTTATGTCGAAATGAAGGTCATAGTCGTCGAAATTGTCCTAATATTGCTGGTCCAAGTAGTCGGTCATACTGTAGTCTAAACATTATAATTGTTGCAAACTTTTTATAATATATGTGATTGCCACCTTATTTTGATAATTTATAATAATTATAAAATATTATAATATCACATTTTGGTAATAAATGGTCGGCGACTTGCTCAACAAAAGCTTAATACTTAGGCAAATACTGGTAGCAAAGAGTGCGAAAAAAACAAAGATGGGTGTCGCTTGTTGGTTAATTTCAAAATAATTAATTAATTTTTATAATATTTAAAAGTGGGGCCACTAATTAATATTATAAAAATAAAATCCTATCCTGCCTTATTTTTTACTTTTTATAATATTAAAAGGTGGGACCCGGTAAATAAAACACAAACTGCATGTGCGGAAACGTTTGTTAATTTGTTTATTATTATTTGTATAATATTTAAATACATGGGACCCACAAACTAAAAAAGAAAGATCGGAATGCGCATCTTATGTAGGAAATGAGTATTTCGGTAAAAAATAGTTAGAATGCTTATTTTCGTAATTAATTTTTTTTTTACAATATTAAAAAAAAAGCCCTTGATGTCATGAATAATTCTACTCTAACTGTTATTACTCTTTCTCATTTTCATACACTGATACACATGAATAGATTGCAGATGTCTTCCCAAAGTCTTTGCCCAGGATATCTTACCAGGAGTCGTGTTTAAAGATGTGTTTATTGTTCTTCATGCACAGCTTGAGGGGAGGTGTTTGTGTACTTTATCTTATCAAGGGTTGTCCCATTATGAAACTATCCTTATCCTGGTTTTATCTAATCATTGTGTTGTTCCTTATCTTATTTGTCAGTTTGTCTCTTTTCCATAGTTTGTCAGGTATATTTTATCTTGGCTTCTGCCTGTAAATATCTTGTAACCATGTAAATCAGCAGCATTAAGCTATCTTTGTTGTTAGAAGGTTTTAGTTTCATTGGTCTATTTTTAATAGAAAGAACTAATGTCCCTTACAAAATGGTGATAAAATGATAGATATCCACCTTATACATTACTGACCCTCAGAAAGATATATTCCCCACGTTCTTATAATCTTTGATTTTGGGCCTCAGGAACTGGGAAAACTTCTTCTGCTCGAGTCATTGCTAAACAGGCGGTATGTCTTTTATGTATTGGAAGCTCTATTTTTACTTTTTGGTATAAGCTGCATGTTTCTTAATTGACAATAATTTTCATTGCCTGTTTAGTTTCCTTCTTGCAGTTGATGTTGATTTTTGTTTCACCTGTTTAGCTTCATAAGATATTGTAAATGCAGAGAGTTTGCTATATCTAGTGATCACATGAACCAAAACCAACTCTGGTCTTTATAAGATAGAAAAGCATTGTCCTATTTCACTCCGACAAAGTGCATTATTTTGTGTTGTTTGTTCGATAATTTCCACTGCTACTTGTAAACCATTTGTTAAACATGGAAGGAAAGAAAATTGGGCCGGTACATCCCAGTTTGATGAATACCGTGTAAAATTTCAAAAATCACATGATATTTTCTTAGAGTATATTGAAGATGAGTCTTTGAAGTCGTGACTTGATATGGTGTCATATTCATTATCTACTTTACACATGCTGTACACTTACACTAATGATGCTGATACTCATAATAAAAGTTGCATATGGACTCTACGAATTATTAGCCTGGACTAACTGGGAACACAAATATACTGTATAAATTGGAGTACCAGTTTGGGTGAAAAAGGCACCACCTACCCTGAAAAGGATGCTATAAAGATATTAACATACTTTATGGAATATAACTTACAGTTGCAATTGACTTCTTATTGCAACATTAAAGTGATGCTTCTGTGATTTTTGATGGTTTATTGGAATTGTTTTATGCAGAATAACTTTTCAGGTATTACTCTTTTGTATCCATCTGATATTTTCTTGTTACTTTTCATAATTTTATACTTTTATCTTTTTATTAGATAACCTCTTTTTCATTTATTTTTCATGAGTTTATATATATATATATATATATCACGGATGATACAGTCCAGTCGGCCGGATTACTGTGCATATAAGGTCGCCTCCCATTTGGCCATTTGGAGAGTGTTTTAAGGATTTCCAACCGTACGGATGGAAAGAACATCGAAAAATAAACTAGCATGTTAATTTTCATACAATTTGGTGAGGTGATGATCTTCCCACTTAACGGTTCTTATTTTATAGAAATCTTAACGGTTCAAAATTTCACCCATTAAGATGAATGATCATCACTTCACCAAATTGTATGAAAATTGACATGCTAGTTTATTTTTCGATGTTCTTTCCATCCGTACAGTTGGAAATCCTTAAAACACTCTCCAAATGGCCAAATGGGAGGCGACCATAAATGCGTAACACGACTGATATATATATATATATATATATATATATATATATATATATTCATGACGTCAAATACTCCCAATATCATTCATTACTCAATTATTATTTAAGCTCAAGCAGCCCGATAGGGAACCAATATCATCCTAAACATGGCATTTTGTGCTCTTAATTAGATGCCCAACTTTTTTGATTCATGTGCTTCTGATCCCATTTGCTTTGATGCATTGATAACGGCTCATTTTTGTGTTCTTAATTTTTTTAAACTAGATGGATGGCATTGGTTCAGATTTGCAACTATAACATGTTTATGTGACGCATTCAATTCTTGTGTTAGATACATAAACATATATTGATTATTTATGATGAAATGTCCCATTGTGATTGTTTAGTTTCTGAGTAGATCTTGTGTTCTTTCAGGGTGTTCCACTATTATATGTGCCACTTGAGGTCATCATGTCTAAGTACTATGGTGAAAGTGAGAGATTGTTGGGAACTGTTTTTTCACTAGCTAATGATCTGCCAAATGGAGCAATAGTATTTTTAGATGAGGTACTTGACATTACCCCTTCACAGTAAGTATTCACTGGTTGGTGTTTTGATACTTGACTCTAAATCCTAAACCTTAAATATTTAATACCTGACCTTATTTAACAATGGCTCCAGATCAATACAGGTTAAAATTGCAATTATAAGAATTTTTTATAGTATTATAAAGTTTGAATTTATTTGAAGAATTCTAATGTGAGATAGAGCTTTGTGTTGACTAGTCGCATGTTCTTGCTAATTAAAGATAGTTCGAGTGTAACACACTCCGATATTGGTTTATTGCGAAAATTCCTTGTGTGGGTGTGAGTGTGGTGTGTGTTGGGGGGGATCGTGGATTAGTGGTGGATTGGGGATTCTCCATATGCCAACACCCAAATGAGAATAAGTTATTCCTAATTATCAAACACAACAAATCATCACCATAACTTTTCTGAGTAATTCAAAATAGGTGTATGGCCCAAATGCCAATATTTATTTAAAGACAACAACTGCAGTAATTCAACTATTAACTCCCATTGGATATAGAGAAAAAATAAAATAAAATAACCCAACGCGAGATTAACCATAATGGTCCCCAAACGATGCCAATCATTGACAAATTACCAAAATGAAACTGTCTGTAATTCAAGTGATATCTACAACACTCAGTCATGTAGTTGGTACTTCAATTACTAACTATGACAAGTCCTATACTACTCAACATTTCATTTAACTCAGTCGATAATTAAAAAAATTAATCATGACTCCTCAAATGCCAAGTGGTCCGACCCTTCCTCGGACCCCGCACATGGCCGGAACTTTGTATCACCGGGCTGCCCTTTTTTAATCATGACTCCTCAAATGCCATGTGTAATGGTCGAAGGGCATGAAGGTTGTTTCAAACCTTTTTCATTCCAAATTTGTTCACAATCAATAATTACTTTCCCCCTATCTTTTCCTTCATCATGCACCATCACCATTACTTTCATGTTATATCCCTTCTTCCTCAATCCCCATCACTGCTATCTCCATTCTTATCATCATTTTTCTAATTTCACTAATTTCAACCTTTCTTTATATCTTTCCCCCATTCTCCTCATCCATCACTATCATACACCACCTTGTCTTTATTCGTTGTATTCTTCTTTTTCTCCATCGCATCACGACCTTTTAGCTTTTAGCATTATCTCAATTTTTTAAATTTTCATTCTTGTTTTTCATCTTCATCTTTTTTTCCTCCACCCACTCTTCTCTCTGTTCTTGTCATCTAATATGGCACATTTATTTTGATGTAAGGGAAAAATAGTTATTATTTTTTTTACTCCATTTAATGGTAAGTCATTTTTGGCAAAGAAGTTGCTTTTATTGAACAGTCATGACATAGAGAGGTTTTGGCAATAAACAGACATGGAGCATATTATTTGCTAAAATTCCTAAATAAATTCATTTAATAACCCTTTGATTGCTTGATTTTTTAGTCTGAAATAATTTTCAGATTATTGTTAAGTTCTTGAGAATGTGACCATTTATTTTGTGCTTAATTTTTCTCCATGTCACAAGGTCTTAATAAACTGTAGGTTGATTCTTTTGCTGTTGCCCGAGATGATGAGATGCATGAAGCCACACGGAGATTATTGTCTGTGCTACTAAGACAGGTCACATCTAATCTATTTTTCCTTGCTTTTAAACTCAACTTTAATTTTCAAGAAAATCACCTATAAGTTTGTACAACATCACAAAAAAGTATTAGCCTTAGGATGGGCCTCAGGAATTATTTCTTAATGTGTACTAAATTAAGTGGCAAATGTAAAGGTGATGCTAACGTGGACACCATAAATTACAAACACCATTGAAAAGGAAGATTTTTTACATGTGAAGTTCTGATTATGTGAGTAAAATAGGTTGGTTGTCTTATTTCAAATAAAAAAATGTGGGAATCAAGCAATATCATGTAAGTGGCCGACAAGATTTAAATTGTTATCCTAAGAAAGTGGCATTATTCTAAATACAAGGTCATACAAACATTAGGTAAAGATCTTCGTATGGAGGCCTGCAAATTGCAAACAATACCAGCTATGATCCTATCCATGATAACATGAATTAATTATGTGAAACAATTAGAGGTAATCAGTAATGTTGAAACTTGAGAGAGTCTTAGAGATGTGCAGTGTTGGTCTTAGGGGTCTGTGGCTAGGATCCGGCCCTAGAGGGGTGAGCATAAAAGTTCTTAATGCTTGATCATGTACAAATTAGACTTGCTCATATATGTATGCTGGTTCTATTTCTCATGAAACCTTCATCCACTTGTCATCTAGGATACTTGTTTAATTCATTGCTAAATATTCTATTTGTAGTGCTGCGTGTTTGGTTCTCTTGGTTGACTCATAATGCTACTTGTGGATGCCTTTCAACAAATCCTGTTTTTGTTTCCTGCATCTAATTTATGCCCTAGCTCCTAGTCAAGGAACTGGAAAGAACTATTTCAAGCATTAAATTTCCTAAATTATACATTTACTTAGAATTGTTACCACATACAGATAAAAGCCAACCAATGTCAAAATAGAAGAAAGAGTGAAGCATAATCTGGTTCCCCATTCACTATAAAAAATTTTCTAGTAAATTTTTTTCACCCAATTATAGTGGGCAGAACATCCTATTATTATAAATTTTGTATCCATAGTGTTCTTTTCCTATTTATTTTCAATGTAAAGAGCCTTCAAGTGATTACCAACTTCTTCATAAATGTTTCATGCATGGGCTTTCTTTTATTGACTTACCAGTAGCAATTGAGATGGAATGTTGGTGCATTTATTGTACAACTTGTTGAGCAACATGTTAAGCATTTCTGTAGGTGTTTATGGCATGCTTTATCTGCAATTTTTGTGATTTTCAAATAGTTTTCGACTAAAAGTGATCTTTTTCCTTTTCTTTTGTAAGATTGATGGGTTTGAGCAGGAAAGAAATGTGGTGGTAATAGCTGCAACAAATAGGAAGAACGATCTAGATCCTGCTCTGATTAGGTAGTTTCCTCCTAATCAATGGAAATATTATTTATCTTATGTTTTTGGTGCAGTGGGTCCTAAATGTCCCTTCTTTCTCTATATCATTTCTCTGCAGACATAATATGGTGTTCTAAATGAACTGTTTTTCTTTCAGCCGTTTTGACTTGATGATCACATTTGACCTTCCTGATCAACATACTCGCGAGGAAATATTGGCTCAGTATGCGAAGCACCTAGCAAGATCTGATTTAGTTAAGATTGCTTTGGCTACAGAGAAGTAAGTGAGATGTGGAGAGCTGACTACCGCTTAAAATATTTTCAATATTTATTGCAATTCATTTCTTGCTTTTATAGATGAGCTTTTTTGTTTTTGGTAATGCGTTTCTACTCTTAATTTGGAAAGCCATTCTAGAATTGTAGCTTACCTTGTGTCAAGAAATATATATTCCAAACAGTTTTTCTTGGTATAGACTTGAATATTTATTACTCTGGTTTTGAGCTGGAAACTGGAATAGATCAGGTTCAGGCCTGGAGTTTTATACCAGCTCTTCTGTCATTGTGTTTAATTGCCTTTTTTTTTTGTTATATTTCTATTTCCAATTATGTTAGAATACAATGTGATGTATATCTGATGTTTAATCAACAATCTAAATTTCTTTGAGAAGTGTTTTTACTGCAAATTAAGAGTTAAAAGAGGTTAAATGCTTGTTTTCACCCATTGAGACATCCTTTAAGCCGCAATTTCATTGGAAATGGCCCATTTATTGTGTTAGATGGCTGAAATCTTACTGCACGTATACCCTTCTAAATGCCGCATTTATGCTGTGATAACCTCTGTTTGTTGTATGCCTCTTGGATTATGATTCTCTTAACGTTCTGCAGATATTATGCATTTGTAAGGGCATGTATGAAATTGCAAACTTTATAGATAGATTAATTAAGCTATTTTGTGGGGTTCTGTACAGGCTAAAGATCCTAAAATTTATTTCAGACTGCTCATACTTATTGCAGTCCCTTGACAGACATACATACGGTATACTATGTTTTAGAGCATTGGATTTATGAAAACGTGGTTTTGTGAAATTTCATATGTAAATTGTGGACTGTGGGGATATTAAATTGTTTTTTGAGTCTGCTTTGGATGTACTTAAATGTTATTTATCTTGAGATTCTGGAGTTCAATGCATAGGATTTAAACATTCTTGTTAGCAAATTAAATTGATGACTTTATGCCAGTTATTATCATGATGATGTTAAAATTTTTAACACTTTCATTATTTATCTCAATCATTGCTTCTTAAGTGTTTCCCTTAATATTTGTGGCAGATATACTTGTTATTTTTTAAAATTTATTTTTGTTTGTTTGAAATATAATTCTAACTGTAAAGTATGCTCAGTATGTCAGGAAGGGATATCAGAGATATATGCCAACAAGCAGAAAGACATTGGGCAGCAAAGGTGTAGATGGTTTTTATTTCAGATTTAGTTCATGATCGGGTCTCATTGTGTAGGTAATAAATTATTTTTTGTTTGGGAAGTTAATTCTAATGATTTTATTTTTTTATTTTTTAGTTAATAAGGAGCCAAGTGGTGAAAGATATTGAAGGTACAAATCTTCCTCCAATCGAAGAGTATATCAGGTGTGCTGATCAACGGCAGAAGGCTTTATCAGATATTTCAAGTAAGAACAAAGTGTCACGCTCTGATTGGAGACCAGCAGCACTTGCATGAAAGAGAAAAATGGTATCTAGAAATTCTTTTTTCTTGAGATGAAATATCAAAGCCAATTATTGTCCGAGTGTATATTTGATATAATTTTAATTGATAGACACCTCCAAATGTGTATATGGAGAGAGAGAGAGAGAGAGAGAGAGAGAGAGAGAGGGATTTTTGCTTAACATGTGTAGAACAGCGGTTAAATGTTAGTGATATAAGATACTCAGTTATATAGGAAATGCTCAATGTGAGCCATAGAATTTAAGTCCTGGTTTTTGTTTTATAATATTCATTTAGAATGAATTCAAGTACAAGAAAACTGCATCTACAGTCTATTGTGATTTTATTTGCTTGCAGATCCATTTTCACAAAGGGCAGCAGATATAAATGGTTCTACAAATTTCAAACTCCACCGGTACAAGAAAGCACTGAAACTACTCCGGGCATAGTGTGTGGTGGAGTCGAAAGATTTGGTTATGGCAAAGAGGTTGAAGGTTAAGTTTATCAAATTGATTTTTTAAAGCAATAGATGTGTTTGTGAATCCTGATAAAAGAGTTAAGTACTATTATTTTGTAGAAATGGTATTACTTCAAATACCTGTGCAGTAGGAATGATTTCTATGAAAAATTTATATTTTATGGTCATTCAAACACTCATTCCATATGAATTATCTGTTTTTTAAAAAGTAATTTTTGTATAATATAGTGGATTTGGTAGCTTTAGAAAATAGGATAAGCTGCATATATGATACATTTTTTATTCTCATGAGCACCTGGTGCTATTTCAACTTTATTAGTTTTCAGGGTATATTTTTTTAGATTGCTACACAAAAGAGTAAATAAACAAGTTAGTTGCTAGATTTTATGGTTCTTGAAAATAACCCATATGCAATTCTATTTCTAGTGTTGTTATATACGGATGATGTCCCCATTGGGATTGATTGACATAAAAGTTTTGTTTCTAGTATTTTATCTATTGAGTTTTATTAGAGAGACTTTCTCTTTTGGGAGTTGGAGATGATGAGAGATTACCAATATTTGGTTGTCCTAACTAAGCAAATGATATTAACAAGATCTTATCTTTTTTTGCGAAGGTTGTATGTAGTTCTTCCTTTTCTGACATGGAAGAACCACTCTGAAGATGAAGATGTTCCACGGTATCTCATAGAATATTGAGAATGTGGATGATTCTTTATGTTTTGTAATAGAGTATATATATATACGGCCGGCCGGATCATTGTGTTGATCCCGGTATATTTCAATTCCCTGGACGCGGGCGTGTTTTAAAGGATTTTCAACCGTGGATGGGAAGATCATCGAAAAATAAAATTTGATGCATCAATTTTCATATAATTTGGTAGTAGTTTGGTATAAAACTAGCTCTTATTTTAAGAAAATTTTAACGGTTCAGAATTTCAACTATTAAGTGAGAGGACCAAACGGTTATCAAATTATATGAAAATTGATAGATTAACTTATTTTTCGATGATCTTTCCATTCGTACGGTTGAAAATCTTTTAAACATGCTCCAGGGGCCAAAATGGGAGGCTGGAATTTGGAACAATGTTCCAAATGCTGTGATAGAAGGACCCTATATATATATATATATATATATATATATATATATATATATACGGGGATGATATTATAAGGTCAGCCGGATTACTGTGCTAGTAAGGTCGCACAGTGTTTTAAGGATTTCCAACCGTATGAATGGAAAGAACATCAAAAAATATGTTAGCATGTTAATTTTCATACAATTTGGGAACTTGCAGGGTTTTTGTAACGCCCCGACCCGCATCCCGGGACCTCGGGCACATGCACAGACCGGCCGTACCCAAGTGGAGACGAGCCCCACTCGAATACAAGGCCTAAGTAATAAGAGCAGATAACATATAATAAACCAAAATGTCTAAAATGTCATAAATAATAATGTCAGAGTTATACAGCGGAATTTAAAATCACAAGGGTTCAAACCACCCTAACAATCTATACAGAATCAGGCCCTATAAGGGTCCTACAAATGAGGCTCTCACACACAACCTGGGGTCCTCGGACCTCTACATCCTATCCCAGTCCCACGTGCAGCTCCAAATCCTGAGGGCTATTTGTTCCTCTTAACCTGGAAGGGAAAAAAAAAAGTGAAGTGAGCTTTGAAGGAAAGCTCGATAAGTTTTGCAGAGAGAAATCACGAAAAGCAGCGGTCCAAATAGTCAAGCAGAGATAAATCAAGACAAACGGTCAAGACATGGATCATATCGTGGAAACAATCGGAACAACAACACAAGAAACCAAACAAACGGGGCCCCTAAACTCATCCAATCATACTCTCCACTGGCCAAGATCTTTGCCGTGCCTCAAAGTCAAGTGATGGGCGGCCAGTGGCTATGCTCCATGGGTACCCCTACCCAATCCGGACGCATACCAACCCAACCTAAACACAAGCACCATGAGTCTCACAGTAATGTCTCGGTCCACGGTGGCGTACTTTCGGTGGCATCCAACATCAAACTTATACATGCAACCAATCCACAGATATGGAAGCAACAAACCATCCAACAGATATGGAATCAACAACAGAGGACCAAGGCATCATAACAACATATACAAGCACAAAACCAACAAAGAAACACCAATCCAGGTAACATCAAGGTCAAAGAAACCCATCACTGGGTGGGAGCTAGGCAAGGACACTTACATGTACAAACATGTAATCAATCAAGAAATAACGGTACTAGGCAGAAGTCACTTACCTCTACTAAAGATTTACTCAAAATATAATTAGAAAATAATCTTCGTATCATTTCTAATTATCTCCATATATGACAAAATTAAAGAGTAAATAGAAAAATTTTATTCCCAAACTAGTTTCAATTACACCCAAATCTTGGGGCCTTTTATTCCTTAACCTAATAACTAGAAAATTTTATTTTCCTAAAATTTTCGGGTTTTACAATCCTCCCCCCTTAAAAGAATTTCGTCCTCGAAATTAACCCATAATTCTAAACCAAAATCTCTAACGGTCGGGAGACGCCCGTGCTTCCTACATAGTGAGATGATTGACCCATCACCCCCTTATACATTCCATCCTCGTAATGGGGTACCTCCCCCCTTAAGTCTGGGCCCACTGCTTGCGGCCTAGCAACATCTGACTAAGCAGGCAGTTCCTTCTCAACCTCCACGTCTGCCACTCCCACGCATCTTGATAACTCTACCAAACAAACAACACCTCGGGTGTTCGTTCAAAATCGCGGTCTACCTAGTCCAACACTTAGTTCAACCTAATCGTCTATGTCACTAAGGCAACTAGTTTGTCAGTTATCTGCATTGCTCTGATATCATTTTAATCTGAAACGCCCCGACTCGCATCCCGGGACCTCGGGCACATGCACAGACCGGCCGTACCCAAGTGGAGACGAGCCCCACTCGAATACAAGGCCTAAGTAATAAGAGCAAATAACATATAATAAATCAAAATGTCTAAAATGTCATAAATAATAATGTCAGAGTCATACAGCGTAATTTAAAATCACAAGGGTTCAAATCACCCTAACAATCTATACAGAATCAGGCCCTATAAGGGTCCTACAAATGAGGCTCTCACACACAACCTGGGGTCCTCGGACCTCTCCATCCTATCCCAGTCCCACATGCAGCTCCAAATCCTGAGGGCTATCTGTTCCTCTTAACCTGGAAGGAAAAAAAAAAGTGAAGTGAGCTTTCGAAAGGAAAGCTCAATAAGTGCCCTGCAGAGAAATCACGAAAAGCACAGTCCAAATAGTCAAGATAGACAAATCAAGACAAACAGTCAAGACATGGATCATATCAGGGAAACAATCGGAACAGCACAAGAAACCAAACAAACGGGGCCCCTAAACTCATCCAATCATACCTCCACGGTGCCAAGAGTCTTTGTGTGCCTCGATGGTCAAGTCTTTGCTGACGGTGGCTATGCTCCATGGGTACCCCTACCCAATCCGGACGCATACCAACCCAACCTAAACACAAGCACCATGAGTCTCACAGTAATGTCTCGGTCCACGGTGGCATGCTCAGTGAGCATCCAACATCAAACTCATACATGCAACCAATCCACAGATATGGAAGCAACAAACCGTCCAACAGGTATGGAATCAACAACAGAGGACCAAGGCATCATAACAACATACACAAGCACAAAACCAACAAAGAAACACCAACCCAGGTAACAGCAAAGTCAAAGAAACCCATCACTGGGTGGGAGCTAGGCAAAGACACTTACATGTACAAACATGTAATCAATCAAGAAATAACGGTACTAGGCAGAAGTCACTTACCTCTACTAAAGATCTACTCAAAATATAATTAGAAAATAATCTTCGTATCATTTCTAATTATCTCCAAATATGACAACCTTCTTTAATTAACAATTAAATTAAAGAGTAAATAGAAAAATTTTATTCCCAAACAAGTTTCAATTACACCCAAATCTTGGGGTCTTTTATTCCTTAACCTAATAACTAGGAAATTTTATTTTCCTAAAATTTTCTGGTTTTACAGTTTTCATCTTAACGGGTAAAAATTTATAAAAATCTTATCGGTTCAAAATTTCACCATTTAAGATAAAGACCTTACAAGTTTCCAAATTGTATGAAAATTGACATGCTAGCTTATTTTTCGATGTTCTTTCCATCCATACGATTGGATTTCCTCAAATCACTATGCAAGTGGGCCAAAACGAGGCAATTACACTTATACAGTGATAAAACTGGCCGTATAGTATCAGCCCCATATATATATATATATATATATATATATATATATATAATGTTAGCTTCTCAACTAGACTTTTCAAAATAATGATATCTATTAATTTCTCCTTGGGATACACAATCAGATCTCAAGGTTATTACATGGCTTGGAAGAACACTTGGGAAACTTGTTTTGTTATAATAATATTAACCTTTTGTTATTAGGATAGTTAGCTGATTCCAAAACAATCATGACCTCAAGCACCGTACATTTTGTAAGAGCATTTACTCCCCAAACCCCTTTTATCAGACAATTATTACTCATACTATATATATATATATATATATGGGTATGCTACTATAAGGCCGGCCGGAACACTATTCGGATAAAATCATCTCCCATTTTGACTCTTAGAGCATGTTTTAAAGATTTCCATCCTTATAGATGGAAAGAACATCAAAAAATAAGCTAGCATGTCAATTTTCATACAATTTAAGAGTCTTCATGTTAAATAGTAAAATTTTGAACCGGTAAGATTTCTATAAACTTTCACCCGTTAAGATGAATACCCTATAAATTCTCAAATTGTAAGGAAATTAAGATGCTAGCTTATTTTTCGATGTTCTTTCCATCTATCCGATTGAAATTTTAAAACATTGTCTGTAATGGCCAAATGGGGAGATGATCTTATTATAGATAATCAGTAGGCCTTATAATATCAGCCCCGTATATACGGAGCTGATATTATAAGGCCATTTATTATATATATATATATATATATATATATATATATATATATATATATATATATATATATGATTGTGATAAGGTGCGGTTGGTAGGATCATTTGTCTTGGTCAGTAGATGCCCGTTCTAAGCCTGGAGGCAGGCGAGTTTGAAGGATTTCCAGATGCGGATGAGAAGACCATCGAAAAATAAGCTAGTCTGTCAATTTTCATACAATTTGGTGACAGTTTGAACCTCCCATTTAAAGGTTTTTAGTTTAGGAAAATTTTAATGGTTCAGAATTTCAACCATGAAGTGGGAGGACCAAACGGTCACCAAATTGTATGAAAATTGATAGGCTAGCTTATTTTTCGATGATCTTCTCATCCGTACGGTTGGAAATCCTTCAAACATGCTCCAGGGGCGAGAATGGACGTCGGTCGGATCTGCATAGTAATCCGGCTGACCGTACAGTATCAGGATTATATATATATATATATTTACACACACACATGGGAGTGTTACTGTGCGGCCTGCCTTAAACTATGCAAATGAGGTCGCTTCCCATTTCGGGCCTTGGAGCATGTTTGAAGGATTTCTAACTGTACGGATGGGAAGATCACTGAAAAATAAGCTAGCATGTCCATTTTCATATAATTTGGTGACCGTTTGGTTCTCCCACTTAACGATTCTTAGTTTCGGGAAATTTTAACGGTTCAGAATTTCAACCATTAAGTGGGAGGACCAAACGGTCACCAAATGATGTGAAAATAGACATGCTAGCTTATTTTTAGATGATCTTCCCATCCGTATGGTTAGAAATCCTTCAAACATACTTCCAATGGCCGAAATGGGCGGCGACCATATATATATATATATATATATTAAGAATGATTTGCGGCCGGCCTCACTCTATCACTCACCAAGGGTGGGTTTTTTGTTTGGGCTTTTATTTTATTTTATTTTTTTGGTTTTGGTTTTGGTTTTGGTTTTGGTTTTGGGTGTTTGAGTGGGTTGGCCGTATTTGCAGTAGGCCTCACTCTAACATGACTGATATATATATATATATATATATATAGACTTTATACAGTCTGGCCGGTCGCACTTGCGGTAGACCCATTTTATCAGGTCCCTATATAGGCCAAACCTTGAGCCTATAGAGGCCCGCCCATACACAACAGTGATAAAGCAAGTCGGCTGCAAGTGCAACCGGCTGGACCTTGTCACTGCTGTATATATAAAAGACCCAACAACACCTGGCCGGCTGGCGACACTTGCTGTAAAATTAGTTTTAGAGTGGGACGGCCGTAAGTGCTGCAAACCGCATATATATATATATATATATATATATATATATATATATATATGGTACTTCTACTGTGCGACCAGCTGGAACACTGTTCCAGTCCAACCACCTCCCATTTTGGCCTCTGGAGCATGTTTGAAGGATTTTCAACCGTATGGATTGGAAGATCATCGAAAAATAAGCTAGCCGATCGATTTTCATACAATTTGGTGATCATTTGGTCCTCCAACTTAATGGTTGAAATTCTGAACTGTTAAAATTTCCTAAAATAAGAACCGTTAAGTGGGAGGACCAAACGATCACTAAATTATATGAAAATTGATAGTCTAGCTTATTTTTCTATAATTTTCCCATCCGTATGGTTGAAAATCCTTCAAACATGCTCTAGGTGCCAAAATGGGAGGCGGCCGGATCAACACAGTGATTTGGCCGGCCTGATAGTAGCGTGATACTATATATATATATATATATATATATATATAGATTTTATACATACTATATAGATATATATGTATTTATGTATTTTTTTAACATATATCTACTTTTTAAATTATTTTATCTTGAAAACTCAGTTATGTAACTACACATATCTGCCGGCCGCACTTGCGGCCGGCTTGATTCTTACATATATATATATATATATATAGGATGATGATAGGATGGGGCCGGCTGTAAGTGCACCCGGCGCATCCTATCACTAATTCTTATGGGTATTGATGGTATGGGCCTGATGAGCCTTAGGTATGGTCCTATATATATATATATATATATATATATATATATATATATACGGGCATGATATAGTGGGTCGACAGAATGCGGTCATTTGCCATAATGAGATGGCATATCGGGCCGCTTGGAGCCTGTCCCGATAGTGTACTCACATAGCGGGCCGACCGCACTATATCATGTCCGTATATATATATAGGGTTATGTTAGAGTCCGACCGCCCCATTTTAACACCCAAACCCCAAAAATATAAAAAACCCAACAACACCCACCCCTAGCTGTAAGAGTGTTAGAGTGGGCTGGCCGCACGCACTTTAACATTCTTATATATATGTGTGGATATGTTAACAACCGGTCTGCTGGTTATTGTACATATTAAGGTCGCCTTCCATTTGGCCATTTGAAGAATGTTTTAAGGATTTCCAACCGTACAGATGGGAAAATTATCGAAAAATAATCTAGTATGTCAATTTTCATACAATTTGGTGAGGTGATGATCCTCCACTTAACGGTTCTTATTTTATAGGAATTTTAACGGTTCAGAATTTCAACATTTAACTGGGAGGATCATCACTTCACTAAATTGTATGAAAATTGACATGCTAGATATTAGATTTTATTTGTAATGAATATATTTTTCATTTGTATTGAATAAAGGACATTAATTAAAACAAAACAAGTACATTAATTAAAATAAAGAAGTACATTAATTAAACATGATAATCTAAACAAGTTGGAAGATATCTAATCAAATCAATTTGTGGATGTATGATCTTCATCCACATTACTAGGTATGTCTTCATTCATGTTGCAAGGGGTGCCTTCATTAATGTTGCTAAGGGTGGCTTCATTAAAATGCCTTTTCTCCTCATAATATCCATGCGTTCTGCTCTAAAAAATGATTGCCTATTCGGAAAAAATGCCGAGCAATGCATGGTTATAATCTCTCGATCCCTTTGATCTTGTTGTAGTTGGTGGGCATATTCCTTATCCTTTTGGAATGTCTCAAATCTTTACCTTTCAAATGCATCTTTTTCTCTATAATTTCTTTCAAGGTTGAGTCACCCTGTCGTGGCTAACTCCTCAAGATACTTAGCTGTGTCCGGATTATATAACTGGTGGCTTGCTTTGACTTCTTTCTTTCTGCTGGTCTAATTACTCCACCGGATTGTGATGGCCTCATACGTAAGATTGGTGATGTTGCAGCCGCGTTAGTTGGTGTCCCCCATCACTAGGGGAATCAAATGTTGTTGGCTTTTGGGATGGTGACCCTCATTCATTCGGTGTCATCTATTTAGGTTGAAATCCTTGGATAATCTTGAATCTTTTATAGCTCTTAACAACTTCCTAACATTGAAAATGTGTAAATTCCTTCTTGGCTGTAGCATTGTACCAACTTTGTGCTTGTATTTGTTAATACAAATAAGTAGATTAAGTAAGTATATATTTTAAAAAAAATTAAGTTACAATTTTAAAAAATAAAGTGTTTTATGTATAAAATATTTAATTATGTTAAAACAAGTAATTAAAATAAAAGTATGAGACATGTATCAATTTAAATAAATAAAATATGTATTATATCTAAATATTAATTATACAAATTTAATTAAAAAATTACCCCGTCCCCAACATTGGTTCCACTTTGATAATTTCCAAACGCTTTTTCAAGCATCCTTCTAATATCCCAACAATTTATTCAACACTTTCCATCTACTAGAAAGACTCATTTCCGTGTGAGGAGAATCCAATCAATCCACCGCATTCAATATAAATTTTTCTTCAATTAGGTTCTACATTCTTGTATTTTCATCTCATTCCCCATCGATGAATTATGAGCAATTTTTCCCCAACATTGACACAATAACAGTTTTTTGGTGGTGAACCATGAGCTATCCGAAGACGCAATTGAAAAAATTATATGTTTCTCTAATTTAAAGAAAAATAAACAATGAGAGTAGAGAGTTTTTATTGATGTGAATCTATGGGAAATTATAAAATAGTGTTGGGTATTTATAGGAAAATTTTGAATTTTAAAATTTTTTTACATATTATTTTCAATTTTTATTTTATTTTATAAAAATCTATCTGTTGAAATATATCCGTTGCTTTCATTAAAAAAAAAAAAAAAAAATCGTTGTTGCTAACATGTCACTCAAACCACTCGTTTGCGTGCCCGATTAGTAATTGCTTGAGCTGATGCCTAATTAGATGGACCCCACAAACTGCCGAGGGTAGAGGTGGTCACTGGATTAAGCGGGCCCGACCCACAGTTAGGCCAAAGGTCGTTGACTTGGACCCAGTCCCAATTCACGCGTCACCGAAAGTGATCAAATCTCAAAGGCCACCTTTGAGAACCGGTTGGTGTGAAACCTGGCAGTTAGCAAGCCAAGCCGATTGGTTTTTAAGTTTTTTAAATTTTTTTTTAAAATATATAAAATGTATATTAAAAAATAGAAATTTTTTTTTAAAGTGTGATCTTTTGATATAAAAATAGAATGAGAAAAATTTTAAAAATTGAAAACTATAAAATTCATTATCCTACAATAATTATTCAAATATTAAGAAAACCAAAAAAATTATAAAATAAAAAAAGACCATATAAATGGCAAGCTAGTTAAAAATAAGGAAATAACCATAAAAAACCTTCATTATTGACCATTAGAAAATACAAAAATCTCTATTGAAGGAAAAAAAATCAATTTATAAAATTATTATCCTATACTAATAATTCATACATTAAGAAAATAAAAAAAATCTATAAAATCACAAAAGAGCATATAAATGGTAAACTACTTAAAAATAAGGAAATAACCATAAAAAACCTACATTGACGATCGGAGAATGCAAAAATCTCTCATGAAAGAAAAAAAAAAAATTCAATCTATAAAATTGACTAGCCTACATCAATTATTCAAATATTAAGAAAACCAAAAAAATTGTAAAATCACAAAAGAGCATATAAATGGTAAGCTATTTAAAAATAAGGATAATTAATTAATGGTCCTTGCTATAGTGCCCAAATGGTCATTTAGTCCCTAGGGTAGGTGTGTTTGGGGGTGTAGCAAATAGTGTAGGGGGGGGGGGGGGGTCCCTAGTTACTGTTTCCAGGGACCTTATGTTCATTTTCCAGGGACCTTATGTTCATTTGCCCTTAAAAATAAGGAAATAACCATAAAAAACTTTTATTATTGATAATCAAAAAATGAAAAAATCTCTCTTGAAGGAAAAAAAAAACTAAATATATCAAATTCATTATCCTACACAAATTATTCAAACATTATGAAAAGGTACCTGGAAACAAAAACCCCCCAATTATTTAAATGATAAGAGACTATTAATTAATTATCCCACTATTTGCTACACCCCCAAACACACCTACCCAAGGGACTATATGACCATTTGGGTACTGTAGCAGAGACTATTAATTAATTATCCCACCCTAATTATTTAAATATTAAGAGAATCAATTAAAAAATATATATAATGTTACATCAAATAATGAAAAATGATTTGTTAGATGAGTTAAAAATTGAAAATAATTTCAAAAAAAAAAATTAAAAAAACCCCAACCCGGTGGGTTGACGAGATCAACTTCGGTAGTTAAACACGCCGGGTCCGCGGTTGTGTTTTATCGACTGAAATGCTTAGGCCCGCTCATGGTAGGCGGGTTCTGATTCCGCCTGTCGGGTTGGCTAACTTTGCGGTTTTTGTCGGGACGATTCTTGACCGAGCCGGGTTGAAACCCGGCCTATGCCCCCCTCTAGCGCAGGGAAAAGGATAAGGGGTGGAGATTTTTGTTTTTTCAAATGGGGGATTTGCCCGGGCAAAAGATGCACTGATGTAAGTGCTCTAACCAGAAGCTGAAGTATGTGTAACAAGGGATTTATCCAAGGGGGAAGTGAATATTTCAAACTTTGGTCTAGATAATCAAGCATCTAGCTCATGTTATACATTGATTTTAGGTGGATTTGTGGTAAGTTGGTGTAACACAGTAGCCCATATATTGATATATAAGGTCAGATTTTTTCTTCTTGTAATTGCGATCTTTAAGATTAATAAAAGTCGACATTGTTCTCCCGTGAATGTAGGTCTGGAGTTTGGCCGAACTATGAAATTTACTTATCTTTTTGTGGTTTGTTACTTGGCAATTATATTGTGCTTGGATTTCCTTGTTAATGAGAGTGACT
The DNA here is from genome assembly GCA_026586065.1 of Dioscorea zingiberensis. Classification (NCBI taxonomy): domain Eukaryota; kingdom Viridiplantae; phylum Streptophyta; class Magnoliopsida; order Dioscoreales; family Dioscoreaceae; genus Dioscorea; species Dioscorea zingiberensis. The sequence continues at coordinate 33,533,143 of CM048825.1, read as the reverse complement.
ATTGCTAACAGACATTTATAAATAAATAATAAATAAATATTATCTAGAAGATATAATAAGGAGAGCCACTTAGTTCAGTAAAGTGCACTTGGAAGGAAGATTGTCAAGGCAAGGATAAGAAAGAAAATCATAATTTTAATATTATACCTTTCTAGGGATCCAGCGAGCAAGGAGCTTTAGGGTTTGGGATTTTAAAAATGTTTTAGGGATTTAAGGTTCGGAATTGATTTTAAATATGTTTTAGGGTTTTAAGGTTAGTGACACCCTGGGCCCTCTGTGCACGTGTCACTACCCCGGCTTCCCTCTAGTGATAATGAGGCGTGGTCTCCAAGAGATGACACCCTACCTCCAGGGAGACAAACAAAGCCACCCTAGGGTAGAGGGGATGGCAAAGCATTCTACCCATAATGAGAGACAAGACAGCGTACCGGACAACAACACGAAACCCAAGAAAAAAGGAGGATACATAAGGTAAAAGGCACCTGAGGGGAAGGTAAGCAACCAAAAAGCACCACAAATCTCCTTCTCCGATCAGCTCACTGACTTAACCATCGGAGTGGGCACGGGCAACAGAGCCCTACCTCTTCTTACTAGTTTCCTGTTTCCTTATCCCCATTACAGGTGAACTCGAAGAGAGAACACCTACAACCCAGTCTTCTACACACGAAGTCTACATCAGCTAGCTGGAGATCTTGACGGTCCACATGGCGCGATGAGATCACCGGCAAACAAATTGGCGCCTTCTGTGGGACTTGAAACAAGAAGCTACGTACCATGAAGAGAATGACTCGGAGTCGAGTCCAGGGGCAAGAGAAAGGTGAGGCATCAACGTTACCAGAAGGGAGGCCCAAAGACCCAGACCTCCAAAGCCAGCAGCAAGAGGTTGATCTCCAAGAGGCGCGTTACCTCTCTTTTAAAGCAAGGATGGAGCAGAGAATGGCGACGCAAATGGAGGTTATGACGCAAGCTCTCCTCAGGCTAGAAAGATAAGTCTCCCCGACATCCACGCCGCGACCCCCCTCTCCGGGAATCTCTGGAGCGAGACCAAGATCAGACCTTCACACGGAAAGAGCGGGCTGGCAGAGGCAAGGACAAGGTGAACTCGGAAGGCACACAAAATGTTCCGAATTGTTCTTATTTTCGCTTCTTTTGTCCCGGGTACCTATTTACCTGTTCAATCACAACAAAATACCCCAAAGAGTACAAAAATAGAGGAATCCATGCGAAAGGACAAGCAAAGCGAATGTAAATTTAGTATGAGAATATGTATAATTATGCACTCATCAATAATACATGGTTTAAAAGTTAAAACATGGCCAGTCCAAAAATTATTACATAAGTAAAAAGAATTCTGCAAGCAACACGAAACATTAACCAATTGATATTTTCCCAAAAGTTTTCACACAGCTGCATCTTGGTTTGAGGATCTTGCCTTGTTTTCATCAACCCTTTCATAAATCCTGTTATCCTTAATAGGTTGATCACTGGCCAAAAAACAGTGAGCAACATTGCAAGAGGAGCAGCAAAAGTTATGGTACATACTATAGTGCCAATTGGCCATGATTGAGGACCAACAACTGCCATTAGAGCCATCCCAAATGCAACATTCATACTTGCAAATGCCACCCAAAGTGCGGTCATAGACAATGAACAATAGCGCTTACGTATGTTAAGATCAACCATATTCCCTCCAAGAAATATGGACCAGTAAGTGACTATGAGAGAGCACACCATTGCCAAGGTGTCTGAAATTAGAAATACTTTGAAACAATACTTGTTCTAGAGAATTGCTGTGCCCACTTGAAGTCTGTCATTGCTACTCCAGTAACCTCCAGGCACTATGAAACAGGCAACAAATGTGACTGTCGCAATTAGCATGGACACTATTGCAAGACTTTGGGATAAGGATATGTATATTTTTTCTGATTCCAGATCAAGAGTTCTGTTTCTCTTCTGAAGATCAGATCTTTCGGGGCTGAATATAGCCCCAGAGTCCACTAAGCATCTGAGGATCAAGGATGTTGCATTCTGTATGACACACAGGATTAATATCATTTAACTCCATGTAAAATAAAAAGCAGACATAGATTAAAATTTCTTGCTTACAAGAGGAAATCCTATGTGATTGTTCAGTTTTTTAGATAAATCAAGAGGTGTGAGTCCTTCATTATTCATCACTCTAGAATCAAGTCTATCATCCTTGATAAGGTCATACACAATCTCTTTGCCCCCCATTGTGACAGCAAGATGCAGTGGAGTGTTCCCTTCATAATCCTGATCATTCAACAACTTCTCCAGGTTTGGCCTCTCAAGTACATACCTGACAACACGCTGGCTGTGATTTACAACAGCAACATGAAGAAAGCTTCTTCCTTTGCCATCAACAAGCTCATCAGAGTCTGGACAATGTTTAAGGAGCTCTATAATCACTTGCACATTGTCCGTACATGCAGCAATGTGTATGGGGAATAAGCCATTCTTGTCAGGTATGAAGTTTGTAGAAGCATCATGCTCTAATAGTAAGCGTGCAATTCTAACATCACCACTCGCAGCAACATAATGAAGAGGTATGTTGGCAGAGTCATCTGAAACCCTGCCGAGCCTTGGCTTCCATTTCAGTAGCATTGCCGTGATTTCTACATTATTTCTCATAATAGAGATTAGAAGTCTCAAGAGTTGCTCATCTATTTCGATCAAAAGTCAAGTAATAAAGAATCAATAAAGATTACACTTTTCTTTTCAATCTACCTTCTCTTTCTGAATTGTTTCCCACTAATATGGAGATTACTTAAAAATTAGATGCACATGATTAAAAATAAGATAATATATAATCAAAATTACTAAAGTAATACTTTGAACAAAAGGGATATTCTACTATACTGCTCTCCGCTTGAATACTAATTAAATTAATACCTGAATAACCCACAACTGTATTTAGAATATTTATCTTATAATAAAATGATCACCAAATCATGCATCCACGGCCGTCTACTAAAACAGCAAGAGGAACATACCTGGACTTCGGACAACAGCCGCATGCAGAGCCGTCTGACCACCAGGACCAGCATAAGAAGAAGAAGGTTGCAGCAAAGCTTCCACCATAGCCGGTGAGTTTCGCATAACAGCCAGGTAGAGCGGAGACATACCAGCATTGTTCACTATGGAAGCCGACACAGCATCAACAGAGATTAACTTTTTAACCATATGGACGTGGCCAGCCCGAACAGCCTCGTGCAGTGCCGTGTCTCCGTTCATGTTCTTGACCCTGAGAACATCTTCAAAACCGCCTTTCCTCACTATATAGTTGATGATGACTTCAGATGCTTTAAGGTGACCTGACTTGGCACACAAGTGCAAGGATGATTCGAGCCTCACGTTGACAGCTGATATTAAGGAGCATTCTCGTCGGCAGACCTCCTCAGCGATACGCGGCTGCCCGTACTGGGCAGCTATATGGAGGAGAGTGTTCCCTCCGGCCGTGACTCCAAAGATGGTCTCTGTTTCGTGAGGTGCTGAAAGATTGTGTTGGTGTGGTGTTTGAACTACGTCTATGTTGATCTGATTGTAATCTGGAGAGAGGAGTGACTCCAAGGTTTTCAAGTCTCCTGATCTTGCAGCTAGGAGAAGAGAAGCTCCCATGTGTCTCCGCTGTGGTCTCATCTCCATCTCCATCTCCATTGCAGATTACTAACCTTCTCCTCAAGACCTTTAGGAATTATTTGCTTCCGGGCAATGGTGGTATTCGAATTGGAAAAAGAAATTTGTAGGAATGGGATGGTCAGAGTCATTTGCAACATTTGTAGTTACTTTGAATTGTCAGCTAGACTTTGAGGACTGGAGACTCGAAAACCCCTGTGAATTAATTGTTTTGGACCATGGCCATTAACAAATATGACCATGATTCAAATAGTAGATTTCTCTCGAATGTTCTTAGACGCTATGAGAAACACTCCACTTCCATATGCTGAACCAACTGGAAATCGCTCCTTCTTCCGAAACAATGGGCATTCGTCTCCGAGGAGTTGGGCTCCCTATGTTTAAGGTTTTAAACTGATTCCTCTAATTTAGCAGAGGGATTTCACCACGGCTTTAGACATTCTGAACACAGGCCAGCCTTCCACACTGCCACCTCTGTGTCAGCTAGATGTAATTGATGTAATAAGAAGTCTTCCTCCTGATATACTTTCAGAAATGAACGAATTCTATAATTGGAAGTTATGTGATTATTTGGAGAAACAGAAAGGAAAGAATTCTGCAACAGAAACTTCTTTGCCAGCTGAATCTATTCCTAAGGTTGATGAGACTGTTTCGTCATCCGCAGTGTGGAAGGCATGGTATTGATCAAAATGTGGCTTTTATGTTTGATCTGCAGTGCATATATGATTTATTGTGTCTTTTATAGGTTGCAGAGGGCATATCTCATTAAATTCACTCAATTCCTTTTACCTGCTCAAGTTCCAATGATCAGTCTTTGGTCTCTAATGCCCATGCTCATCAAAATAATGTGATGCCAGTATCTTCAAGTCAAGCAGATTTTACTGTTCTGCAACAATTAATTACCTGAAGATTTGAAGTTTGACATATTTGAGTTGCTTCCTGCACACAGAGTAGTAAATCCTTCTATTGTAGGCTACAAGTAAATCCTTCTATTGTAGGCTACAAATGAACTTGTTTTGAGACAATAAAAATTTAATAAAATTTATTTTTAAATTTTAGTTTGTTGGAAAATTGAGTTTAACTTGTTTTGGACCATAAAAATTTAACAAATTTAATTTTAGTTTGTTGAAAAGGGCTAGACACAGGTACCTGGTCTTGACTACACTAACACTTTTAGCTCTATCATCAAGGCTACCACTATCCATGCATGTTGTACTTTCTCTTGTTGGTTGTTGTGAGCAACAAATGGCCTCTCGCTAACTTGATGTCAAGACTGTATTTTTCAATGGTCGTCTTATTGAACATGTCTATATGGAACAACCTCCTGGGTACATTGACCCTCTCTTTCCTAATCATGTTTGTCAGTTGAAGAAAGCACTTTATGGCCTAAAACAAGCTTCTCGTGCCTGGTTTCAGCAATTCAACTCTTTGCTCATTCACCTTGGTTTTTATTATAGTCGTGCAGACACATCACTCTTTGTCTTTCACAGGCAATCTGTATTATTTATTTGCTTCTTTATGTTGATGACATCATTATTACAGCCAACAACTCCTCTCTTCTTGATAACTTTACTTATAAGCTCAATTTTGAGTTTGCTACCAAGGATTTGGGTTCCCTTAGTTACTTTCTTGGTCTTGAAGCTACACCCACAACTGATAGTCTTTTTATCAATCAACTAAAATATGCATGGGACATTCTCAAGCGAGCTCAGTTACTTTACAACAAGCCCGTTCACACCCTCATGGTTGTTTCCTAGCACCTGTCTTCTGATGGTCCTTTGTTTTCAAATCCCACGTTTTACATATCTCTTGTTGGTGCTCTCTAGTATTTAACTATCATGCGTCCCGACATTGCTCGTGTTGTAAACTCTGTTAGTCAATTTCTACAATCTCTGACTGAAGAACAACTTCTTGCAATAAAACGCATTCTTCGCTATGTTAAGGGCACATTGCATTTTGGCCTCACCTTTCATCCATTTGTTGCTCCTGGTGCTTTAGTTGCTTACTCTGATGCCAACTAGGTAGGATGTCCTGACAGTAGTCGCTCTATCTCTAGTTACTCTATTTACCTTGGTGACAATTTGGTTTCTTGGAGTACCAAGAAGTAACCTACTATTTCTCGTTCAAGCTATGAGCCTGAGTATCATGCTCTTGCTCTCATTGCTACCAAAATTCTTTGGCTCACACATCTTCTTTGTGAACTCAAAGTTTCTCTTCGACAACAACCTATTTTATTATGTGACAACAAAGGTGCAATTATTTTGAGCTCCAAACATGTTTCTCACAAGTGGGTTAAGCATGTTGAGTTAGACTACCACTTTCTTCGCGAACTTGTTATCACTGGCAAACTTTGCACACAACATGTGCCATGCCCTCTCACTTATAAGTTACCGATATCTTCACCTAAGGTGTGCCTAGGCCTCTCTTTCAATTTTTCCGATCCATGCTCCACGCCTGTTAAGAATCCTTTGCATTAATCTAAGGCCTTCCATATGTACATCAATTAATCTTTAATTATAGGAGCAAATTAATTCTTCCCAATTATCTTGTAATCCATGTAATTACTTTATTATGAATATAAATACAACAAATGTCGTGGTTTTCAAATATTCTAAGACACATTGATATTTTTGGTGTCCGTGTCGCAGGTCCTCATCTATCCATTTGGAGAGGCACCGACGCAATGATATTACGGGTGCCTATTAAATGATAGCTTTTTGTTATTTTTTTCTTTAGCTTTTCGGTGCTTTTTTTCTAACCTTTATAAATTAATATGTAATAAATTAATAATCTCAGTTAAATAATATTTTTCGTCGGTCCCAACTTAGGACCAACATGGTAAATTAATAATGTAACGCCCCGACCCGGATCCCGGGACCTCGGGTATATTCACAGACCGACCGTACCCAAGTGGAGACGAGTCCCACTCGGATACAAGGCCTAAATATGTAATAGCAGATAACAATACATCAATAAAATATCTCAATTAAATCATATACATAATCAGGGTTATCACAGCGGTAACTAAAATCAGGGTTCAAAATACCCTATACAACAGTCTATACAAACTTAGGCCCTATAAGGGTCCTAAAGATGAAACTCTCACTCACACAACTGAGGTCCTCGGACCTCTCCAACCTATCCTAGTCCCACACGCAACTCTATATCCTGAGTCATCTGTTCCTTAACCTGGAAGAGAAAAAGAAAGTGAAGTGAGCTATCGAAAGGAAAGCTCAGTAAGTGCCCTGCAGAGAAATCACGATGAGCACCGTCCAAAGGGTTAAGATAGACAAATTAGGACAATCAGTCAAGACATGGATCATATCAAGAAAATAACCAGATCAGCACAAGAAACCAAACAACGGGGCCCCCTAAACTCATCCAATCATACCTCCACGGTCAGCACAAGTGCCGCGTGCCTCAGTGGTCAAGTGTCGGACGGCAGGTGGCTATGCTCCATGGCTACCACTACCCAATCCGGACACATACCAACCCAACCTAAATACAAGCACCACGAGTCTCACAGTAATGTCCCGGTCCACGGTGGCATGCTCAGTGAGCATCCAAAAAGACAACTTGTCCAAACAACCAATCACAGATGTGGAAAACATCAAACAAAACATATATACCGGGAATCAACAACAGATGTCCAGATCATAACGACAAGCACAATCATGATAACAATCAAGAATATACCAAACCAGGTAATAAGAGTGCCAAAGAAACCCATCTCTGGGTGGGAACTAGGCAAAGACACTTACATGTACAAACATGTAATCAATCAAGAAATAACGGTACTAGGCAGAAGTCACTTACCTCTATGAACAAAGTCTGAAATCCCACGGGACTCCCTCCTGACATGTTTCTACGTCAAAATCTCTTTGTAGTTTATAGGAAAACCCTAGATAACCGGTGTACTCCCCATCTCTCCCCGATCCGTAGGTGCATGAAGAGCTGTTTATAGGTAATTAATAATCATCTGACTTAAATTTAAATTTAAGTTTAAATAGGATTATATGTAAAAGATAACATTGGATTAATAAAGATCATTTAGTTTTAAATTTAAAATTTATCCAAAACATATCCATAATAGAGAAAAATATTTTTGCAAGATTTAAATCTAGTCTCTCTAATCTAACAGGAGTCCCCACTATTCATATATATATATATATATATATATATATATATATATATATATATTATCTACTATCTTACCTTCTCTTAAACCCATGTGCATTCTTCTTTCACGCGTTTTGCTTATTTTATTTTTATTTTTATTTTTATTTTTATCTTAACTCAGAAGCTCAGCCATTATTATTATTATTTTATTTTCCAAATCATCAACTTAACAAAATCAATTTTATGAAGTATATCTATCAAATCAAATCAACTTTAATGTATATACATATTTATATATTTTAAATTTTTATCCAATCAAACTCACACCAATAAATATTTATTTATATTTTGATTTATATCTTAAACCAAATAACATAAATTAAAATATTTATTTATTCATATATTTATATATAAATATATAAATAAATAAATCCTACTAGTTCTAAGTTTGGGAGAATTTATTGGATTGTCTAATTAATTCTAGAATACTAAAATTATTTTCCCAAATATCAAATATCAAATATCAAATCATCTTTTCATAATATATTCCCAAATATAAAATCAACTTTTCTTTGTCTAAGCCATATACCTCCTTATCCTATTACATATAAGTATATATATTAATATTTTATGGTTACCATTACTATTATTTTCTTTAAACTCAAGGCTTGAATCATATATATATATATATATATATATATATATATATATTTGGATGACATCTCCTTGTCCCATCATTAACGTATATCAATCCCAATTAATTTTAATGTATATATACATATTAGAACATATCCCATCTAATCTGATTCTTTAATCTTCAACCATCAATACTATCTATTTATTTATATATTGACTCATATATTTAACCAAATAAAACAAAAATTAAATATTTATTCATATATATATATATATATATATATATATATATATATATTACTAATTCCAATTTTGTGGGATTCAAATAATTAATTAAAGAATACTAAAAAAAACATCTATTCCCTAATTAATTAAAGAGGTCAACTAAAAATAAATTCTTATTCAAATAAATATATTTATTCTAAAAAAAAACTCTAAATAAAATAAACCCTAAAATTCGTGGATCTTACAAATAATTTGTTAGATTTATAAGATAATACATTTAGAAAAAAAATACATAGGTCCCACTTAATATATAAATTAATAATCTCCTTATACATGACTCGGTCATGAGGTCTTTGTAAAAATATGACTCCAGTATTACTTGTTTCTTCTCGAAATTGATATCTTGGATCTCATCTCTAATTTTTCTTAGTGCATTAAGAATTTCTAATGTAGTTTTTTTTTTCATATTGTAAGAGAAAACTATGCAATGGGAGTGTTGCTTTAAGTGCATCTTTGCACAAAATAGGCTCCAGTATCGAACTATCATCTTCAACTTCATCTCCTTTGTCATTTCCCATGATATTTACAATAATTTCCTCATTACTCAACAGCTTTGAAGTTGCCTCATTTTCTCCTGGGTAGTTCAAAAAGTACTCAACATCTATTGTATCACGATAGTTCTTTGATTATAACATGCAATTGTTGAACATCTCCAATATCTGAGTGTTGATACAAATTCTCTAAAGCCATGTTATCCATAGACCTAATTTTACAATGTCGAAAACAATTTGTAATAGTACTTATTTCGATATATGTTGTTCAAGGCAACATTGCAAGATTTATTGCATCTAAAACATGTATCTCCTCTGGATTTGGGATCCAAATTTCATAACCCTCCAAAAGATTTTGATATTATCGATGATGATAATGTATCTTGAAAGCTCGTATGATCCCCGCATCATAAGGCTGAACTTTGATGTTGTGTTGGGTGGCAAGAAAAACAATTCAATGTTTTCAAAACTTCAATAGTTTTTGGATGAATATGACAATTATCAACAAGCAAGAGTACTTTTCTACCTTCCATTTTTCTATCAAATTGTCGAACATATTCTTGGAATAAAATCCGAGTCATCTATTCTCATTTTTTGGCATGATACTCACAATTCATACTGCTCAAATTGACATTCTTGAAACACAGTGGCTTAGCATACTTGCCAATGAACCATAAAGGAATTTTCTCAGAATCATCTTCATTACAATAAATAACAATTAAAAGTCTTTTCTTGTTATGTTTAATTCTTACCTTCAAGTTGCTTTGTTGCAAGAGAATGATCCGGTTGTAGCCTATAAAACAATCCCGTTTCATCCATATTGAAAACATCTTTCATGTAAAATTGATCTAGCTTCTCTCTTATGGATTGCAATTTGCTCTCCATGTGCTCTATATCAATTGATCCGCTTTCTCCAAAATGATAATATGTCTTGATGCCATCTTGATTTGAAGCGCTCAAGCCAACCTTTAGAAAAATGGAATTCTGGCCTATCCACAAGGTATATCTTTTTTGAAAACTCCTTTGCCTTCTGTGTGATTAGTTCTCCAGTCATATTTACATGTTCTTGGAATTGAGCAAACCACTCATAAAGAACCTTCTCAGACTCTGAGAAATTTGCAATTTTCTGTCATTTGACATCACCTTTTACAACATTGGCTGATAAATACTCTGATAACCTTTTGATCGCATTTAATATTGTTGCTTGGCTCACTTTTTTTTTGTTATGACATAGGCCATAAAGACCTCCTTAGAGAGCATGTCAAGGGGCGTGACCTTAGATGACGAGCACCCTTGATCCCTCATCGTGCGCATACAAATATGGGGACTCGAACGGTGGAGCTTTGTGCTTACCAAATGAATCATCCAAACTTGTAAAAATCCAAGATTTTGTTTAAATAAAAGGATTTAGAATTCCCTCTAATTTAATTTTTATTTAAATTGCCAAGGGGCATTTTGGGGATTTGAATAATTTACAAGGACATCTGGGTAATTGATAATGTATAAAGAATAAATAAATGTAGTTTATAATTTATTTAAATGGAAAATGATAATTGAATTAATGATTGATTTTGCTAAGTTTGGAAATTTTCCTAGATGGATAATGATTTGAACCTAGGTGGAAAGGGGGAGTTGATTGATTAAATCAGTGATTTAGTTAATTTAGGAAATGTTCTAAGTTGGAAACAATTTGGAAGGAATTGATTGAAATTCTTTAATTAGAATTTAAATTATTTGGGCTGCCAAGGGTCTAACTGTGATTTTAGAAGAGTCGAGGGATTAAAAGGGAATTATTCTCCTCTCACAGGTGAGGGACTGTTATGTCAATTAGCAAAAGAACGAGGGCTTAGTTCCAAAGCCACACGGGAACAGATAGAGAATGAATCAACGGTCGAGATAAAGCAATCCTGGTTGGTGTTGATCGTGAGGCGTCGATCCATCGGCCCATTTCGTCCTTGAGATAATAGTGGGGGTGCTCCCACCGTGCGGGCGAGCGCTGACCGCCAGATCACGAGTGTAGAAGCGTGATCTCGAGGCAGACCGTTGTCTCCTTCCTCCGCCAGCACTAGCGCGCGACACCTTGCCAGAAACGGCTGCATAGATGGCCAGCCGGAAATGGAAGGAGGGGGATTGATTGCCAATCAATCCCTCCTCGCCAGCGGACCCGATCGCGCAAGGATCCTCTTCTAGCCCTATAAACGGAACGGGGGGCTGAGCTCTGGAGGCACACAGCACTGCCAGCTCCTCCACCCCACCGTGAGGAATAGAGAGACAGAGAATGACCTCCCAGAGTTGTGGTGTCGAAGACCGAGGGAAACGAGCTCTGAAGAGATCCCTGCTTGGCCGGAGCACGACGAACGTCTTCAGGAGACTCAGGGGACGGCGAGGCCCGTACTCCGCCGGTAAGCCCTCTGTCCATAGTCTCTATTATTGTTATGCTTGCATCTTAGAGGAACGACAGAGAAAGAGAGAAAGAGAAAGAGGGGAAGGGGGGAGGTGTTCCGGCCAGGAGCGGTGCTGGTCGACGGCGAGGAGACGGGCACGGGAGCTACTATCCAGGAGGAGATTTCGGCCTGCAAACGACCGCCGGCCGGTGAGAACTCTGCAACAAGGATGGCTCCGGCCACCCGCAAGTCGCCGAGGGCCGCCGCAAATGGCTGGGACACCACTATCTTCCGGCAAGGTGCTGTTCGAGAGAGAAAGAAGAAGATGAATAAAAAGATTAATCAAGAACGTTTAAGTTAATGGTTGATTAATCGTTTTAATTAGGTATAGTTTAGTTAATTAATTTCGATTAATCAAGTTAATCAAAGGTAATGAGTTAGATTGATTAAAATGACCAGTTGATTAAGGCTAGTCAAGTCTTAAAACGATTGGGTTCGATCAAGAAGAATTGGTTAGACAACTTATCACGTTTTGATTAAATTTGTGGTTGAGACTAATCAACTTAAAGCATGGTTGGGTTGGGACCAAGTATAGTTGGGTTTGATCAATTTGGAGAGGATTAAGCCAAGGTAGTAGATCTGGTTGATTGATTTGGGCTTAGTCAAGAAGCAAACAAATAAAAAACAAATAGAGAGGTGGGGAAGGGGGATTCGAACCCAACACCTCACCAATCTTGTAATGGGCTTTAGCCACTTGGGCTACTTAGTTCTTTTGGACTAAACAGAAAGATCTGTTAATTAAAGCTTGGCCAGATTTCACTAAATCAAGATAATAGCATGTTGGGTTTGGGTCTAATTGACTAAGCCAGACCAGAACAAAAATAAATAAACAAAGGGGTGTAGGAGTAGAGATTGGAACCAAGGATTTCTAAAATGGGCTTGGTAGACTCTAACCACCAAGGCCCTATTACCTTTTTGGTAAAAGGAATGTGGAATAGTTATATATAAGTTGGACCTAATCAGATTTAGAGTGGAGAATAAAGCTATAAAAGGTAACAAGGAATAAATGGTATGGGAGGAAATTGATCCAAGAATTTTCCTAGAAAGAGTCGGGGGCCTTAACCACCAGGCCACCTGGGCCTTTGAGTGTAAATAGTTAGGGATAATAATGAGTTGATTTAGAAAATTAAGGGGAGGCCCATCAAGTCGGGTTGGGCCCAATTTGGGCATCTTGCATATGCATATGGAATCATACGATGTTACTAACAACTGATATAGGATTTATTATCAGGGTTGACGTAGATGCGAAGTGAGTTGGTTCCTTGGGACACCAGGCTTCGTGACTTCAGGTAAGTTACTCATGCCTAGTTACCACCCATCATTGGGTTTCTTGTTTTGATGTATGCTATCTATTTAGCTTGTTTCTCCTTGATATGTTCTGTTTGTGCACATACATGCTTGTTATTTGCTTTTATATCTAGTATGTGCATGATTGATATGCTAGAGGTAGTGTATAGCTCTACCTGTCTTTGATATGTAAGTTGGCTATACCCACCCGTGGGCTGACACTTGATCATGGGCACATGGTCTTGTGTGCTGGTCGGGAGGTATGTGCTAACTGAGATGGTTTTTCTACCCGGCACAGTGGAGTGTGGAGGCTCCGATTTGAGAGAACGTTCGGGGACGGGACACCCTGACGTTTCGGCATTCCATGCCAGAGGGAGGATACTTTGGTTGTCCTGCCTGTCACCGGGATTGATACGCTAGCCATGTCGACATGTACGAGAGGTGGCGCTACCGAGATGCGACAGGTTGGTCGGGCACAGCAGATTATTGTGCTTGTAACTGTCCGGGGGATAGCTTGATCAGTCTTCGATCTTCTTCTTGAGCCATAGGGCTGCTTTGGATAGGAGTTGTACCTTGTTGTTTGTGGTAGACTCCTAGGTTTTGTTGATAATTCTTGATCATGATTGACTTATTGATTTATTTCACCTTTGAGATTGTTGCAGGGTACTTGCTGGGCTTTCCATTCGAAAAGTCATGCACTTGTTTTCCCTTCTCTCTTTCAGGATCTGAGCAGTAGGAGACTCAGAGGATGTGCGAGAGTCGGGGTGGGATCATTTGCCGAGGTCGGAGGATCTTAGTTATCTCTTTTGGCTTGAGTGAGATTTATGTTATTAGGACCCATGTAGGGCCTTGCTGTTTAGGGTCCCTGAACCCTGGATTTGATTTTATTTATGTTGTTAAACTCTGATATTTGATTTCGACTTTTGAGTTATATCTGGATTTTGTGTGTTATTTGTTATACTTATCTAGGCCTTGTGTAACGCCCCGACCTGATCCCGGGACCTCAAGCACGTTCACAGACCGGCCGTACCCGAGTAGAGACGGGCCCCACCCGGATACAAGGCCTAAGTGAGTAAAGTAGCTAATGCAATAAAACAACTTAATTATTCAAAAATAACAGAGTTCAGCGGAAAATCATAAAAGGTTTCAGATACCCTACAAATACTAGGCCCTATAAGGGACCTACAAAATAAAATGTCTCACACATAATAAGAAAGGTAAACAAGGTCCTCGGACCTCTGCAAATCCACCCGACCCATGATCGGCTCCTGCGTGCTAGAATCCTACTCCTCAGGATTTGTAAACAGGAAGAAAGAAGTGCATGAGCTTTCGAATGGAAAGCCCAGTAAGTACCCCTGCGGGGTTCAAGAAAAACATGATATCAACAAGTAAGAATGTCAAAATCAAACTTGGGGCACGCCCCTCAAACAATCCCTAGGAGTCTACCACAAAAAAACAAGCAAGGTAACGACTCCTAGCTACAGAAGCCTTGGGGCTCTGATATGAGTTCCAATGGAAGCTCCAAAAATGTCTCCCTTGGTCAGCATCATCAGCGAACCTGTTGAAAACACGACCATCCGGTCGCTACGGTCCTCGGGTCATATGTCGGTAGCGCTACCTCTCTACGTGTCAACACAGCCAGTAAATCATTCCCACTGACGGGCAGGACAACCAGAGTATCGGTCCCCCTGGCATGGCAATACCGGAACATCAGGGTGTCCCGTCCCCGAACGTTCGCAAAGGAGCACCCACGCTTCACTGAATCCCGGCGGAAGAACAAACAAGTAGGGATCCCAACATCCCAAAACAATCAAACATGCTAAATAAAGATTTCAACAAATCATAGAAGCATGAATGAATACCAAGCAGTATGTCACAATAAAGACATATCAAGAAAACTCCGAAGAGAGGAACAAGGCAGGTGTACTTACCTAAAATCGCAGAGTCTCGTATTCCACGGGACTTCCCGACGCATCCACGTCAATATCTGATGAAGATAATACTATCCTCAATAAGTATACATGTCTATGAGTATGGTATCTATAATGCATGCTCTAACGGCCCAAATTCTACTTGCGAGCCTTCCCTTGTGTTCCCGTGTTATTTTACCTTAAATGACTAAATTTGTCTATTTCCATAGCTAGACTATAGTGGCCTGGTGGTTAAGGCCCACTAAGCCCATGTTGGGGGTCCTTGGTTCAAACTCCCATCCTTACACTCCCTTTGTTTATTATTTTTTATTTTTATTTTTGTTACTTTATATGTTTCTTAACTAAGCCCAAATCAATCAACTAGATCCACTACTTGGTTTAATCCCCTTGAAACCATTTCAACCCAACCTTGAACTCAAGCCCTGGATTTAATTGACTTAAATCTTATTTGATTAATCCCAATCTCAACTTGGTTACCCATGTCAGCTCACTAGTTAAGCTTAACTGATTAATCAATTCATCTAAGCTAATTAAATCACTAATTGATTACCATAATGATCAATTAGTTAGTTACCAAATTGACTAATAAATCAATTAATTAACTTCTTTTTTTTCTTTTTCTTTTTGGTCATCCACTAGCCAACTAATCAAATCCGGACCCAACCAATTAATCAAGTCCAATCCAGCCCACATAGGTTGGTTGAACCCAAGCCCACTTCACTTAGAAGTTGATCTAACCCATCATAATTGATTAGGTCTAGTTAACTTTAATTAATTAATTTGGTTCCACCCTTGTTATAAACCCAACTTGATTAATTAATCAACTTGGTCCAACCTTAGCCATCTTTATAGTTCATAAACCTTTTTAATTTAATTCCTTAATTTTACTTTTTAGTTCACCTGATTAATCAGCCCAACTAATTCATTATTAAGCTTGGCCCAATTAGTCAATTAATAAACTAACTATCCAATTAGTTGTCCTCCATTCAGTTAACTAAATAATCAATCAATTAATTATCTTAATTACTTAACTTCTAATTAGTTAACTTGCTAACCAATTAGTTACTAGATAATCAAATAACTAATTAGTGAAATCTAATGACTTAGTTAACACTTAACTAAATAAATTAATCATAATAACTCTCTCCCTCTCTCTTATCTTTCTCATCCCAGGCCGAGACCTCGCCGGCGTGGTTGGTGGCGCTCCAGTCTTCGCGTGACCGCCGACGTCTCAGAGGTGGCCGGCCCACCCCTCCCGTCGATGGTCCTCACCGTCAGAGCCTCTGCTCCTCGTGAGCAGTTCTGGAGACCGAGATCCATCGGTTCCTCCACCCCTCGTCGACCGGTGGAACCCCTGATCGGCAACGACTCTCGCTCTCCCCTCGCTCTCTTCCCGGCCTACTAATCCGTATGCATGCATAAAGGTATTACGGATCAAGGACAGAGAGCTTACCGGCTGTGTGTTGGCCTCGCCGTCGCCTGAGTCTCCTGAAGGCGTTCGTCGAGCTCCGGCCAGACAAGGAGCTCTTCAGCGCTCGTCTCCTTCGGTCTTTGGCGCCGCGACTCCAGAATATCCCTCTCTGTCTCTCTATTCCTCACAGTGGGGTGGAGGAGTTCACCGGTGCTTGGTGCCTCCTCAACGCTCCGCCCCGACCTCCCTCTTATAGGCCTCGAGGGGAATCTCCACGCTATCGATTTGTGCTGGCGAGGAGATCATGCGCCAATCACCTCTTCCCACTTTCCTTTTTCGGGGTCAATCCATGCATCCCACTTTGGCAACGATGGCGAGCGGCCGCTGGCGGAAGAGGGTGACAGTGTTCGCCTCGGGATCGGCTCTCTCCCCGGATGGACGACGATCTCTCCATCTTGCCTCGGATCAAGCGATCAGATCTGATGGATGGTCCAGATCATTCCGGACACAGAGAACGGATGAGGGGCTGAGATCCCTCTCTGTGTCATGAACTTGAACTGATCGCTTGGATGAGTAGCTAGGCACCGTCGGCACGGTGAGGGCGCCCGTACCATCTCTTCTCCTTTGGTGTGAACCGCTGATCATCCCTTCGTGATCTAATTTCTCACGGATTGGTTAATCTCAACTGTCCATCACTTTCTAATACAAATCGTGCATGGCTCTCTCGTGATGTTTTGCGAATATGACCTTGATCTCTTCCAATTCATTCTCAGGTCCTTCCTCTGAGAGAAAATGGCCATTTACGAGTAAGTCCTCATTCTTCTTATTTTCACGTTCAGATCCTTCATCCAGAGCGAACCACTTTTACCTTGTAGTCCTCAATCTTTATAAAATCACTCATAGGTCCTTGGCAGACCAATAATTTAAATTTGCAATTTAAATTAATTTTCCTTCTCCTACCTTAAATAAACCTAATCATACCGACTTAGGACTTTCCCCCATTAATTAGATCAACTTTGATTTTAATTAATTTTCCCCATTTCCATTTTTAGTCCAATCACGATCAATCATCAAGGGTTTCCATATTTAATTAAATTGGTAACTTCCATTTAATTAAATAAATAACCAATCAATTTAAACAAATTATGGAATAATTTATTTATTCTTTCTAAACCCTCTTATGCCCATTTTTACCAAAACGCTCTTGGACTTTATCCAAATCCCTAAAATGCCCTTTTGCACTTTAATTCATTTCTAATTAATTAGAGGAAATATTGAAATCCTTTACTTCATGAAAAATCTTGGATTTTACAATCTCCCCCCTTGCAAAAAATTTGGTCCTCGAAATTTGAAATAAAGCCTCTAAAACTCATCCCGAGACGAATAACTCCGGGTAACGCTTCTTCATGTCCTCTTCGCGTTCCCACGTGGCTTCCTTGTCAGAGTGATGGTTCCACTTCACTTTCACAAATGGAATGGCTCGGTTTCTCAACTGCCGTTCTTCGCGGTCTAAGATCTCCACCGGTCGTTCCTCATATGACATGTCTTCCTGAACCTCCACTGGAACTTGTGGAATCACCCGAGATGGATCCCGAATACATTTCTTCAACATAGAAATGTGGAATAAATCATGAACCTGGGATAAGTTCGGAGGTAGAGCCAATTTGTAGGCCACAGCTCCTACCCGCTCTATAATCTCGAAGGGTCCAATATAGCGTGGGGCAAGCTTCCCACGTCTTCCACATCTCACCACTCCCTTCATAGGCTACACCTTCAGAAACACTGCATCTCCAACCTGAAACTCAAGCTCAGTACGCTTCAGGTCCGTATAACTCTTTTGCCGGCTTTGTGCAACTTTCAGTCTCTCCCTGATCATCCGAACCTGCTCCTCTTTCTGTAGGATGAAGTCTGGTTGCTTTAGTGTCTTCTCAACCATGAGCTTCCTCTCACCCACATCTCCCAAACATATAGGTGTCCAACACTTTCTCCCATAGAGTGCCTCATATGGAGCCATCTGAATGCTCGCCTGATAACTATTGTTGTAGGCGAACTCCACCAAACTCAGACGCTCATCCCAAGATCCTGTGAAGTCCAATGCCACTCAAAATGCGGTCCAAGACAATAAACCAACCTTGATAAAGTAGGTGTCAATCTGACTATACCAAGCTCGTGGAGCTTGTTTCAGTCCATAAATAGCCCTTTTTAACTTATAAACCATATGCTTGCTCCCCTTCTTTATATAGCCTGGTGGTTGCTCCACAAAAACTTGCTCTACAAACTCTCCATGTAAAAATGCAGATTTGACATCAAATTGAAAAATGGTCCACTCATTCATAGCAGCTAATGAGATAACCATTCTAATTGTGTCATGCCTTGCTAGTGGTGCAAATACTTCAAAATAATCAACTCCATACTCTTGAGTGTATCCTTTAGCTACTAAACGAGCTTTGAACTTGGCAACTTCCCCTTTTTTATTAAATTTTGTTCTGTAAATCCATTTTACTCCCACTTATTTTCCTCTTATGGTAGCTCCACTAACTCCCATGTGTTGTTCTTTTCAATAGCTTCAATCTCTGCGTCCATCGCCTTTCTCCATTTTGAACTTTTAATTGCCTCATCAAATGCAATAGGATCACTTCCTGTAAATAAGGTAAGATGAGCCAATGTGTCTTCATCCGAGAGCTCTTCACCACTTGTATAATCAGCCACCCAAACTGGTCTTCTCCTTGGACGTTACACATTCTGTAGTGAGGTTTCTGCTGGCTGATTCAAACTATAAGATCCAGATTATTCATTTGATTCTTCCCCATATCACTGCATGCATCCTCTTCAATTTTAGCTTTTTTCATTGTCCTCAAGTTCAAGAGCCATTGATTTTTGCATTATCTTTGTCTTCCCAATTCTAGATGTTATTTTCATCAAACACCACATCTCTAGAAATGCAAATCTTCTTTGTTATAGTATTATAAAGACGATATACCTTAGATTCTTCACTCACACCAAGTAGTACACATTTCTCTCCCTTAGCATCAAGTTTCTTTCTCTTTGGATCAGGAATATGCACATAAGCCATGCATCCAAATACTCTGAAGTAATCAACAGCTGGTTTGTGACCATACCAAGCTTCCTCTGGTGTCATATTCTTCACAAAAAAAAATGTTGGACTTCGATTGAGAACATGCACACTCTAATTAACTGCCTTAGGACAGGTGGTCTTTGGTAAGTTCTTGTTTGCAAGCAGACTTCTCACCATATTCATAATGGTTATGTTCTTCCTCTTTGACACACCAATTTGATGTGGTGTTTACTTTGCAGTCAGCTGTCTCTTGATTCCATTGCTTTCACACACATCGACAAGCTCATTAGATGTGTATTCTCCCCTACGATCTGTTCGAAGGCATTGAATATTCTTCTCTGTCTCCTTCTCAACTCTTGCTTTGAATCTTTTAAACACTTCAATAGCTTCAGATTTTTCTTTTAGGAAGTAAACCCACGTCTAAGCCCTTCACCATCCTTTTCTGTTGCGAAGTTCTGAGTCCAATGAAGTTTTAGGTGTCTGAACCTGTATTGCCACAACCATGAGGCATCTTGAATAGATAATTTGAAATAGGTTTAATCTTCAGAAGTTTTTTTTTTTTTTTTTTTTTTTTGAAACATCCGCTTTCCAGACATCTTAACCATAGTAACTAATCCCTTTTCTAGATCATGAATTTGATCGCTTCCCTTCTGAATCATAATTGCATAACTTATTTCTTGCAATTATCCTACGTTGATCATATTGCTCTTATGTTCTGTTACATAAAAAAACATTACTTATATTCTGCATCTTCTTGTTCATAAACTTTCCATAACACTCATGCTAAAGTCGTTTCCAAGTTTGACAGTTCTTAGAAATTTTCATTTAAATCACAAAAAAAGCTTTTGTTACTTGTCATGTGATTACTGCATAAAGAATCAATGATGCACCTCGAGGATGCAGTGAGCTTGGAGAGAGGAATAGGAAGGGAACAGGGGAGGAGGAGAAAGGAAGGAGGGAAGGAGGATAAGCCACAGGATTGAGAAAAATTGATTCCTTCCTGATTGCATTGTAATGTGGCCTATATAAGGCTCTGAGCATTGTAACAACTCTCTCAGACATTGTCTCGAGCACCTGGCGTGTCAGGACACGTCCTCTACGCAATACAATGCCTTCTGACAGATTTGATTCCATAGTTACCTGATTCATTCAACTAATTAGACTGTGCTTCTAGATTAATACTACGCCATTCAACTAATTAGATTATGCTTCTAATAATAGGCCATTAAGGCATAACATCACCTTTACGTTTCATGCGATAGTGTTTCTTTATTCTTGAAATGTCTTTCACGTAAACTCTTATATTTCTTACGGGACTGGTGGTTGTATTGGTTGGTAGAAACTAGACTTACCAATACCAATAGACACAACAATTAACAATTTAGTATCAAGGCCACAACTAAGTTCACATGCAAAGGAATAAAGCTTAAAATCTACCCCCCAAAAAAAATAGAATGATTACAGGCTTTATATTATTGTTACCAATTAACAATTGTTGGAAATTCAATACAGAGGAGGATATCTTGAGTCATTAGCTGACAATACATGGTTTAAAAGTTAAAACATGGCCAGTCCAAAAATTATTACATAAGTCACAAAACATTAACCAATTGATATCTTCCCACAAGTTTTCACACAACTGTATCTTGGTTTGACAATCTCGCCTTGTTTTCATCAACCCTTTCACAAATCCTGTTATCCTCAATAGATTGATCACTGGGGTTGAAGCTGGACCTCTGCTCCCTTTCTCTAACTCCAGCGCTCGACCTCTGCTCCAGTCCTCCGAAGAGCTTCTCCCCCACTTGCAATGGCGAGTGGGGATGGAGTCTTGGGTCCTAGCACACTAAAGCCACCTGCCCAACCTGGAAATTCGTGGGATCGTGTTCTCACTATAGACCCGAAAATGAAGGTGTTTAGGAATGAGATAGTGAACTTGAAAGAAAACTTTGAAAAGCTGAAGGCTCGTCGCCACCCAAGGTTCAAGCTAGATAGTGACTTTCATATGCAGATGTATGAACACATGCAGACCACATTGTATGGAAAGTTCTTAGGGAAGGCAGGCCCCTTGGAATAGGTATGAACG
This sequence comes from Dioscorea zingiberensis, assembly GCA_026586065.1. Classification (NCBI taxonomy): domain Eukaryota; kingdom Viridiplantae; phylum Streptophyta; class Magnoliopsida; order Dioscoreales; family Dioscoreaceae; genus Dioscorea; species Dioscorea zingiberensis. The sequence continues at coordinate 33,511,723 of CM048825.1, read as the reverse complement.
ACGCTTATGAATCTCTCGAAGGGGTTCGACAATTTCGAAACCTCTCCAAATTGGAAATTAGGTAGGAGATCATGAGGTTGATGAAACAGTGGTGGCACTCATGTATGAGAAGATACCCTCATTTTGCTTCAAGTGTGGCATAAATTGCTATACCATGGACGTCTGTAATAAGGTCCCGTGCAAACCGGCTGAAGGCAAGATAGAGGATCCTCCCCCAATCGGTAGCCAGAAGGACAGTCTGTAGCCTATGCAGCTTGATGGGGTGAGGCACGAGGAGATGAACTTGAATATACAGTAAGACCCCTGGATCTTGGTGCGGGGATGATCGGAGATGGCGACTTAGGGCACTTGCTTCTTGTGGGTCCCCGCCGTGGCCGTGGTCATGGCTGTGGACCTACACACAATTAATCCTCAGAAGTACCCGGAGACATTTCAGGAGGACACGTGGACGAATGCCTCGTCTGATCAACGCCACGTAGCCTCTCATGAGGGAGCTTGTTCTGCACGTGGGGGGGAGAGGCGGTTTGAATAGTAGACGAGTTGGCAAATCTTGTGATCATCAGCAACAGCATCGCAAGGAACCTTTGATGGCTAAGGAGTGCCCCTAAAACCTAACCCTAATCGAGATATCACTCTCCAACCCCTCCAATCCCGCAAAGAGGATCCTTCATCCTCCTCAAATCCCAGACAAAACTATCCTCTTGTTGGGGATTTCCACTCTCGCAAGACGCCAATCTTACCGTTGCGTGCACTGGAGGTTGCGTCAAGGAGTGAAGCAAGGGAATTGGGCTATTATAGCACTTTCTCCAAGGCAATTGACACCACATTCTCATCACCTCCCTGGATAGGGACAGAAGAAGCCAGCCTCAAGGAATAGATCTGCATTAGGGGAGTAGCTCATCACTAGATGCTCATGCTAGTCTGGTTGATCGAGTCTCTCTGGCTCTCAAGGCTTTGGCGGATGGATAGTCGACTCAAGAGCATCAGTTGGAGGGTCATTCCAAGGAAGAAGATATATAAGTTGAGGAGAGGCATGAGGAGCCCTTCGATGATGATATGTGTGAGATCTGAAAATTTCTAGGGAAATTTTTTTTTTTCTTTGATCATTTGAATAATAAGGGAAAATCCCTAGGTTTGATTTGTTAGAATTTTTTTAATTTTAAGTATTGTCTATTTTTCTCATGATAAGTTGGGGAATTGAATAAAGTTCTAAGGGTGTTTTGGTAAAATGGGAATGAGAAGAGATTATCTCATAAATTTATTAGTAATTGGTTGGTGATTGATTGGACTTAGTTTGGAAAATTCTTAAAATGATATCAATTAGACTAAGAAAGGAAATGGGGTTGAATTGATTGATTTAATCAATTTGGGAATGCCCTAAGTTGGGATGATTTGGTTTTATTAAAAAGGAAAGGGGGAGAGTGATTTAAATTATTAAATTGAATTAACTTGGTTGCCAAGGACCTAATGGTGATATTTTGAAAGATGAGGACTTCAAGTAAAAGAACATCTCTCTGGGTGGAGGACCTAGATGTAAAAGTAAAAAAGAACAAGGACTGGAGGAAAATTTCACGTCTCTCAAAGGTCAGGGACCTAGTTGAAATTATCAAAAACAGAAGGACCTTCACGCAAAGAGACCAGACGACCATGTGTAAAATAGAAAAACGGCTGAGATCAAAAGATCTCAGCCAATGTTGATCACGAGATGCTCATCCGTCCATCTGTTTGAACATCAAGACAAGAGTGCGGGCAGCCCCACCGTGTGAGTGACTATCCACCGCTTATCCAGATGAGGCACGGATACGAGGCATAAGCGACAAGATCTAACCACTCGCTCACACAGAAGATCTCGGCCTCTCATCTGATCAAGGGAAATCGCCAGACAACAGAGCCCCTTTCTTCGCCAGCGATCAAACGCCACCGCGCGAGCTGTTCTCCGCGATCGCCGCCGGCCAAAAAAGGAAGGAGATGGGATTTGCAAGTTTAATCCCCTCATCAGTGGGATTGATGGCAAACAGGGCCCTCGCCGAGAACTCTATAAGAAGCGAACCCTTCACGAATCCTAGTGCGCTCCCCTCTTCTCCTGTCTCTCCGTTAAATGCCGGTGACTGAACAATCACTTTACTCACAATGTCATTTTGAGTGCGCATGAGGGATCACGCGAGGAGGAGTACAACCAACAGGAAACGACACCGGAGACCGAAAGAGGAAGCGCTGCCATCCTCTGAAGCCTTCCCCGACCGGCTGTGGATCTCAAGCGTGACCTTCGTCCGGTGAGCATCCCCTTCTCTTTTCTCCTCCGATGAACACCTGCATGCATGCATACATAGTAGAGGTTAGGTGTGAGATACAACTTCGGGAACACCCATCCGATTACTGTCGTGGGATTGGGTGATAGAGGAGGAGAAGACGGCGGAGAGCCGTTGTGCTCCGGCGAAGTGAAGCCTGATGGTCTACCGTCCAAGAGGCACTCTCGGCGCGCAGGGAACCTGTGATCGTTCTCAGGGGCTGCCGACCGTGATTATCCCGAAGACGAGCTCCAGCCTCTTGTGCTAACAAGCCCTGACTACAGCCTTGGGTGTGGCGTTGCAAGCGTGAGTTCTTTGCCAAGTAGATAGAGAGAAAGAGACGGGTTATGATAGGTAGTTAATATATTTTTTTTTAAATTTTTTTTTTACTGATAAGTTGTAATGATTAATTAATTTAATTAATTGGTAGCTAAGTCATTTGATTAATCAGATTAACTAATTAATTAGTATATTAAGTGGTAACTAATCAATTAGTGAGATAACTAATTAGAAATTAATTAATTTGGTTAATTAATTAATTGAGCAATTAGTTAGTTAACTAATTGATTGATTAATTGGAGAATAACTAATTGAGGAATTAGCTCAATGATCAGTGGGAAAACTAATCAGTAATTGACTAAATTGGTTAATTAACTAATTGGGTAATTAGCCAATTGACTAGTTGAATGATTAATTGGGTAGTTGGGTTTGGACTAACCAACTAGTAAAGATGGGTTGATCAATTTGGAGAGGTTTAAGCCAAGGTAGTGGATCTGGTTGATTGATTTGGGCTTCGTCAAGAAGCAAATAAATAAAAATAAATAAAGAGTTGGGGAGAGGGGATTTGAACCCAACACCTCACCAATCTTGTAATGGGCTTTAGCCACTTGGGCTACTAAGTTCTTTTTGGACTAAACAGAAAGGTCTGTTAATCAAAGCTTGGCCAGATTTCACAAAATCAAGATAGGTTTGGTTAATGGGTGTGGGTCCGAGACTGATTTTAAACCAAACTTGTTGGATCAAATCAAGGTGATAGCATGTAGGGTTTGGATCTAAATGACTAAGCCAGACCAAAACAAAAATAATAATAATAATAATAATAATAATAATAATAATAATAATAATAATAATAATAATAAAACAAACAAAGGGGTGCAAGAGAGGGAATTGAACCATGGAAGAGTGGTGGGTCTTAACCACCCGGCCACTTAGACCCTCTTGCATAAATAAACAAATATAAGAATTCAAAGGTAGAAAGGAAGGCCCATTAAACTGGATTGGGCCCAAATTAGGACATCTTGCATATACGTCTAGAATTATACGATGTTACGAATTTTTGATATAGGATATGTTATCAGGATTGACGTAGATCCGAAGGGAGTTTGTAAAATCCAAGATTTTTCTTGAATAAAAGAATTTTAATTTCCTCTATCTAACTAATTTTGCTAAAGGGCATTTTGGGGATTAGAAAAAGTCCCAAGGGCATTTTGGTAAAAATGGCCATGAAAGAGTTTAAAAAGAATAAATAAATTATTCTATAATTTATTTAAGTAAATTAGTGATTGATTTTAATTAAATTTGGAAGTTATCAATTTAATTAAATTTGGAAACCCTCTAAATCGATCATGATTGGACTAAGTAAAGAAGTAAGGTTAAATTGATTTAATTAAATCGGGAAAATCCTAAGTTGGTGTGATTAGGATTGATTAAGGAAGGAGAGGGAAATTAATTTAAATTATTGGGCTGCCAAGGACCTAAAAGTGATTTTATAAAGATTGAGGACTACGAAGTAATAGTGATTGTCTCTGGTGAGGGACCCAAATGTAATATAGAAAAAGATGAGGGACTTAAAAGAAATAGCGTCTCTCTCACAGTCCAGGGACCCAATGGTAAATATGGAAAAGAGGAGGAACCTTCGCGCAAAAGACCAAGGCTGGTCTCTGTACAAATGGTTAGACAGTTGAGATTGGATGATTTGAGATGAACTGATCTCAAGACGCAGATCCAACCGCCCAAATCCTTCAGCAAATATGCCAATGCACATGACCGCACGGTGGGATGCGATCTCATCCGTCTAGCTGGGAAGCGACCAATCACGAGGCACTTGCTCCACTGCTGCCAGCGCGAGTCACCGCTCGCCGCCGCGATCTCCAGGCAGCCTGCAAAGGAAATAAAGAGGTTTGATTGATTATCAAATATGGTAAGCAGGGATCTCGACACCAAATCAGAGGATAGCGATCCACCCCCAAGCTCTCTATAAGAGCGGTCGAGAAAGCCTTTGGGCATCAGCCACCCATCGCGGCAGTGAGTGATCCCCAACGGTGGCGTCAGAAGGGAGGCGATACACCGAGCCTGCGAGGAGAAGGTGACGAGGGGATCGCGAGGGACTCCCCTCCAGCGTTTTTGTTTTCCCGGCGGCGCTGCTCCACGGTCGGAGAAACCTCGGTGAGTCTTCTTCCTCTTCTCTGTCTCTTTGAAACGTGATCATGCATACATTAGATCGATAGGGGGAGGGGAAGGAGAGTCGTCTCTGGCCAAGAGTCAGGCGAGGACGGGAGCGGCTGCAGAGCTACAGAACCCTCTTAGACGGCGGGGAGAGGCTTTGGACGTGGACTGGTGCGCTTGAGGAGGTTTTGCTCCGGGCCGCAGGTCGCTGGGGGCATTCTGGGGCCAGTAGGAGAGCCACCAGCCCACGAGAGGTTACAGCGTCTGGCCAGGAGGTCACTTTGTCTCTCGGGCCAAGTCCTGGCGCGAGGAAGAAGGAGAAGATAATAATAATATTTAGTTAGAGTTTAATTAATTAAGCTGATTAATTAAAGATTGAGTTATAGTTAATCAACTAAAGGAAGTTTAATTTGATTAAACCAGTTAATTGAGTTGGGTTAACTGAAAGGTTGGGTCAGGTCTGGATTAGTGGGCTTGATGGATTGGGCTCAAGTGGTGGATCAAAGATTAAATTAAGATTAGAAGATTAATTTAAGAGTTAAAAATCCATCAATGAACATTGATAATAATTGATTAGTTAATTAAAAGGGTATGGTTCAATTAATTATTGAAAATATTTACTGTTAATTGATTTGGGTTAGTCGATTAAAGTAAGACCTAGTGATTAGTTATTTGGATTCAACCGGTTTGGGCCTGGATCCACTAACTAGTTGGGCTTGGGCTTAATAGAACAATTTTCTTCTAGCTAATTGCAAAAGACTTGGTCTAATCAACTAACAAATAATAAAAAGGAATAAAAGATTGTGGGAGAGGGGGTTTGAACTAGAGACCCCTCTCATCGGCTTGGTAGGCTCTAACCACCAGGGCCCAAATCTCTTTTGTGATAAAAGAAACCTGGGATATTTATATTAACTGGACTAATGGGAAATAAAGCTAGAAGAGAAATAAGGGAAGGCTCGCAAGTGGGACTTGGACCGTTAGAGAATGCATTGTAGATGTATTGTTCATAGACATGTACTTTTATTGAGAGAAGAATTGTCTATATCAGATATTGACGTGGATGCGTCGGGAAGTCCCATGGAATACGAGACTCTGCGATTTTAGGTAAATACACCTGCCTTGGTCCAGTCTTCGGAGTTTTCTTGATATGTCACGTTCTTGACATGCTGCTTGTATTCATTCATGCTTCTTGATTTATTGAAATTCTTTATTTAGCCTGATTGATTGTTTTGGGATGTTGGGATCCCTACTTGTTTGTTCTTCGGCCCGGATTCAGTGGAGCAGGTGAGCTCCTTTCGCGGGCGTTGAGGGGGCCGAGGCACCACGATGTTCGGCATTGCCATACGAGAGGGATCGATACTCTGATTTGTCACCGCCTGATTAGTGGGGATGATTCATTTGGCCGTGTGTCGACATGTAGAGAGGTAGGCGCTACCGAAGCGTGACCGAGGCGTAGTGGCCGGATGGTGCGTGATTTTAGCGAGTTTCGATGATCTTGTGGGGAGACATTTGTGGAGCTTCTATTGGAACTCATGCTCGCCAGAGCCCGGAGGCTTACGTAGCTAGGAGTCGTTACCTTTGCTTGTTTTTGTGGTAGACTCCTAGGGATTGTTTTGAGGGGCGTGCCCCGAGTTTGATTCTTGATATTCTTACTTATTGATATCATGTTTTTCTTGAACCCCGCAGGGGGTACTTACTGAGCTTTCCATTCGAAAGCTCATGTACTTGTTTCTTCCTGTTTACAGATCCCGAGGAGTAGGATTCTAGGACGCAGGAGCCGATCATGGGTCGGGTGGTTTTGCAGAGGTCCAAGGACCTTGTCTATTTTTCTTATTGTGTGAGACATTTTATTTTGTAGGTCCCTTATAGGGCCTAGTATTTGTAGGGTATCTGAACCCTTTTTATGATTTTCCGTTGAACTCTGTTATTTTTGAATAATTAAGTTGTTTTATTACATTATCTGTTTTACTCACTTAGGCATTATATCCGGGTGGGGCCCGTCTCTACTCGGGTACGGCCGGTCTGTGAACGTGCCTGAGGTCCCGAGATTGGGTCGGGGCGTTACAGAGTTGGTTCCTTGAGACACCAGACTTCGTGACTTTTGTAAGTGCTTCTGCCTAGTACCTACCCAGTTTTGGGTTTTCTCGACCTTGTTATTGCATGTTTCTTTGTAAGTGCACCTGCATAGTACCTACCCAGTTTTGGGTTTTCTTGCATACATACTTTTGTTTCTGTTTCCTTGCTGAAGTATTTGTTGATCTTGATATTAAACTATTGCTTCAGTATTTGTTAGCCTTGATATCACCAGGTTTGGTATGTTTTGGATTTGCATACACGTGTTCGCTATCTTGCTTTATTGGGTTCCATGTAGTGTATGCATATTGATATGTTAGCTTTTGTTGGACATGTTTGAGTACGCTGACATGCCTTCCCGTTGATCGGTACGTGGCCGTGGAAACACGTGAGCCTGTACTCCGTCCAGGTTGGTGTTTCAGTTTCTCTTGTGTTATGGAATCTCCCATTCAGTGTAGATTATGTTGCGGGCGTCTAGGGGGAGGACACTCTGGACGTCCTGTAGTCCTACCAGGGGGACGGAACTCTGGATGTCCACCCGTCAGTGGGATGATACTCTGGGCACGTATGCGTGCATGTAGGAGCTCTACAGGACTCGAGAGGGTTTGGATGATAAGATTCAAGATCGGCTTTGAATGATGGGCTGTAGGAGATGACAAGTTGGTTCTTCATGATTTGACTTCATGTTTTTGTGTCTGTGCTTAGTGATAGTGATCCTTGTGTGCTTTGAACTTAGTCTTTCCTATGGTATTTCTTTGTATGGATCACTGTTACACGATTGTTTTCATGACCTCCTCGTATCCTCATGTTGCGGGTACTTGCTGCGAAACTTTCCATTCGAAGCTCATTCTACTATTCCTTCTTTTTGTTCCGGGACTTGAGGTGTAGGTAGCTCGGGGATCGAGGGAGGCTGTATGCGAGGATCGAGATATTTTAGTAGAGGTTCGAGAAACTCAGGTTCACTTTTTGTGAGATCGTATTCCGTTTTGTAGGACCCTTATAGGGCCATTACCCGTGTAGGGTGTTTAATTATGTTTTAAATTCCGCTGTAAGACTCTGATTATTGAAGTTAGTGTATTATGTTATTACATGCTTTTGATTACTTAGGCCTTGTATCCGAGTGGGGCTCATCTCCACTTGGGTACGGCCGGTCTGTGCACATGCCCGAGGCCTTGAAATCCAGGTCGGGGCGTGACAATATGCTACTTGTGCAAATTCAAAATGAGGCAAAGATTGAGGCCTAGGCAAGAAGGGGCAAACTCAAGGCTAAACACTTGCTCAAAGAAAGGCCGAATCAATGCTCCTATTGAGGGGCTTGAATAATAACCTTGAATTGGGATTTTCTAACGCTTCCCTGTTTTTTCTGAATTTTTTATGGAAGTGATTAAACTCTTATGTTGGAATTGCAGGGGTTCCTTCAACCCAGAATCATTGGGAGGATAAGGGCACTCATGAGGACCCATCAACCTCACATTGTTTGCTTGGTCCAAAGTGGACTATATCAACCTCACTAAAACTAATTTTAATTTGTTGGAAAAAAAAATAATATATCAATGTGTTCTATTTAATAAGACCACAAAATTTTATAAAAATTAATTTAGTTTGTTGTAAATGAATAGGTAATGACTTACATTTAGTATGACTAATTAATTTATTTTGGGACCATAAAAATTTAAAAATTTAATAAACAATATCTTGATAAATTTATTTTTTATTAATTAATATATAAATTAATAATTTATTAATTTATCGATAATTAATATCTCGATCAATTAATAAAATTGTGGTCCAAGACTATTCAAATATGTTTTCGAGTGGAGTGGGAACTTCCACTTGGACAGGAGAATTTCTCCAGCTGACACTACCTTTTCAAAAGAAAAAAAAGGTTCTAGCTGACAAGTCAAAGTAACTGCAAATTAAATACCAGTCTTGAGGAGAAGGTTTCTAATCTACAATGGAGATGGAGATGGAGATGGAGATGAGACCACAGAGGAGACACATGGGAGCTTCTCTTCTCCTAGCTGCAAGATCAGGAGACATGAATACCTTGGAGTCACTCCTCTCTCCAGATCACAATCAGATCATCAACATAGACGTCGTTCAAACACCACCACACCAACCCAATCTTTCACCACCTCATGAAACAGAGACCATCTTTGGAGTCACGGCCGGGGGGAACACTCTCCTCCACATAGCCGCCCAGTACGGGCAGCCGCACATCGCTGAGGAGGTCTGCCGACGAGAATGCTCACTTATAGCAACCGTCAATGCGAGGCTCGAATCATCCTTGCACTTGTGTGCCAAGTCCGGACACCTGAATGTCACTGAAGTCATCATTAACTATATTGTGAGGAAAGGCGGTTTTGAAGATGTTCTCAGGGTCAAGAACATGAACGGAGACACGGCACTGCACGAGGCTGTACGGGCTGGCCACGTCCATATGGTTAAAAAGTTTATCTCTGTTGATGCTGCGTCGGCTTCCATTGTGAACAATGCTGGCATGTCTCCGCTCTACCTGGCTGTTATGCGAAACTCGCCGGCTATGGTGGAAGCTTTGCTGCAACCTTCTTCTTCTTCTTCTTATGCTGGTCCTGGTGGTCAGACGGCCCTGCATGCGGCTGTGGTCCGATGTCCAGGTATGTTCCTCTTGGTGTTTTAGTAGACGGCCGTGGATGCATGATTTAGTGATCATTTTATTATAAGATAAATATTCTAAATACAGTTGTGGGTTATTCAGGTATTAATTTAGTATTTACGCAGAGAGCAGTAGTAGGATATCCATTTTATTCAAGTAATTTCGATTATATATTCTCTTATTTTTAATCATGTGCATCTAATTTTTAAGTAATCTCCATATTAGTCAAAAACAATTAAGAAAGAGAAGGAAGATCAAGGAGAGAGTGAAATATTTATATTAATTCTTTATTACTTGACTTTTAATCAAAATAGATGAGCAACTCTTGATACTTCTAATCTCTATTATGAGAATTAATGTAGAAATCACGGCAATGCTACTGAAATGGAAGCCAAGGCTCGGCAGGGTTTCAGATGACTCTGCCAACATACCTCTTCATTATGTTGCTGCGAGTGGTGATGTTAGAATTGCACGCTTACTATTAGAGCATGATGCTTCTACAAACTTCATACCTGACAAGAATGGTTTATTCCCCATACACATTGCTGCATGTATGGACAATGTGCAACTGATTATAGAGCTCCTCAAACATTGTCCAGACTCTGATGAGCTTGTTGATGGCAAAGGAAGGAACTTTCTTCATGTTGCTGTTGTAAATCACAGCCAGCGTGTTTTCAGGTATGTACTTGAGAGGCCAAACCTGAAGAAGTTGCTGAATGATCAGGATTATGAAGGGAACACTCCACTGCATCTTGCTGTCACAGTAGGGGGCAAAGAGATTGTGTATGACCTTATCAGGGACGACAGACTTGATTCTGGAGTGATGAATAATGAAGGACTCACACCTCTTGATTTATCCCAAAAACTGAACAATCACATAGGATTTCCTCTTGTAAGCAAGAAATTTTAATCTCTGTCTGCTTTTTACTTTACATGCAGTTAGATGATCTTAATTCTGTGTGTCATACAGAAAGCAACATCCTTGATCATCAGATGCTTGGTGGACTCTGGGGCTATAATCAGCCCCAAAAGATGTGATCTTCAGAAGAGAAACAGAACTCTTGATTTGGAATTAGAAAAATTATACATATCCTTATCCCAAAGTCTTGCAATATTGTCCATGCTAATTGCCACAGTCACATTTGCTGCCGGTTTCACAGTGCCTGGAGGTTACTGGAGTAACAATGACAGCCTTCAAGTGGGCACAGCAATTCTCTCGAACAAGTATTGTTTCAAAGTATTTCTAGTTTCAGACACCTTGGCGATGGTGTGCTCTCTCATAGTCACTTACTGGTCCATATTTCTTGGAGGGAATATGGTTGATCTTAACATACTTGAGCGCTATTGTTCATTGTCTATGACTGCACTTTGGGTGGCATTTGTAAGTATGAATGTTGCATTTGGGATGGCTCTAATGGCAGTTGTTAGTCCTCAATCATGGCCAATTGGCACTACAGTATGTACCATTACTTTTGCTGCTCCTCTTGCAATGTTGCTCACTGTTTTTTGGCCAGTGATCAATCTATTAAGGATAACAGGATTTATGAAAGGGTTGATGAAAACAAGGCAAGATCCTCAAACCAAGATGCAGCTGTGTGAAAACTTTTGGGCAAATATCAATTGGTTAATGTTTCGTGTTACTTGCAGAGTTCTCTTTACTTATGTAATAATTTTTGGACTGGCCATGTTTTAACTTTTAAACCATGTATTGTCAGCTAATGACTCAAGATATCCTCCTCTGTATTGAATTTCCAACAGTTGTTAATTGCTCACAATAATATAGTGCATGTAATCATTTTTTATTTTCAATTTGTATAATTTCTAGATTAGATTTTAAGCTTTATTCCTTTGGATGTGAACTTAGTTGTGGCCTTGATACTAAATTGGCTAGAAAATCAATCAATGTCTTGAGAAAAATGATTTCAAGCGCTCAAGCCAACCTTGAGATAAATGGAATTATGGCGTATCCATTGGATACAATTTTTTTAGAAACTCCTTTGTCTTCTCTATGATTAGTTCTTGGGTCATATTTACACGTTTTTGGAAATGAACAAATCACTCATAAATAACCTTCTCTAACTCCGGGAATTTTGCAATTTTTTATCGTTTGACATCACCTTTTACAATATTGGCTGATAAATATTTTAATGACCTTTTGATTATATTTGATATTGTTGCTTGGCTCATTTGTAAGTCAAATTTCTATGACACCCACTGTTGCAAATGCTTCTGGGTGGAAGTTAGATTTTCTTTATCGTACTCACACAATTCGCATGTCATTCGTCATTATTGATTTCTTTACACCTTTAAGATGAGAAACCATTGTGTTTAGTTTTACTACTTGTAATGTTCTAGGTTATTTTTATAGCCGATTTTACAATTTAATGTTCATGACTTCTATTTAATAAGGCTACAAATTAACTTGTTTTGAGACAATTAAAATTTAATAAAATTTATTTTTAAATTTTAGTTCGTTGGAAAAATGAGTTTAACTTGTTTTGGACCATAAAAATTTAACAAAATTAATTTTAATTTGTTGAAAAAAGTGAGTCTAACTTGTTTTTAGGCCATAAAAATTTAATGTAAAACTAATTTTAGTTTGTCGGAAAAATTAATAGGTCCATGTGTTCTATTTAATTAGACTAATTAAAAGGGCACTATGGAGGTGAAAATTTAGAAGTGAATAATATACCTTTTCGACAGGCGAAAGCAAACATAGAGCTCCTCGATATCGGATTCAATCTTCAGATCAATAACTATGTAAGAAGCTCACAAAAGCAAAAGAGTAAGGTAATTCGAAATTGCCACATGGAGTATCCAATAAAGTTGAAGCAGAAGATACAATTTTTCTACTCAGACTTCTCCCACCTGAATGCAGGCAGTTCACATTTTGATCAATACTAGACCTTACTCTATTATCGGTGGATGACGAAACAGTCTCATCAATCTTAGGAATAGATTAAGTTGACAGAGAAGGTTGTGTTGCAGAAATCTACTACTTTGAATATTGTCATATTTGTTTAATGGCCATGGTCCTCCAAGTCAAGCTGACAATTCAAAGGAACTACAAATGTCGCAAATGAGTTTGACCATCCCATTCCTACAAATTTCATTTTCCAATTCACAGAGGTTTTGAGAAGAAGGTTTGTAATCTGCTATAATGGAGATGGAGATGAAACCACATCGAAGACACATGGGAGCTTCTCTTCTCCTAGCTGCCAGATCAGGAGACTTGAAAACCATGGAGTCACTCCTCTCTCCAATTCACAATCAGTTCATCAACATAGACATCTTTCAAACACCACAACAAACCAATCTTTCACCACCCCACGAAACAGAGACCATCTATGGAGTCACGGCAGGAGGGAAAGGGAACACTACTCTCCTCCACAACTGATAAAAAGACCATCAGTTGTGGGTGTAGCTTCAAGACCAAAGTAACAAGGGAACCCAAATCCTTGGTAGCAAACTCAAAATTGAGCTTATAAGTAAAGCTATCAAGAAGAGATGAGTTGTTGGTTGTAATAATAATGTCATCAACATAAAGAAGCAAATAAATAATACAGATCGCCTATGAAAGACAAAGAGTGATGTGTCTGCACGACTACAATAAAAACCAAGGTGAATGAGGAAAGAGTTGAATTGCTGAAACCAGGCACAAGGAGCTTGTTTTAGACCATAAAGTGCTTTCTTCAACTGACAAACATGATTAGGAAAGCGAGGGTCAATGTACCCAGGAAGTTGTTCCATATAGACATGTTTAGTAAGATGATCATTGAAAAATGCATTCGCCATTTGTTGGTCACAACAAGAGAAAGTACAACATGCATGGATAGTTGTAGCCTTGATGACATGGCTAAAAGTGTTACTGTAATCAATACCAGGTACCTGTGTCTAGCCCTTTTCAACAAACTAAAATTGATTTTGTTGAATTTTTATGGTCCAAAACAAGTTAAACTCAATTTTCCAACAAACTAAAATTTAAAAATAAATTTTATTAAATATTTATTGTCTCAAAACAAGTTAATTTGTAACCTACAATAGAAGGATTTACTACTCTGTGTGCAGGAAGCAACTCAAATATGTCAAACTTCAAATCTTCAGGTAATTAATTGTTGCAGAACAGTAAAATCTGCTTGACTTGAAGATACTGGCATCACATTATTTTGATGAGCATGGGCATTAGAGACCAAAGGCTAATCATTGGAACTTGAGCAGGTAAAAGGAATTGAGTGGATTTAATGAGATATGCCCTCTGCAACCTATAAAAGACACAATAAATCATATAAGCACTGCAGATCAAACATAAAAAGCTAAATTATATAAACATCAGACTAGTAACATTTGAAACATGGAGAAACCTTCGAAATTGGCTAACCTTACTTTTGGATGGAGTATCCAATAAAGTTGATGCAGAAGATACAATTTTTCTGCTCAGACATCTCCCACCTGAATGCAGCTCTGCAGAGTAAGTTTCTTTTGGAGTCACATTTTGATCAATACCAGGCCTTCCACACTACAGATGACGAAACAGTCTCATCAACCTTAGGCATAGATTCAGCTGGCAAAGAAGTTTCTGTTGCAGAATTCTTTCTTTTCGGTTTCTCCAAATAATCACATACCTTCCCATTATAGAAATAGTTCATTTCTCAAAGTATTTCAGGAGGAAGACTTCTTATTAGATCAACATCTAGCTGACACAGAGATGGCAGTGTGGAAGGCTGGCCTGTGCTCAGAATGTCTAAAGCCGTGGTGAAATCCCTCTGCTAAATTAGAGGAATCAGTTTAAAACCTTAAACATAGGGAGCCCAACTCCTCGGAGACGAATGCCCATTGTTTCGGAAGCAGGAGCGATTTCCAGTTGGTTCAGCATATGGAAGTGGAGTGTTTCTCATAGCGTCTAAGAACATTCGAGAGAAATCTACTATTTGAATCATGGTCATATTTGTTAATGGCCATGGTCCAAAACAATTAATTCACAAAGGTTTTCCAGACTCCGGTCCTCCAAGTCTAGCTGACAATTCAAAGTAACTACAAATGTTGCATATGATTCTGACCATCCTTTTCTACAAATTTCTTTTTATAATTCGAATTCCACCATTGACCAGAAGCAAATAATTCCTTAAGGTCTTGAGGGCCAAGAAGGTTTGTAATCTGGGATAATGGAGATGGAGATGAGACCACAGAGGAGACACATGGGAGCTTCTCTTCTCCTAGCTGCAAGATCAGGAGACTTGAAAACCTTTAAGTCACTCCTCTCTCCACACAACAATCAGATCAACATAGACGTCGTTCAAACACCACAGGGTCCACACCAACACAATCTTTCAGCACCTCACGAAACAGAGACCATCTTTGGAGTCACGGCCGGAGGGAACACTCTCCTCCATATAGCTGCCCAGTACGGGCAGCCGCGTATCGCTGAGGAGGTCTGCCGACGAGAATGCTCCTTAATATCAGCTGTCAACGTGAGGCTCGAATCATCCTTGCACTTGTGTGCCAAGTCAGGTCACCTTAAAGCATCTGAAGTCATCATCAACTATATAGTGAGGAAAGGCGGTTTTGAAGATGTTCTCAGGGTCAAGAACATGAACGGAGACACGGCACTGCACGAGGCTGTTCGGGCTGGCCACATCCATATGGTTAAAAAGTTTATCTCTGTTGATGCTGTGTCGGCTTCCATAGTGAACAATGCTGGTATGTCTCCGCTCTACCTGGCTGTTATGCGAAACTCACCGGCTATGGTGGAAGCTTTGCTGCAACCTTCTTCTTCTTATGCTGGTCCTGGTGGTCAGACGTGTCTGCATGCGGCTGTCGTCCGATGTCAAGGTATATATGTTCCTCTTTGTGTTTTAGCAGAAATAGAGGGGAGGATTTGGTGATCATTTTATTATAAGACAAACATTCTAAATACAGTTGTGGGTTATTCAGCTATTAATTTAGTATTCAAGTAGAGAGCAGTATAGTAGAGTATGAATTTTATTCAAGTAATCTACTTTAGTAATTTCGATTATATATTATCTTATTTTAAATCATGTACACCTAATTTTTAAGTAACCTACATATTATATAGTGGGAAACAATTAAGAAAGAGAAGGAAGATTGAGGAGAAAAGTGAAATCTTTTTTTATTCTTTATTACTTGATTTTTATTACCTACTGAATGCACAACTAAGCTCTATTTATAAACCTTAAAAATAGGTCTAAAATATCTATATCTAATCTGGAACAAAATATATATTAAGATGGTCTCAGTATTATGACCATCTTAATATTTTCTAGGAAGAGTTTCTTTTTGTCAAACTTATGTCCATCGAGTACATCGAAATAGATGGCCAACTCTTGAGACTTATGATCTCTGTTTTGAGAATTAATGTAGAAATCACGGCAATGCTACTGAAATGGAAGCCAAAGCTCGGCAGGGTGTCAGATGACTCTGCCAACACACCTCTTCATTATGTTGCTGCGAGTGGTGATGTTAGAATTGCACGCTTACTATTAGAGCATGATGCTTCTACAAACTTCATACCTGACAGGAATGGCTTATTCCCCATACACATTGCTTCACGTATGGACAATGTGCAAGTGATTATAGAGCTCCTCAAACATTGTCCAGACTCTGATGAGCTTGTTGATGGCAAAGGAAGGAACTTTCTTCATGTTGCTGTTGTAAATCACAGACAGCGTGTTGTCAGATATGTACTTGAGAGGCCAAACCTGGAGAAGCTGCTGAATGATCAGGACTATGAAGGGAACACTCCACTGCATCTTGCTGTCACAGTGGGCGGCAAACAGATTGTGTATGACCTTATCAGGGACGAAAGACTTGATTCTGGAGTGATGAATAATGAAGGACTCACACCTCTTGATTTATCTCAAAAACAGAACAGTGACATGGGATATACTCTTGTAAGATAGAAATTTTAATCTGTCTGCTTTTCATTTTACATGCACTTAGATGATCTTAATTTTGTGTGTCATACAGAATGCAACATCCTTGATCATCAGATGCTTGGTGGACTCCGGCGCTATATTCAGCCCAAAAAGATATGATCTTCATAAGAGAAACAGAACTTTTGATCTAGCTTCAGAAAAATTATACATATCCTTATCCCAAAATCTTGCAATATTGTCCATGCTAATTGCCACAGTCACATTTGCTGCCGGTTTCACAGTGCCCGGAGGTTACTGGAGTAGCAATGACAGCCTTCAAGTGGGCACAGCAATTCTCTCAAACAAGTATTGTTTCAAAGTATTTCTAATTTCAGACACATTGGCAATGGTGTGCTCTCTCATAGTCACTTACTGGTCCACATATCTCGGAGGGCATATGGTCGATCTTAACATACGTAAGCGCTATTGTTTATTGTCATTGACCGCATCTTGGGTGGCATTTGCAAGTATGAATGTTGCATTTGGGATGGCTCTAATGGCAGTTGTTAGTCCTCAATCATGGGCAATAGGCACTATAGTATGTACCATTACTTTAGCTGCTCCTCTTGTAATGTTGCTCACTGTTTTTTGGCCAGTGATCAATCTATTAAGGATAACAGGATTTATGAAAGGGTTAATGAAAACAAGGCAAGATCCTCAAATCAAGATGCAGCTGCGTGAAAACTTGTCATTAAATATCAATTGGTTAATGATTCGTGTTGCTTGTAGAGTTCTCTTTACTTATGTAATAATTTTTGGACTGGCCATGTTTTAACTTTTAAGCCATGTACTGTCAGCTAATGCCTTTCAAGATATCTTTCTCGGTAGTTAATTTCCAATAATTGTTAATTGCTCACAATAATATAGAGCATGAAATTATTATTATTATTTATTTTTATAATTTCCAGATTAGATTTTTAAGCTTTATTCCTTTCGATGAGAACTTAGTTATTGCCTTATAGCCAATATTGGAGAAGGTAAAACACATTTTGACAACGGCAGGGATAGCACCTCAGACATGTAAGACTTGGGTTTCCAGCAGCTGGAACCAGTCAATAAATTTATGAAATTTTGAACAGAATTGGATAAATTTAATTGTTTCAAAAAGGTTTCATCAACTCTGAAGATTATTATACCAAATATGATGACTATGTTATGTCTTAATTAGTATGTTAATGATGGTTATGTAATTAAAGGGGACAAGGTTGTTAGTAGGCAGTGTAATCAACGCGCGTGTATACTCGCACGCCAGGTGTTTGTCGATATGCTCATATGAGCCTGTCAAGTGTCATAGTTTGTATCTTTTTTACCAGCTTGTACAAGCTCTTCCCTATCAAAAAAACTAAAAAGTGTCATAGTTTGTTATGTGCTAATATATAGCACTGCAATGTATGGAGGAAGGCAATGAATAGAATCTTCTGAATTTCCCTTCTAACTTGTCTCCTCTCTGCTTCCCTTTCCTCCTTCCCTCTCTCCTATATGCTCTGTTCCTCCTCCCCTCTCCCAAGGGTGCTCTAGATTTCTCCCATCTGAATGCAGCTCTGCAGAGCAAGTTTCTTTAGGAATCACATTTTGATCAATACCAGACACTACTCTATTATTGGTGGATGACGAAACAGTCTCATCAACCTTAGGAATAGATTCAGTTGACAAAGAAGGTTGTGTTGCAGAAATCAACTACTTTGAATCATGATCATATTTGTTTAATGGCCATGGTCCAAAAAAATTAATTTACAGAGGTTTTCCAGACTACGGTCCTCCAAGTCTAGCTGACAATTCAAAGTAACAACAAATGTTGCAAATGATTCTGACTATCCTTCTCTAAAAATTTCTTTTTATAATTCGAATTCCACCATTGACAAGAAGCAAATAATTCCTTAAGGTCTTGAGGGCCGAGAAGGTTTGTAATCTGCGATAATGGAGATGGAGATGGAGATGAGACCACAGCGGAGACACATGGGAGCTTCTCTTCTCCTAGCTGCAAGATCAGGAGACATGAATACCTTGGAGTCACTCCTCTCTCCAGATTACAATCAGATCATCAACATAGACGTCGTTCAAACACCACCACACCAACCCAATCATTCACCACCTCACGAAACAGAGACCATCTATGGAGTCACGGCAGGAGGGAACACTCTCCTCCACATAGCCGCCCAGTACGGGCAGCCGCGTATCGCTGAGGAGGTCTGCCGACGAGAATGCTCCCTTATAGCAACTGTCAACGCGAGGCTCGATTCATCCTTGCACTTGTGTGCCAAGTCCGGTCACCTCAAAGTATCTGAAGTCATCATCAACTATATGAAAAAAGGCGGCTTTGAAGATGTTCTCAGGGTCAAGAACATGAACGGAGACACGGCACTGCACGAGGCTGTTCGGGCTGGCCACGTCCATATGGTTAAAAAGTTTCTCTCTGTTGATGCTGCATCGGCTTCCATAGTGAACAATGCTGGTATGTCTCCACTCTACCTGGCTGTTATGCGAAACTCACCGGCTATGGTGGAAGCTTTGCTGCAACCTTCTTCTTCTTCTTCTTCTTATGCTGGTCCTGGTGGTCAGACGGCCCTTCATGCGGCTGTGGTCCGATGTCCAGGTATGTTCCTCTTGGTGATCACTTTAATATAAGATAAACATTCTAGATACAGTTGTGGGTTATTCAGGTATTACTTCAAGCAGAGAGCAGTAGTAGGATATCCCTTTTATTCAAGTATTACTTTAGTAATTTCGATTATATATTATCTTATTTTCAATCATGTACATCTAATTTTTAAGGAATCTCCATATTAGTGGGAAACAATTCAGAAAGAGAAAGGTAGATTGTAAAGAAAAGTGTAATCTTTATTGATTCTTTATTACTTGACTATTATTAATTGTGTAAAATATCTGTATCTAACCAAGAACAAATTATTAAGATCGTCTCAGTATTATGGCCATCATAATATTTTCTAGGAAGAGCTTCTTTTTGTCAAACTTATGTCCATCGACTACACCGAAATAGATGGCCAACTCTTGAGACTTATGATCTCTGTCTTGAGAATTATTGTAGAAATCACGGCAATGCTACTGAAATGGAAGCCAAGGCTAGGCAGGGTGTCAGATGACTCTGCCAACACACCTCTTCATTATGTTGCGGCGAGTGGTGATGCTAGAATTGCACGCATTCTATTAGAGCATGATGCTTCTACAAACTTCATACCTGACAAGAATGGCTTATTCCCCATACATATAGCTTCATGTATGGACAATGTGCAAGTGATCATAGAGCTCCTCAAACATTGTCCAGACTCTGATGAGCTTGTTGATGGCAAAGGAAGGAACTTTCTTCATGTTGCTGTTGTAAATCACAGACAGCGTGTTGTCAGATATGTACTTGAGAGACCAAACCTGGAGAAGTTGCTAAATGATCAGGATTATGAAGGCAACACTCCACTGCATCTTGTTGTCACAGTGGGGAGCAAAGAGATTGTGTATGACCTTATCAGGGACAAAAGACTTGATTCTGGAGTGATGAATAATGAAGGACTTACACCTCTTGATTTATCTCAAAAACTGAACAATCACAAAGGATTTCCTCTTGTAAGCAAGAAATTTTAATCTCTGTCTGCTTTTTATTTTACATGCAGTTAGATGAACTTAATTCTGTGTGTCATACAGAATGCAACATCCTTGATCTTCAGATGCTTGGTGGACTCTGGGGCTATATTCAGCCCAAAAAGATATGATCTTCAGAAAAGAAACAGAACTCTTGATATGGAATCTGAAAATTTATACATATCCTTATCCCAAAGTCTTGCAATATTGTCCATGCTAATTGCCACAGTCACATTTGCTGCCGGTTTCACAGTTCCTGGAGGTTACTGGAGTAGCAATGACAAACTTCAAGTAGGCACAGCAATTCTCTCTAACAAGTATTGTTTCAAAGTATTTCTAGTTTCAGACACCTTGGCAATGGTTTGCTCTCTCATAGTCACTTACTGGTCCATGTTTCTCGGAGGGCAGATGGTCGATCCTAACATACGTAAGCGCTATTGTTTTTTGTCTTTCACCTTATTTTGGGTGGCATTTGTAAGTATGAATGTTGCATTTGGGATGGCTCTAATGGCAGTTCTTAGTCATCAATCATGGCCAATAGGCACTATAGTATGTACCATTACTTTTGCTGCTCCTCTTGCAACGTTGCTCTCTCTTTTTTGGCCAGTGATCAAACTATTAAGGATAACAGGATTTACGAAAGGGTTGATGAAAACAAGGCAAGATCCTCAAACCAAGATGCAGCTGTGTGAAAACTTGTCGCTAAATATCAATTGGTTAATGATTCGTGTTGCTTGCAGAGTTCTCTTTACTTATGTAATAATTTTTGGCCTTGCCATGTTTTAACTTTTAAGCCATGTACTGTCAGCTAATGCCCCTCAAGATATCTTTCTCTTTAATTAATTTACAACAATTGTTAATTGCTCACAATAATATAGAGCATGTAATCATTTTTTTTTTTTTTTTGTATAATTTCCATACTAGATTTTTAAGCTTTATTCCTTTGGATGTGAGCTTAGTTGTTGCCTTGATACCAAATTGTTCGTCGTTGAGTCTATTGGTATTGGTAAGTCTAATTTTTACCAACCAATACATCCACAAGTCCCATAAAAAATATAAGGTTTTATATGAAAGACATTCCAAGAATAAAGAAACACTACTATTGCATGAAATGTAAAGGTTATGTTAACACAAATACCATAAATTACAAATACCACAGAAAAAAAAATCCTTATAAGAAGCCAATGGCCAGCTGACAGGATTTGAATTCACATCTTAAGATCATGCACTTTTCTAAATGCAAAGTCTTACAAACATGGTAAGGACGTTTTTTTATGGGTGCTTGCCAACAAAGTGTTAAACGACAATAACTATGATCATATCTAAGTTACCACACATTAGAACTGTGTTTTTGGGCCACCCAGCATGGCTTGTGCGCCAAGCATTGTGCGTGTTGTGCCTGCCCGGAACGAATTGACTTTCGTGCCAAGCTAGCACGGCATGCACAGTGCTGGGAGCTGCCCAGAACGGGCACAACCCATATATAGGCAGGTCATACAAGCTCAACGACCTGTTAGTGCCTTGGTGTTGGTGGGCTAGGGGCGTGTGGCACCTGCGCCCGCTCCCATGCCCTTGTCCATGCTTTTGCATGCTCGCACCACGCACACCTGGTCTCACACAACTATTATGATCAAAACTCTAGATCATTTGACATCCCAGTTGTGCCTATAAAAGGGACTGGAATCCTCAACTCTTTTCTCTTATTCATGGTGTGCTCCTACCATGACTCTCCCTAGCCAAGATGACAAAACCTTGCGCCTCCATCCAGCTCTACTCTGAAGGTACCTCCGCACCTTAGGATCAACCTTGTTTGGTTGGGGGTTATCCCTTGGGGATAACCCCAACACAGTTTCCAATGAAAAAGTTTTTCCCGCCAAAATCTTTAATTAAGATTTAAAAATATAACCCACCAATATAAAGTCAACACATCACTATCTTATTATTAATAACTCTACTTTAAAATTTCCCTCCAAAAATTTCAAAACTTTTCAAAACTTATTCCTATCCCCAAGTGGGATAACCCCCAACCAAACGCAACCTGGACCATACCACAATATCCTGGGTAATTTTTTGAGAAGGCACCAAACTATACTCTTTTTTTATTTTGGGGTCCAAACTTCAATTTGAATCAAAGTGGTTACCCAACTTCAATTTGATTTCAGCGGGAGGTCACCCGATGGATTCAGGCACTTATGTGATGATGTGGACGCCGGAAAGTCTTAGTCAGCACTCCACATAGATGTCACATTTTTTGAAAAACAACATTTTTTTAAGGATATTCATCTTCTGAGGGAGAGTTTAAGGGAAGATTCATTTGATTTAGGAGATGTGTTTCTTTCAGATAATATGTTTGAGACTTGTACCATGGAACCAAAAGTAAAAGGCCTAGGAGCATTTTTTGAGACTCCTCTAATTATGAATGATGTTTCTACTGAAGCTAGGCCGACGTTTTTAAACCAAAATTATGAAACATTTTTAAATCAAAATTGTGAAAAGCAACCTTCAAAAAGTGAAAATAAGGAAAGAACCAATTTTAATGTCACAACATGATGATTGTTGCAAAGAGACAAGTAGAAGATTCATAGACGGTTATCGAACTTGGAAGGTGGTGTACTTGAAGAAGAATCATAGGAAAAGAGAAGATGAATCAACTCTACAGCACAACCATGATTTCAAGCCGAGGGAAAATCCACCACTTGAATCTAATACAGGTGAGTTTCCTTCCAAATCTAGTAATCAAGTTGAGTCTTCCGAGTATTCCAAAGTTGACATACCAATAGCACTTCAGAAATGTGTTAGGTCTTGTACTAAATACTCTTTGTCTAAATTTGTGTCATATTCAAACTTGTCTTCAACTCTTGCTGTGTTTACCTCTCAGTTGTCCGGTATAGAAATTCCTAAAAATGTACTGGAGGCTCTAAAAGTTCCAAAGTGGAAGAAAGTTGTTCTTGAGGAGATGAGAGCCCTTGAGAAGAACAACACTTGGAGTGTTATGGCATTACCCGCTGGAAAGACTACTGTAGGTTGTAAGCGGGTCTTTAGTGTGAAGTACAATTCTGATGCTTTTGTGGAGAGATACAAGGCAAGATTGGTGGCTAAAGGATTCACTCAGACATATGGTGTAGACTACTCACAAACCTTTGCTCTAGTTGTAAAGCTGACTATTATAGTACTTTATCTCTTGCTGCTAATTTGGATTGGCCTTTGCACCAACTAGACGTGAAGAATGCTTTCCTTAATGGTGACTTGGAAGAAGAGATATACATGGATAGTCCTCCAGGATTTGAGAAAAGATTTGGTTCAAAGGTGTGCAAGCTAAAGAAGTCCCTATATGGTCTCAAGTAGTCTCCAAGGGCGTGGTTTGAAAAGTTCACTCAGTCAGTCAGAAAACAAGGATACTCTCAGGGACAAGCAAACCAAACCTTGTTCACCAAATTTTCCTATGCAGAAAAAGTTGATGCACTAATAGTTTATGTTGATGATATCATTCTTACAGGTGATGATGTGGTAGAAATGGAGAGGCTGAAGAAGAGCTTAGTAGCAAAATTTGAGATCAAAGATTTGGGAGCACTAAGGTATTTCCTTGATATGGAAGTTGCCCGCTCAAAGAAGGAGATTTTTGTCTCCCCGTGAAAGTACATCCTTGATCTTTTGGAGGAACCAGGGATGAGTGGTTGTAGACCCGCCGAAACTCCCATGGATCCCAATGTGAAACTTTGGAAGGAAGGAAGTGTTCCTATTGATACTAGTAGATACCAGAGATTAGTTGGAAAACTAATTTATCTGTCTCATACTCAGCCAGATATTGCCTTTTCAATAAGTATTGTTAGTTAGTGTAAGATCCAAGATTTTTAGTAAAATTCTCTGAAATTAATTTTTAATTAAATTAAGATGTCAAAGGGCATATTGGAGATTTAAATGAAAGATTTGATTTAATGCAAAGTGAATCTCTTGAGTATATATATATATATATATATATATATATATATATATATATTTGTAGAAGTAGTATATATAATATTGACATGTGGAGTAATTAAAAAAAAAAATCCAAGATATGACTTGATGGATATTATTAAGATATGATTGAGAGTTTTGAATTAAAACAAAAAAGGACGATGTGTGGATATATATCTTACTAGTGGATTAAAGAATCGAGTTAGGTCTGTTTAATGGGGCGAGCCCATTTAGTTGCATGCGTTGTAAGTGATGATATTATTGAACACTTGTGTGTGTGTATTGAGTTGGATTCATACTTATCAGATATTAACGAGGAGCGTGGAGCTTCGTCTGGACAGATACGAGTCGTTTGATTGGATTACAAGCCGAGGTAAGTTACTTCTGCCTAGTACCCACTCTACGGAGTGTTTATTGGATTTGTTGTTTTTGTAAGTCACTCTTGCCTCGCTTCTACCCACTGCTTGGGTTTCTTGTTTTGCTGAATGCTGGTTGTTGGCATATCTCTCTTTGTGATACTTGTTGTTTTTGGATACATGCACATACATGTTTGTTTTGCTCTCTTTCCTCGTATGTGTATGATTGGTGTGTTTGTGGTAGTGTTGTTACTACCTGTTTGTTGGAATGCTTGTTGGACATGCCCTCCCGTGGGCCGACACTTGACTGTAGGCACTCGTGGTGCTTAATGTGCTAGGTAGGTATCGCCAATAAAGTGGCGGGCTCACGTGAGCATAGCCTCTGTTATCCGCATGAGACCATTGAGATACTTAGTACTTGTGTGCTGGCCGGGTTGGTGTGCGCCAATTGAGTTTGTTCTTCAGCCCGGTTCAGTGGAGCAGGTGAGCTCCGGATGTTGCGAGAGCGTTAGGGCGGACACCCCGACGCTCCGCACTCCCGCCGAGGGATAGTACTGTTGTCCCCCGCCAAATTAGGGGCGACCACTATGTCGACATGAGAGAAAGGTTGCGCTACCGAGGTGCGACATGTTGGTAAACGCTTCTCAGGCTCGCTTGTCCGGGATCTTTGAAAGTTGTTTCTTTGGAAATCTCTTCGTGAGCCCCCGAGGGCTATTCTTTGGGCGAAGTCATACCGTTGCAGATGTTTGTGGTAGACTCCTAAGATTCGTTTGTGTGGGGTACAACCCCTTTGTTTGATGATTCTTTGATTGCTGATATCTTGTTTCATCTTGTGGCTTTGAGATCCTTGCAGGGTACTTACTGGGCTTTCCTTTCGAAAGCTCATCACTTTTTCCCTTCTCTCATTTCAGGTCCTGAGGAGTAGGAGACTCGAGCTCAGGAGACGTGCGAGAGTCGGGGTGGGATATTTGCTGAGGTCGGAGGACCTCTTTTCAGTTCTTGTGTGAGATATTGGTTTCTGACCCTGTAGGGCATGGTGTTGTTTAGGGTATTGGACCCTTGTACTTTATTTTCCGCATTAGCACTCTGATTTGTATTTATTTATTATTGGATTAATAAACTTTTGAATTTATTTTGTTATCTGCTACTGTTTACTTAGGCCTTGTACTCGAGTAGGGCCCGTCTCCACTTGGGTACCTAGGCTGCACGTGCTGAGGTCCCGAGGAACCGGGTCGTATGCTATGTGCTTAGTTTATGCACTCTCCTTATAAATAACACCTTGAGGTTGTCTACCGAATTCTAAGATATTTGGAGGCTCCCCCTGGGAAAGGTTTATTTTTTAGAAAGACCAACCAAAGAATTATTGATGTATTTACTGATGTAGATTGATCAGGATCAGTTATTGACAGAAAATCCACTTTAGGATATTGCACCTTTGTGTGGAGAAATCAGGTAACCTGGAGAAGTAAGAAGCAAGTGTTGTGGCTAGAAGTAGTGTGGAAGCTGAGTTTAGAGCTATCACTCAAGGAATTTGTGAAGTGTTGTGGATTTACAGAATTCTCGAAGAGCTCAAAAATAGTGTGGAGCTTCCGTTGAAATTGTATTGTGATAGTAAGGCTGCAATAAGCATTGCTCATAATCCTGTCCAACATGATAGAACAAAGCACATTTAGATCGATCGTCATTTTATAATAGAGAAACTTGATGTCGGAACTATTTGCTTGTCGTTTGTGCCCTCCAATCAACAAATAGCTGATATCTTGACCAAAGGTCTTGTAAGATCCAATTTTGAGCGATTAATAAGCAAGTTGGGCATGATTAATATCTATGCACCAACTTGAGAGGGCGTGTAGGAAAATTAGAAATTTATTTAATTTCCTAAAATCAGTTTATTTCCTTATTTTTAGTTTCCTTATTTTTATATTATCTTCTTTTTGTTACCTTTTCTTTTCCATGTAGCTTTTCTATTTAAGACCATGTACTTGTTGCTTAAGGTGGTGTTTGTTTGGCCGATTTCAAATACAGTGTATTTGCAAATCCGGCCACTTTTTAAATCCCGTGTTTGGTTGACTGGATTTACAACTACACCGTAGTTTCAAATCTAAGATGTGATATTATATATATAATATATTATATATATAAATAATATATATAATATATATTATATTATATTATAATATTATAATATAATATATATTTCAATGTAGAATTATAATTATAATTATAATATATATTTTACTATATATATAATTATTTAATTATGTATTAATTAAAAAAATTTAAAGGGGTTATATCGTTCATAAAAACAAATAATCACTTAGGGTGGGGTAATCTCACTATGAGTGACCATATACAAGGATTCCATAATCCAACACTCCAAATACATCAAACCAAACATATACTTTCTAAATCCAGCACTCCAAAATACATCCAACCAAACACTGGATTTAACTCTCCTATATTTTAAAATATAGGGATTTACAACTACAATGTAACTCAAAATCCACTGGATTTGAAATTACCTCTAACCAAACGCCACCTAAGAGAATAAGAAAGATTTGAGGCTTTTCTCCACTTTATTTTCTTCCCTCTTCTCTCTATTTCCGACACTAGCATTATTAAAAATTATACCATCCTACTACTCAAAGACGATCAAGCAAGGATAACTTTATTCTTATTCTTTTTAATCCTTTTATCCCTTTTCAATCTAACACAGATCTAAACAGACATTTATGTTTATTTTGGTTTGTAAAGCTAAAAAATAATCAATCTAATTGGTAAGGGGAGAGAAGAGGAAGAATTCTTAAACCAAGAGAAAGGTAGATCATTTCCTCTTCTTTTATTGTTTGGTAACTGTTAGTAAATGTATTACAATTTTTTTTTATTACATCTTATAATCATTTGTATAGAGGTAATTATCTATAGGTCCCTGCACTATTCATCCACTGTTCACCTTTTCCAAAACCACACCCAAAATACTATTTCCCCTAAGTCCCCCCAAGGACCCTAGGGGGAAGATGGAGGTCCTTGGGGAGGGACCTATAGGGAATAAGTTCACTATTGGGGGCTTTATATCATACCCAATTTGATATATACTCCATAAGTTGTACATTTTATCTCTTACAATTTTTTTTGTATTTTAACTTAATCCCTTATAAAATATATTTATTTTTTAATTATATATTATTATATAATTACTATATTCTTATCCCCTAATCAAAATGTTGAAATAATAATTAAATATTAAAGGGTGTAGAATTCTTAAACTACTCAACAGATTAAATCTAATAATTTATGGTTAACCATTAGCGTAAATATTTATGTAAGAATCTTAATTTTGAACTGACATATGTGAAAAAGAAACTATATTAGGATGTGTAATTTATAAATTTTACAAGAGTATATATATTAACAAAAAATAACTCAAGATTATTATATTATTATTAAAGATATACAAATGATTATATGTAAGAAAAAAAACCTCAAGATTATTATATAAAATAAATAATATATAGGTAATTCACTATTTATCCCTTGAATAGTGAAGTATTTGCCATATGGTCCCTAAGTAGGGGTGTTTAGGGGCTTAATGTAAATAGTGTTTTTGATGGAGTTTAATTAAAGGGGAAATAGTATGGAATAGTGTGAAGGACTAATAATTAATTTGCTCATAATATATATGCAAAATAATTTTATTGCATCTTATAATCATTCTAGAATTCAAGCCCAACACAGGGGCACAGCCTCACAGCCCAAAACTAACTAAATTTTTTTTAAATTTATTATTTTATTAAACTTAATATTGCACCCATCCATTCTACTAATTTCTATGGCAACCAACTCTTACAAGAATGGTGAGACATGTCATGTCAACCCCAGGAGCCTCTTATCCATTTGGTGTAATATCCAAATTAATCTCTCTATTATACTATTATACCGAATCAGTCCTTTTGGCCTCTCTATCATAATTTGAGCCATAAGGATACCTTTATTTTCACGATTGAGAAATGTCAGCCCCTAAAAACATATTTAAAGGCGTGTTTAGCCTCTAAAGTTGATAAAAGGAGGGACTAATATTTCTCAATCATAGAGGGACCCCATGGGGTCAAATTATAATAGAGGGACCAAAAGGATTGATTTGGTATAATAGATGGACTAATTTGGGTATAAGACCTATCCATTTTCGTTTGATCACGGCGGTGGAGCAAGTCAAAATAGAAAAACTCACATTGGGTTTTGGGATAATCAGACTCGAACTGATGACTTCTACCACGTCAAGGTGACACTCTACCTCTGAGTTATATCCCTTCCTGGTACCATCGAGAAATAGAACTAACTAATCCTAAGGCAAAAGGTCGAGAAACTCAATGCTACTATTCCTAAACAACTTGGAGATGGGCCTTTTTTCACATTATTACTATTATGGATATGGATATGGATATGAATAGTAAAATAATGGGAAACATTGGATTCAATTGTCAACTGCTCCTATCGAAAATAGGATTGATTACGTATTTGAGCATGGTTTCAAAAAAAAAAAAAATCCATACGATTTTCTCGTTCTAAATCAAGCAGGTTTTGTTTTGCATGAAGAAGATTTTGTTCAGCATGTTCCATTCGATATTGGCAAAAGAACCCGATTCGGTATGTTAAAAAAAGAGGTGAGGGAAAACCAAGTCAAGATGATACGATACGGATCACCCCTTTTTATTGTTCCAAAGATTTTACAATTTCTGAAGGAACTGGAGCTACATTTTTTTTTTTCAATTTCCATTCAAGAGTTCCTAATGGACAAATTCCTTTTCTTAGGAATACATACAAGATTTATCACTACAGAAAGGATAATGGTAACCCCACCATTAACTACTTCACTTCATTTTCATTTATTAATTTAATAGTAATAGAAATACATGTCCTACCAAGTCAGAATTTGTAACTTGCTATTTTCTTACCTAACAGGAGAAGATTTACCTTGGTGGAAAGATTGATTCATTCAGATCTACATGAGGGTCCAACTTTATTGCCAGATTCCATGTTGTATATTTGAAGTAGGTTGATCCCCTTGTTTCTCTCATGGAACACTCTTCCTACTAAACCCCTTTCTCTTCGGTTCATAAAAACAAAATAAAATATAGGATTTGTACCAACAGTTCATCACAGAAGAAAGGACTCACCGAGTCGGGATCACTAACTAATACTAATATAATAAAAAAGAACTAGCTTTTCTATATACTTCCCCAGTTCCATTGCTACCATCGGCCTTACGCAATCGATCGGATCATATAGATATCCCTTCAACACAACATAGGTTATCGAAAGGATCTTGAATGACTCACCAAAACACGAACCAAAATCTTTCAGAAAATTGATTCCTATGAAGAGTGCATAACTGCATGGATAAGCTCACACCAGCCAGTCGAGAATATTCGAATAGTTTATTAATTATTTTCTCCAAAATATAGTAATTTTTATTAATAAAATGAATTAGAACTTTGTCCCTTTTTTTAAAAAAATAAAATAAAAGTGATCATATATTACTTATTTATTGAAAAACAATATAGTAGAAGAAGTTATTTATTTATTTTTAGAATGTCACCGTCTTCCTGAATTTGGTTCATTTGGGATCTTAAACGACAACATTTAAGATGGTAACATGTTGGGAGAGTTTCATATAATTTGACAAATAAACCAACAATAGATGTCTCTCTCTTGGAAACTCACTGGTGGTTGGGAGATGGAGATGTTTGATCATTCTTTTTTAGCATTGTAAGCAAGGTAAATGAAAACAAAAAAAAAATATATAATAATAATCAAATTTCGGGAGTTACAAGCTCTCATGAAAACGTGACTGCAATTGATTTAGGTGAGTGTGGATTCTTTAAGACACATTATTGAACTTTGTGTGGATTTTGCATTTCATCAAATATTTGAGATTTGGTTTTTCAGTAGCTATTTGAATATTTAAAAAAAAAAAAAAAAAAAACAGGAAATAGTTCGGATTTTTTAAAAAAAAAAATCTGAAAAGTAAATGGTTATTTATATATATAGGAAAAAAAGTCTATTTATAATTTACTTTAAAAACACGTTTATTTAAAAAAGAAATGAATTGATTTGCCCAACTTCGAATACAAGTTCGTAGAGAAATTTCACTTTTTCATATTTTATATTAACCATATTTTCAGAGACGTAAAAAAATAACATCCAATTATAAGTAATGCTTCTCGATTCCCCTCGTAAGGGATCTATTAATATGGATCCCGACCTATGTTATTTTGAATGTATCCATTTTTTTAATATAATTTATCTATTTTTTTTATTAAAAACAAAGCTATGCTTCTCCCAAAACAAAGTGTTTTTGGGTGTCAATAAATTAAAATCTCTCTCTCTCTCTCTCTCTCTCTCTCTCTCTCTCTCTCTCTCTCTCTATATATATATATATATATATATATATTAAAAGAAAATTATTTTTCATTTTCTTACCTGGAAATACACCATAAACAACTTCACAGCAACCGGTGGCCCTTCTAGACCCCAACTCACTTTTTAACCTTTTTCATGTGCCGCAATTTAAAGCATCCGGTCCGGTCGGACCTCACCGACACTTTAAGAAACAACAGCCCACACAGCACACACCAGTTTCCTCCTATAAAACACTGCCACGCGTCGCCCCAATTCAGCTAAAGAGTCTCCATCCCCATCTGAATATCGCCCAGAGATACATACAGAAGACCAACTATCAGCTTCTTTACAGCTCTCTAAAAAGTAAAAACATTATCCAATAATATTTTTCTCCCAAAAAAAAAAAAAACAATTAATGATGCCTGGCTTATAATTAAAAGCAGGAGTAATTTGTTTCAAGATGCATTGAGATGCTTAATAACTTTCCAATATCCCATCATCATGAGAAGCATATTACACATAATAACCACATTAATTACTATCAAAAAAGACAAAAAGAAAAAAAATTCAAAAAAAGAAAAAGAAAAAGAAAAAACATAGACAGAGAAATTACACTTGAGATTCCTGTAGTAATGTAAACATGGTCACGAGATTAATACTTTGTTTACTTTTTTTCTACTAAGAAGAACCGGAAGGGACCGACGGCGAGGTGGCGGCGGTGCGGTTGGCGCAGAAGTCGGCGCTGCCGGCGGCGCTGCGTGGGATGACGAAGTGGGCGAGCTGATCGGTGTGGCCGACCATGTTCTCCACGCAGAGGAACTCCTCGCTGCACACGCGCTCCACCTCCCGCTCGTAGTCATGGACGAGAACCTCAGTGGAGCCGGCGCCCTGCGAGCGCGCCATCACCGCGGCGGAGAAGATGGCCGACATTCTTCCCGGGGAGGAAGGGTGGTAGCCGCGGGGGCCGTCGACGAGGATGACGTCCCAGGGCATGTCGTAGAGCTGGTTGGGGAGGTCGTTGATGGCGAGGCGGCAGTCGGAGAACAAGAGGTTCTGGACGGGGCGGCACTCGGTCTTGACTTGGGCGCGGGCGGCGGCGAGGAGGTCGGGGAGCTCCTTGACCTTGGTGATGTAGGAGACGTCGTAGGCTTCGAGTCCGGGATGGCGTTCCTCGAAGTGGGCGGCGTAGTACTCGTTTTCGTCGAGGAAGACGGTGCGGCCGCCGTGGTTGAGAGCGCGCCAGAGGAGGGTTTCTTGGCCGAGGCCGAAGATGAGGAGGTTGCAGGGGGAGCGGCGGCGGAGGACGGAGGCGATGGCGCGGAGGTCGCCGTCGTCCATGCGGGAGGAGGAGTTGGAGGCGAGGGCGTAGTGGAGGAGTGTGTCGAAGATGTGGGAGGGGAGAGGGGAGGAGAGGGGGATGGATGAGGAGAATTGGGCGGAGAGATGGGCGGCGTTGGAGTTGTCGCGGGAGGTGGTGGTGAGGAGAGTGAAGAGGGAGGCGAAGGTGAGGAAGGAGATGAAGGCGATGAGCCACACTCGGTGGTGGGGTGAGACGCCGAGCTGGCTGGCCCAGCCGCCGACGCCTTTGTTCGGCGTCGGCTGTAGGAGGATTAGCTTGGCGCCGCTGATCCCCTTCATTTGGCTTTGGCTTTCTTAATTTAGAGAGAGAGAGAGAGAGAGTTGGGCACTTGAGTCTTGGGGGGAGAACTTGGAACTTAGAACTAGAAGTAGAAGAGGAGGGATCATAGAAAGAGAGGAGAGGGGGGAGGGGGGTGGGGACGATGACGTGGTTGGTACCTAGATCTCTCCGATATTCACGTTATTATTATTATTTATTTATTTATTTGATAAAAGAAATTGGATTTAATTTGAAGAATGTGAGAAAAAAGAGTTATGGAAGTTGGTACCTCACACCAAGACTACTTACTACTCACCTGTTACTTGGGAAGGAAATTTTCTATATACTAGTTTTAGTTTTTTTTTAACTATGAGAATATTTAATAAATAATATTTAGAGTTTATATAAATTTAAATATAAATGTGGGACTTATTAGTGTTTTGTGATTTGGTAATTGATTTTTCTTGGTTTAAAGAAATTAAAAAATTGTCTATTTTGGTAGGTTTAGAATTTTCACATGTTTAGTACAAACCATGCATATAAACACAAAAGTAAAAATTATTTAGGGTATGTTTGGTTTATCCGTTTTCTATGTTTTCCGTCTTTCCTATGAAAATCACGGAAAATGAGAATACGCGTTTGGTTGAAGCATTTTCTGAAAAAGAGGAAAATAAAATGGGATTGGAAAATGGAAAACGGGAAACCAAAAAGTACTTTTGGAAAACGCGGTGACATAATGTAAATAAACCAAACTCCAAAAATAATTATAATAATATATAAAATATCATGTTTTTTATTTTTTTTATTTGCTTGAACTTTTGTGATTATAAAATATATAAAATATCATGTTTGTTATTTTTTATATTTTAAACTTTATAAAAATATAATGTTTGTCATTTTTTTATTTCTTAAAATATATTTTCTTGAAATTTTGTTATTATAAAAATATTTTCTTGAAATTATATATATATAATTTTCAAAAACTATAAATCTTGCCAAAATCTCAACAAATACGTGCCAACACATCCACACTCCCCGTAAAGATAACACAAATCTCGAGAAGCCACCATATTGCCCACAGAGCAGGGTAAGGTCACCATCACCTCATGGACAGAAGGGGTGTCCGCACGTCTTGTGTCACGATGGATGATAATATTCTAGTTTTCTATATTCTAGTTTTAAATTTATTAACTATGATAATATTTGGGTCTTTTATGTAGGATTTCGTTAGTTGAGACAATTCCATATTTAAACATGGGGATCATAAAGTAAGGGTATGCGAATACGAGTGTGGCATTGTCCGTCCCTGACCTAACGGCACTTGTCATCTTTGTCAAAAAAAAAAAAACTATGACAATGTTAATAAATAATATTTAAAGTTTATATAAATTTGAATTTTTAAATTGATTTTTCTTAGTTTAAAGAAAATAAAAATTTGTCGATTTTGGTAGGTTTAGAATTTTCACATGTTTAGAACAAACCATGCATATAAGTACAAAAATATGAAATTATTTAATTTATGAGTAATGTTATATCATCACAGGCTGATTAAAAAAATAAAAGGATGTTGCACGAGTAGACTTTTTAATCTAGAACAGTAACTTGTGTGTAAAAACTATTGAATATTTATAACTTTAGTTAGCTCTAACAGCTAATTATCGCCTAATGCACACAAAACAGTGAGTTACAAATTAATTACTCTTTTTAAGTCTCCTCAATCATTTGTGAACAAGCAAACATGCCTTTAGTGATGTGTTTTAGATTGAATATTTATACCTAAAAGAAAAAGTTGTTTCCCATAATTAATTAAATTAATTTAAATTTTTCTTGGTTGGGGATGCATTTCTAATTTTCTAGTACTTCATTTGGTGCACTGGCTGACCAAACGAGCATATATATATATAACAGTCAGGGGTTTAAGAAAGAAAAGAAAAGAAAAGAATTAGATAAGATGAAGCTATCAATAAACAAACAAAAAACAATATTGAAAACGTGTAAATGAAACAAATAATTAGATGGGATGTGCCCATCCATCGATTCAGAAGACACTAATTCCACACAAATTAAGGCAAGAATCGGATGGAATGTGCCCATCTGTGGGCACAAACAGCATCAACTGGACGTTGAGTTTAGATGGAATGTGTCCATAGTTCTTCTAGTCTTCTATAGAGATGAATTCAAGGGAGTTTGGTTTGGTGTGATTAGTTAGAAGTGATATATAATTAAGCAGCAATGTCAGGTGGACTGCTGAGACTGACTGCTTTCATTATTAGAATTATACCATATATAATAAGTAGACTGAGATTTAATAATTATTTGTTTTTTTTTTATGAGTTGTTATACATTTTAGGGTAAATTATCATATAGTCCCAACAAATTTCCAACTTCATGAACAGCCCCTCTGATTTTTCAGTTTCCTTGTCAGTCTCTGCTTTTTGACATTCTTCACTGCATGTTTCTCTCGTCAGTGAACTGTTAGGTTTTTTGAAAAATTTCAATTTTACCGCTCTTGGTTGCTTTGGCGGGAGATTTCCCGCCTTGAGACGTTTTTTTGGGGGGATTTCTGTTTTTTAGATATGATTGATTATTAAAGCAAAGATTGTTTGGAAAATCTTATCCTATCTTTTAGGAGTAAAGTTAGTTTGTGGGGTGTAATCACATCCTTTGTAGAAGTTATAAGTTGATTTCATTGGAATAATAATAAGCTTTTTCAAGTTTTCTCCTCTTTATTTTCTCATTTATTTTGTAATAATATAGACATATGGAAACGGACCTGCTCATACAGCAGTTAGGAAGTAAATGCTTACAAAAAAAAAAATACACGCTTACCCTCAAAAAATAAACGCACAAAACAATAACTGTAGAGAAAACAAAGAATAAGGAGAAATGAGATATTAATTTCTACCTTGATTCACAACCAAAGCTAAAAAAATTCTTTTACATTCAATTTGTGCCCTAGAATCTAAAAATAAACATCAACCACAAAATCCTGAACACTAAACCCACCCTTTCAGTCGAGAAAAGTTCACATCGGTTTATGCACTTAGAAATGGTCTCTAATTGCTCTAGATTGTTGCTCATCTCGACGGCATGCAAAGACTTAACATTGCGAAGCGGTGGAAACTTATAGCACTAAGGAGAAAAACATAGAAAAGATGAGAATGAGAGAATTCTAAGGGTTCATGATAACATTAATGAAAATGGGGCATTCCCGTAATTTCACTCATCCTAATGACACTGTCATACTGACATGACGCTTGCTCAAAAAGGAGGGGTTTTTTAAAGACTTGAAAAGTATAAGGGTTTTTAAGGAGGGGTTTTTAAAGAGATACAAAATTTCCAATGTTTTTTCTAGTACTTTTCTCTATATTTTATAACATTGATTAAAAAATAAATTGTGTTTGCCTCTTAAAAAAAGTTATCATATTGGGCGCTCTTAAAAAAATATAAAATAGAATTTTAAAAATATTTACAAATTTGACTAGCCCATTTTTTTCATATTTATAAAAATAAATAATTTTTTATTATTACTAAAAAATCATTTATATAAAAATTAGTCAAGGATCCTATAATTCTTATTGATCTTTAACAACTCTCTTCTATTAAATAAATAAAATAATATTTTACATTTATTTAGTCCTCTTAAGAAATTTTTATTTCATCAAAAGTGAAAAAATGGACAAAAGTCTCAAATTCCTGAAATAGTTGGAAGAGAGGGGAATAATATATTTTTTATATTCATTTCTATCGTAAACTAAGAAGACATTGAAGTGGGTGAAAATAGACTTTTATATAATAAACTCACTTCACCCATTTCTCTAATTAAAAAAAGGGAAATAGATATAAGTTAAAATCATAGAAGTGCCATAGTGGGTGAAGTGTTACTTCTAACTCCCACCTTATTACAAATAAACAGTTAAAGTGGGAAAAATCAACTCATTTCGGTGGGTTTTGTCCGTAAACTGAATGGGTTTTTTTACATCTCTACCCAAAAAAACTTTTAGGATAAATTTCAGAAAAAAATCTATATAGTTTAACAGATTTACAAAATAGGAAAAAACCGTTAATTATGTTAATCTCTGCTTAGTTAGTAGGGGCATTTTTATCAAATTTTTTTTGTTGTGATCTCTCAAATAGATGGAGATATGAAAAAAATCTAATTTAAAGCAATTTTTATATAATTTTCATATAAAATTTGATGAAAATGCTCCGGTCAACTAAGCAAAAGTTAATATTGTTAGTGGGAGTTAACGGTTTTTCCATTTTTTATTAATTGGAGAAACTACAAATTTTTATAAGAAAAAAATAAAATATTTTTCTTATTTTGTAAATCTATTAAATCATATGGATTTTTTTAAAAAAATTTATCCTAACATTTATGTTATTTGAATGATGAGTTGCTTCAGATTTACTAGCTTACTATCTTTTATTTATATTTATCAACGGCTTTTTGGCCAATTGGTACCGGATCTCTTATGTAAGGCGTAAATGATTGAGAATAACCTAGGATGTGGTATTAGAATCAATATAGATTTAATTAGCAAAAGTGACTTGATGTTTTCGGAGTTCGGGAGGGCTGTTGTGCCTCAATTTGAGGCATTTATACTATGTTTGAACAAAATTCAATCGTACGGATGGAAAGATCATGGAAAAATGAATCGGCATGTCAATTTTCATACAATTTGGTTACCGTTTGGTCCTCCCACTTAACGGTTGAAAATGGTAAAATCTGTATCGTTCAAATTTTTATAAAATAAGAACTGTTAAATGGGAAGACCAAACGGTAACCAAATTGCATGAAAATTGACATGTTGATTCATTTTTCCATGTTATTTCCATTGGTACGGTTGGATTTCATTTAAACATAGTATAAATGCCCCAAATTGAGGCACTGTAGGGACTACTGTGTCTACCCCGAACTCATGTTTGTTTTCTTATCATCTATATATATAATAATGTTTTCCAAAGAGTTTAAGGTTTTTTATTAGCTCAAATCCATCCAAATAACACACTCCAACCGGCAACCGTAGAAAAAAAATATATATAAAAAAAAGGTTTTCTATATCGGACGAGAGTTTACCAAATAATGTATCCTTTTTTGTACCCGAAAGTATATTCATCGCTAATGATAGACTAATTAATTAATTAACAAAACAACAACTACTAAAGAAAATATGGCACATGTGACAGCGCAAGCTTAAAATTATTAAAAGAAAAGAACTTACATTAATATATTGGTACATTTTTTTTCTTTTTCTCTCCAAAGATTTTTCAAGATCCCAGTTGGTAGTGGTGATGTTTTTATAGTGATGTGCTAGTGGACAATTAATCCCATATTTAAAACTAGACCTATTGCTTGTGTACTTATGGCCCCATGTTTAGATTCAAATTGATCTTGTAATGAAATTTGAAGTCCCTACACTTGCATGCATTATCTTGTGAGTTCTTTGTGTAGATTTAAAAAGTGACCCAAATAGAGAGGTCCTCATTTAAAGCTCTCCCATAAATGGAACTCAGATTCGACTTTATCCCTTTTGCATTAATTCAATGCATAAAACAGTAATTTATCACCTATCAATCATCAATGTATAAAACAGTAATTTATTACCTATCAATCATCAAAATATACCAGTTGCTTCTTTTTTTTGTGACAAAGACGACAAACATTTTCTAAAAGTTAAGAGTGGATAATATGACATTTGTACACATATGCCCTCATTTTATGGTCATGGAGATACAAATATAGGATTGTCCTAGTCAATAAAACCCTATATAAACGACCCGATATCAATAGATCAAGAGGTCATTGATATACCAGTTGTTTCTTTAAAAGAAATTTCAAGGATTCAAGTTGACGAGGAAATAGACTTGATTTGATAGAATTATTTGTTAGTACTGGTTGTGATGTTGTTTGTGGATGGTTATTTAAAATTTCTGCCGAGTATTAAACCATCTTTTAAAATTAGAGATAAAGGAATAATTTTGATAACTATTACTTTCCTTCGCAAAATGAGATAGGGATCAAAGTTTGCCTCTATTTAATACTAAGGGTTTGTTTACCTTCATCAATATTGTTGGGTGTGCAAACATGAGGGCTGCGGTTGATCCTTCCAGGAATTTTATCAGGCAAGTTGAACACAGTGATGTCGAAGGGCGTTAATGGAGCAAGGTGAACAAGAAAGTTCACAGTATGTGCCGACTAGGGAGAGGGAGGGGGCTGATTATGTGTACTTTGTTTGAGCTGGAATTGTTGGGTGTGCAAACATAGTCCCACATCGACTCTTGAGAAGAGGTAAGAGGGGGTTAAATAGATAAGACCCATTCCACTAGTTGTTAGGTTTTTTGGGTTAAGCCCAATAATAAAACCGTTGATATCTTGACATTTCTTCTTTGAGTCTAGAAGCAATTAATTTATTATCTATAGTAAAAAAAAAAGAAGGTTTTACTCTTGTAGATCTCACATTGTTAGGTGATAATTTTATCTTTTGTTTTTTAGAAAAAATAGATAAATCATATTTATTTAATAATTAGTGATAATGGTTTTGATAAACTAAATTACAAAGGTAACATAGTCGACATGCAATGGACTCGATCATTGACACACAGGTGGCAATGGTTACACGCTATAGTGAGGCAGTCACTTAACCCTTGTTGGCCTCTTCATGATGCTTCTCGCTCTTGTGTTTTGACATCCTCAAAGTCCCTACCGGTATTTTTTTGTTGTTCATCATCTTGGGTGAACTCCAAGCTACTTTTGACTATCGATTCCATCACTGGTAATTTTGGCCTTTTGGTGGCATGGGTTGCATCAAACCACTAAAGTATAAGGAAGTCAATTAAATGAATAAGTTTCATGAAAATATGATGTTTATCATTGAAACATCTCTTGTTTCTTTTTATCTATATGCTCTTGGTAATTATCATGACCACCATATTCCCTCATAGTCTGGCTTCCTTCTCTACTTGTTGGGAGAGGGTCACACTTCCCAAAGATCTTGAATCTATGTGGGTTGTGTTTGTATGCAAAAGAGCTTGCAGAAGTGGTCCTATAGATCGTGTGTGTAGGGGCATTAGACCAAGAGGTAGGTAGTTGTTTCTTTCCAAAAATAATTGATGTTCTAGAGGAGAAGGTGTTTTTCAGAATTTGGGGGCTAGTGGGTTCGTAGTCCTCCATCTATTATGAGCTGATATAGTGATTGTACCATGAATAATCTATTCGGTGTGAGCCTCCAATATCTTTCCTCTTGTTGTGTATCTCTATGGCTGATTAGATTTTTGAAAAGGTATAATTGTGCGCTCGGGTGAGGGCTCCTAACTTAAGTAATCTATTGTCTTCTAAAATGTATTTGTGTGACCAAGGACCAAGTAAACTATTAGTATCGCGGTTTTTGTAAGAATTCCAACAACCAAGAGGTCTCGGGTTTGATTCGCAGGTGAGGCATATTTTTGGAAGTGTGTTATGTGATAATTTTATCATTTTGTTCTAACAGACTAAAATACTTTTTTTCTCTCTCTCTCTCTCTTATATTGTTTAGGGATGGTCATTAAGTTTTTAAGTTTTTTTATAGGTTAGTCAATTTTGAAATTTTAAATTTTACAAATAAGTCACATACTTGAAGAATATTGTGAACTTTAATAATTTGAGCATCAAGTTTTTGGACTAAAATAGACACCCAACAAGGAAATGAGGTTTTTCCAAAAAAAAAAAGGAAATTTGACACCATTAGAGAGTAAAAATGATGTAATAAATGTGATTGTCATGTAATAATAAAGTGACCACTAATTGAAGAATTAGATAGCAGTTAAATATCACTGCTGATAGTGTGGTGCATCTGATTAAATTTTACAAGAAAAAATTGATTCACCCATTTGTTGTGACAAGGAGGGATTAAAGGTTCAAATCACGTCTATGATCTTCAGTGGCTTGTCCATATTTATAAAATAAAAAAAAATAGTATGCTACATTAAATAATTTAAAAGAATATTTGTTCGAATATACTTATATATATTTTTTATCAACTTGAGATTTTAGGTTGGATGTAGTCCCTAATTATTGTTTTAACAGTTTCATATCAAATTAAAGAAAACATCAGTTTGAGTTGATGACATTATGTAAAATTATTTTTTTAATAGTTTCATATCAAATTCTTATGTAGTGAGAGACTTGACAAACACATTAATTCACATAAATTGATATAAATAAATATTTTTTTAATTTGTAATATTTTGGGCAACTTTTATCAACTTAATTATTTACCAGTACGTAGATAACCCACATAAATTTTCCTACAAAATTGTACTAATTTCCTATCTATTAAATAAATAAATGTTATTTATTCATTCTATTAAAAAATCCTATAAAATTATTATGCATAAAATAATAATTATATATATCAAATATAAAACAAAATATGAAAATTTTACTCCAAAATCTTAAAAACTATAAATATAGAAAACAATAAACAATAAAAGAAATATATATTTCCAATAAATAATAAACATTAATATGAAGTATCAAAAAGCTCATAGACTAGCGGAGTCCCGTGCATTAGAAAATTCTCCTTAGACAAGTCCCGGAATTGAGTCCCTACTCCCGTAAATGGAGGGAGCAAACTTGAGTCAAGATTAATTCTTGAGAACGGTACACATAATGTGAGGGATCAGAAGCGATCGAGTGAGTTTACTTTTTAGAACCCACGTCTCTAACTAACCCGTTTAAGGGGTCTTTACAACCTATGTCAAAAAATAAATAAATAAATAAAAATAAAACAAAACAAAACAACATTAATATGAAATATTTGTTAATAAGTCGGTTACCACCGGTAGAAAGTCTACTGTTTTTAACAACAAGAAACATGGGGAAGAAGAGGTATTCAATTAACTGATCGAGGGAGAGAGGGAGAGGGAGAGAGGGAGAGAGAGAGAGAGAGAATTAGCGAAAAAGGGCTGTCATTAACGTGATTGCTGTTTATAAGACAAAAAAGAGCATCAATTGAGTCAACGCCAAGAATAACATTAACATTAAAGCCGCAATTAGCGGTGTGGAAACTACTTTACCAAACCCCAACTCAGTACCGCTCATCTATCTTTGTTCCTTGCAACCCACATATTAATTAATTATTAACAAAAACATGTTTGTTGTACTTGTGGGAGAGCTGGTACAGTTGTTTTTCGTATAATTATTAGAAATTTAATTCTTATTTTTAATATAATAACAACTTTATTAAAATAATCTATGAAATGAAATGATACAGGGTAAAATATCTAACCCATGCGTGGCACAACCTCAACGACGATCACAAGATCATGAATCCCTTGTATGTCACGGTGACGGTCGAAGCATCAGTGATGAGCATCACGGTAATGGTCTAGGTCACAACCCGTCATCACATGATAATGGTCACAATAAGCATCAATGTTCTCACGGGGCAACAAAAGGAACGAAGGAGTACTGCACTAGAGGATCGGATTTTTTGTACCTAATACTATCCATCCTAAATTCTCCTCTACCTTCTCCTTCCTCACGCTCCTTTCGTCACTGACTTGAGCGTCGGAGTTATTCCTAGGCACAAGTGCCCAACACCCTACTCATTGTTCTAAACAAATCTCTGACAATCTGTCTCCATGAAAAACTTGTCACCTAAGAAGAAGATGCTCACAACCAAGAAGAAACTTTTCCCAATCTTCAGTTCAACCGAAGTCCGTTCATCTCACCCATTGATCAAAATCAGTCCATATCTTAGAGAGGGACGGATCTCGGCATCAAGATGAGGTATTAAATTTCTTAAGGATTTTTTTTTTTGTTTGCATGTATTTCCCAGAAATATTTAAATTTAATATCCTAAGATCTTTATTATATGAGCAACCCTCTTTGAATTAACAAAATTTTGAGCCATGGAATATTATAGAAATATTCCTTTAACATTATTTTTTATTAGTTTCCTTTTGTCCGATTGCATTTTCTTCAATCTCTTCCTTTTTTTTCCATTTTCTTTTTATAAATCTTTTCAGGTATCTATGTTTCACTTAAAAGCTAACTGTTCTTATACATATATTTTCTATATAAAAAAAAGAATATTAACTATATTTATTATTTTTTATTTTATAAAAAAATAATAATAAATACAAAATTCCCTATTAACACTGATATTATTATAAGAATATATAAAATAATGTTAGTCTAGTGTTGTGGCCACAGAGATATACCGTTAGTTCTAGTAGTTGGTAACCAAACTCCAACCAACACCATTAGCATCGGTAGGTGACTTTCTAATCTTCATTATTGATGTTTTTGTGGGTTCCTCTCTCTCTCTCTCTCTCTCTCTCTCTCTCTCTGACTATCTTTCTTTAAAAGGGTTTAATAATTCATTAATGCGCTTCATCCACAATAGTTTTAAGTTTAATTTTATTTCACAAGTCTTTTTTATGGTTTTACTATTCTATCCAACTTTCTTATTTTACTTTTGAAAATTTGTTAATCATAAATTAGGGCTTTTGTTCGTTTTCATGTCCTTGGAGGTCCTTGTTTCTCGGAAGTGGAGACCAAAATACTTCCATGCTCCACTTCTGTGTGCAATCATAATTATGCTATTGTTTATTTGGTGGTTATTAACTATTTATCTTTTGAATAATATCCAAATTATTTTATAAATCCTTGGGCGCAGAAGGAAGGGTTGGTAAGGACGTAATATAATAATATTTTATGTGTGTTTTAAATGAAGAATAATGTCAAATAATGTCAAAGACTAATAAAAAATTTGTCCTATTTGGTATCATGCAAGTGAATTTATAACAATTTATTTTTGTATGAAGCAAGTAAGATGCTGAAAGTTAAAACCCAACATTTGACATATTATAAGGACAT
Source organism: Dioscorea zingiberensis (assembly GCA_026586065.1). Taxonomy (NCBI): domain Eukaryota; kingdom Viridiplantae; phylum Streptophyta; class Magnoliopsida; order Dioscoreales; family Dioscoreaceae; genus Dioscorea; species Dioscorea zingiberensis. Next base: position 33,468,565 of record CM048825.1, on the reverse strand, counting down.
GTTTTGTATGAAACAAGTGAAAATATATTGCTTGCATGTAAATTATTTTTATATATTTGCACTCGCACTTTAGTTTGTCTGGTACCATGCAAGTTAATTTAACTCTTTTCTTGTCTGGTGTGACATGAATAAAACAACACAATCACCTCCCCCGAATACAGTCTCTTGTAAAAATATAAAATAAAATTACATACAATAGATCTAAATAGTCTATCCTTTCATGAACTTTGTCACACATAACAAAAGTTTTGTAAAATCAGGCTGTCCTTTTGTTGTTACAATCATCTATACAAATAGAGGTAAGATTTTCCCTCACTTGTCAGCCATTGCTTCTTTTTTTCTTTTTCTTTTTTTTTTTGGCGATAAGAGCTAGGCAGTCAGCGCCGCTTCGCTAAGTACTGCCCCGGGCGTGCATCAGCGTGGGATCGATTGATGAAGGCATCCGCAATGAAAGGGTTCATCAGCGTATCCAAAGATGCAGCTCAAAATTTTCAAAGATAGTTTAATAATTTATTAATATTATATTATCTTGGTAAACATGAAAGGTCAAAAACAATTTATTTATTTATTTATTATTATTCTTTTTGTATTTTTCAGGGCACACAAAAAATTATAACATTTTGCATGCTAAATAAACAATTATAGGTATTTTTAAGGGTATAAAAAAAAATAAATATCAATTATTTAGGAGTTTGCACATATACCCTATAAAGTATAAAGATCATATCTGCATATACCCTTTTAAAAAAATTATAATTTTTAATAATTCTAATTAACTTTTGGCCACATGGAGATGTCAATAAATATTGGTGTATTACCAACGACCCACGAGTCTATTAGACGGGTTCATACGTTGACCTCGACTTCGCGACTGTGCGACGCGATCACGGCGGGTTGAGGCTCTCCTTACAAGGTGATGGGGAAGGCGCTTGCACGTGCGTCGCAAGCGCGGCCCCTCCTTGACGGTCTTTATGGCCATTGTCAAAAAAATAAATATTGGTGTATTGCAGTATGCAAATATGAACTTTATAGGGATTCATATGAAATTATGCACTTTGTATATACATATGAACTTTCCAGAATTTGCATATACATATGTGCAAGTAAAAAACTTCTAATTTGTAACAAAAAGTGACCATAGTCATTTTTCAGCATTATAGGATAAACTTACATGAAAATAAACGACTTGCATTTTACCAAACGGCAAGAAAATATTATTTATATGAGAATAAACTTGTAATACACCTATTTATACCACACCAAACAGACCTGATTTGAGAGGAATATTTCTGAATCAAAAGTTGAAATGATATATTATCAAGAATCAAAAGTTGAAATGATATATTGTTGATCATATATCATTTCAACTTTTGATTATATTCCTCTCAAATGATATATATTAATGATTACCAACTAAACCCATTCCATTCCCTCTCATAAAGAGAGATTGAGGGTTCAAACCACACCTGATGTATTTCTAATGGTTTATCTATATTTATATATAAAAAAGAAATATTATCAATGATCAACATATTTACATTAGAATCTGGGAACATATTACCATGATTTGGTATATATAATTGTGAATAAATATTTGAGAAAAGGGTTGGGGATATTTGTTGAAACATCAACTTAAAGATGTTTTCAGTGGGTGCATAACACCATTCATATCAAGAATCTGAGTAACAGCTAAACGAGGGGAAAACAAACTGGGAACAAATGACTCCAAAGACTAGCTTTTCTCTTGGCTTATGTCGCCAATGTGTTTGGCAATCCTATATACCTTAGATTAGTGAATTATACAAGGGATAATGTTAGTATACCCCTGAGAAAAACAAAAATTAAGTTTACATGTATCTTGAACAAATTAATAAGATTTGTGATCATATACAATCATATATCCCCTCTTCACCCACTTTGATAATAAACAGCACATGATAGTAATATAAGATATAAAACCGATCAAAAAACACAGCTTTTATATCCATGAAATATAAAGGATCACCAGCATGATAATATCCTAATAATTGTGTGCAAGATTGCAAGTGACACTTACATAAAGGTTGCACCTAATAGATGGCACAACAACTAATCAAAAGAATAATAAACTTCCCCCTGAATCATTAGTAGCCAGTAGAATGTCATCAACATATGAAACCGAAAAAATGAACTTAGTCGTAATCAACAATGTTTTTCTTTAAATACAAAAAAAAAAAAAACTGGTATCATTAAATTTGTGGTGCCATTGTTGAGAAGTTTAAGTCCACTTATTGACTAAACACTATATTTTGTCATACATCAACTTGGATAGCTAGGACTATTTCTTCACTTCAACAGAAAATATAATAATATTAACTCATTTACTTCATTTTCCCTCATAGACACAAATAAAAGAAGATAAAAGAGAAACTTATTACCTAGGAGAGATAAACAAACGCACTTTAAATCCAAAAGAATCAGACATGTAAGGTTGAGCAGATCATCTTTGCAAGACTCAGGTGTGCTGACCTCCATAATTGGAAAATTGGGAAGCCCAAGCAGAACTTCCATTCATTCCACTGTTTTAACATAAGTTAGAGAGCATAAGCAAGATGAAGGTATGTTTTAGAGGCCTCTGTTTATCAGCTTTGCCAAACTTCTGAACTTTTTACATGAAAGAGGTTTTCAAACATCCAATCACCCTGAGCTTATCTTGTATGGAAGAGTTTATCATCAATAGAAAGCTGAAACTCCCCTCCATAATTCTCACTGACTGATATCTGATAAGAATTTGAAACAAAAAAATACGTCAAGATCAAATAATTTCTTTATTTGCGTATATATGAATAAACATGATGATGACCATAAGATAAATTAATATATTGTCAAATAATATTGTTCAGATAGCAAATATGAGGTGGTAGTGCTAACAAGAAGGGAAATAGTTGGAGGCAACAATTGATGCTATATAGCTTTATATAATTCATCAATCCATGATTTGAAGCATCAAAAACATCTTCGTGTTTGGATTTGATGTCTAGGTTAACAAGAAGCAAGCAGGAATGCAAAAGAGGCCACGATTACCACCCCTATTCCACTCACTATCATAGTCGATAAATTCATTTTCATGTATAGTGAATGAATATCAGAATACCTGAAGGAAGGGAAGTACTGTAGCATATACTTCCACAAAGAACTTTGAGATTGCAGCAAGCCTGCACCAGTTATCAGAATTTGAATATAAAGTCTTCATACTTGTATGAAAAGGCAATAAAGAGTAACCAGTTGATTTAGCAATTTAACTAAAAATAGATAGTGTAAAATAATCCACAATTGAATGGCACCAGAGAAAGAAAATAATTTCCATTGTTAATTCATGCTGCAACCACACAAAGTAAATTAAAAGACAAGAATAAGAATAGTGAAGTTATACATATGCCCATTAAACACTAATTGTATTGGTTTTTAGAAATAGTTATTATGCAAAAATTTGTCAGCTAATTAATTAGGCAAGCTAGTATATGTTCCTACAAAAAAATAGTACAATGAAATATAACTGGCTGGATTAATTACATGACAGAGCTTGAATTATGTAACCTCTAACTTTATCGAATTTGCTATTTGGAAGAAGAGGCCTGGTAGAAGATATCAAATATAGTAAATATTAGTTCAACCAAGGTATTCAAGAGATTAAATGGCCTCTAAAATTGTCAAAGCTGATGCTGCACAGCATTGCAGTGGGACTTGTTATAAAAAAAGGTACTTTAAGATAAACATACAGCCTATAAAAAGTCTGATTGGTTTATTACATTAGACAACTGAAGAGAAATGCTTAGGGCCTATCATGTGTAGGCTCATTAGTAGTCATAGGTTTACAATGAACACTCTCACTCACTCAACCCAATCCCACTAAAATACACACGACCTCTGTTAAAACTGATAACAATTTCAAGCCAGATCGATTCCCTCTAGCATTTGAGAACCTAGCTTTAGTAGTTGATCAAAGATCTCCAAATAGTGTATCATTAAAGTGAATCCCAACATGCTAAAACTTGCACCATATACCCTACCCACAGCCCAAAGTGGTTAAAATTATTAAAAATGGCATACAGAAGCTTCTAATATCTAAATCAACCTATGATTAATTCAAGTCCAAGCCTGTATGTTTTTTTCTCCAATAGACTGCCATCATCTTATTTTCTCTACCTTATTGATCATGACATAATAACATTGGCCAATATAACCTCCTTAATCACTATGTAAAGAGAGAATAAAAATTATAAAACTTTTAAACCAAATAAATGGCAGTCTTCATATCCCTGTCCTGTGGTATCTATAAACATTTATCAAATTTCTTGAATCAGGGAAGTAATAGGTAGTGGTGAGTGATGGATCAATAGAGACCTAATCAACTTTGGGTTTCAAGTCCCAAGATGATTGACAAAGATGGTGATCTAAAAAGGTTACTACTTCCTCCAATCCCTTAAAGATCGGCCTAGGATGTCCCTCACGTAAGGTTGAAGTTATGATGCAAACAAGCATAGCAGTTTTTTAGTATATCAAAATTCTCATACAAGCTAAGGTTAAAGGCCTTAGTAATAAAACATGCCATTCTCTTCATTGGCGTAACCACCTACACTTAATCTCTCATCTTACACGTGAATTATTCTATGTAGAGCATCAAAATAAGAAGGGATATCCTGAAGTTATCCAGCCTGCTTTGAATGAGGTTGTTCCTTAACATATTTCCATTGATTCAGTGATTGCCCTAGCATAAAATAAAGATCTACCAATGAGGGTCATAAGAAAGGCATGCTTAAAGGTCTGGTGAGGTTGCAGTAGCACTTCTCAACAACAGAGGCAAACACAGACAAAGGATAATGCCACATGCTACTGTGCTAGAAGATGATATTACTAAAGTTTTCAAGTTAGCTCAATAAATGTTGAGGCAATAATGTCAAGGGTAAAGGTCACCCGGAAGATGAAGTTGGGCCCAAATATCAAGCAATGATCGAAAAATGTGAAAAGAGGAAGAATTTGACGAAGTAGATGGAGAAAGCAATGGCAGAAGACTGGATTTAACACACAATAATGACAGCAGCTCTTCAACATGAATCTGGAGAACATAAAAATGATCATACAGGAAGAAGAGGATGCAACCTTGATTTCCAATCCAACAGTTCAAATGAGGAATTAACTAGATTTCATGTCTAATCAGCTTATATGTTTAAAATATTTTGACAGCAATTATTCCAATAAGTTGTCATGTCAAAATTCAAATAGAAATCAGCTACTTGCCCTATTTTACGCAACGAAGTAATGGTTAAGGAATAAATTAAGAAAATCCAGTGTGCATCTCCTATAAGTAAAATAATACTCATGGGAATATAGATCTCAATGAAGTTGCATAAACACAAGCAAGATGAGTAAATAAAATGTTGCAGTAGTTAACCTGTGGCAGTTATGACTACAATGAAAACATTTTCATATACAAATAGAACAAAATAACAAGAAAGAAAAAGTAAATTAGTATAACGAAACTAAGAAGGTTGACCAAGTACTGGAATTATATATATATATACCTTTTCAACAGGCGAAAGCAAACATAGAGCTCCTCGATATCAGATTCAATCTTCAGATCAATATACTGTTTAAGAAGCTCACAAAAGCTTGAAAGAGAATCATCCCATTGATTTAAATTGGAATTGAATAATATAAGCCAAAAAGAAAATAAGGACTGCAAAGCAGTTGATAGGAGGCCAGTTCCCGCAGATGTAGAATACATGTTGGCAATAGAACTCAGAAACAAGCAGTCACTACTTTTAAACTTTTCAACCCACTTTGGAGGATTCCCTACCCAGAGATGGACTTTAAAATCTTCATCATTTTTAATATTTTTACTATCAGAGAATTCATTGATGGTACTTGTAGATACAACAGAAGGATTTACTACTCTGTGTGCAGGAAGCAACTCAAATATGTCAAACTTCAAATCTTCAGGTAATTGTTGCAGAACAGTAAAATCTGCTTGACTTAAAGATACTGGCATCACATCATTTTGATGAGCATGGGCATTAGAGACCAAAGGCTGATCATCGGATCTTGAGCAGGTGAAAGGAATTGAGTGAATTTGATGAGATATGCCCTCTGCAACCTATAAAAGACACAATAAATCATATAACACTGCAAATCAAGCATAAAAAAAGCTAAATTATATAAACATCAGACTAGTAACATTTGAAACAAGGATAAACCTTTGAATTTTCAGCAATGGAGAGCTCAGATGGCGATTTTCCTTTGGTAAGAACCTGCTCAAGTAGATCAAATGACAGCCTAACCAATCATAGAAGTTTGAACAAACATAACAAAATCTGCTAATCTAAGTATTGAAGTACACAAATGTTATTAAAACAAAAATGTTTAAAATGGAAATTAAAACCAACTAAAACATGAATCTGAATCTGTTGAATTTTATTTAAAAAAAATTAAAAGAAAAAGAAACAAACCCTGGCCTTATTTCATAAATTCAAATCAAATTAATAAATCAGGTAAAGCCAAATGAAATGGTAAAGAACTAAAACTCCAATGATATGTTTATGACACTTTAAAGAGATCTCAAAGATACTTAATCACATATATCAATCACCAATTTCTAAACAATTGTATAAATTAATGTTTAAAAGTTTGTAAACTATCAAGGATTAAAACCATATGAAGCCACTTATAGCCAATATTGGAGAAGGTAAAACACATTTTGACATCGGCAGGGATAGCACCTCAGACATGCAAGACTTGGGTTTCCAGCAGCTGGAACCAGTCAAAAAATTTAAGAAATGATGAATAGAATTGGATAAATCCCTCAACTTTAATTGTTTAAAAAAGGCTTCATCTATAAAAAAGTGAACTCTGAAGATTATTATACCAAATATGTAAAAGCAAGAGTAACGTACTTCGAAATGGGCTCACCTTACTTTTGGATGGAGTATCCAATAAAGTCGATGCAGAAGATACAATTTTTCTGATCAGACTTCTCCCACCTGAATGCAGCTCTGCAGAGTCAGTTTCTCTAGGAGTCACATTTTGATCAATACCAGACCCTACTCTATTATTGTTGGATGACGAAACAGTCTCATCAACCCTAGGAATAGATTCAGTTGACAAAGACGGTTCTGTTGCAGAATTCTTTCCTTTCTGTTTCTCCAAATAATCACATAACTTCCCATTATAGAAATCGTTCATTTCTGAAAGTATTTCAAGAGGAAGACTTTTTATTACTTCAACATCTAGTTGGCACAGAGGTGGCAGTGAGGAAGGCCTGTGCTCAGAATGTCTAAAGCCGTGGTGAAATCCCTCTGCTAAATTAGAGGAGTCAGTTTCATTTGCATCATCTTGAGAGCTCTCTTGGGGATCTCCACCAGGCAACAGTACCACTGGCACCAAAGGAACAGTGAGATTAACAAAGGACACCAACATAACATGTACAAACAAAACTATTATGTCAAAAAGCATGTTACAAATAATTTTATTATAAGGTCAAGATATACCTCCAATATCCCTCTTCATGTCTTGACGCACCAATTTTTGGCATTCTTCTCTGGTTTTCACTGAAGCAGAGGCAAGCCATGATTCAAGCGCATTACCCTCCCGCCCTTAGTGGTCAATAGCAAGGCATCAGGTTAATATGGATTCAACAATGTACTGCATAAATCTGTCATGCCTATATAAATCTACTTTTGAGGTTACCAAGGCATTTGTCGTTATTGAGTAATAGAACATGTTGATAATATAAAAAATATATAAAAATGCTTCTCAATCATTGAGCAGACTAATATCAAGAATTATGGAGCAAGTAATATGCACATATGCAGAACGAGGACTATTAAATGTCACCTTGTCCAGCACTATCTACATTCTCAAGCCTTGAAACTTGCAAGCCAACACCACGAACTTCTTTGACATCTGTAAAATTAATCGAAGATCTTTCAAATAAGAAAGTAGTAAAACTAAAAAGATGATTCTCAGTAAAATGAAAGAAACCTACTACTAGTAAAAAATGATACTGAACAGTAATACATGTTTTCCACTGGAAAAAAAAAGGTAGAGTAAAATTAGTAAATTGATATCCTTAGAAAGCATAACATGCAGAAGTTGCAAAGAAACAAAATGGGCTTTCAGGATACACTCAGTTTAAGGAGTGCTGTTTCAACCATCTATGAGGTAGAGATTCATAATCATGGAGGGGGTAGCATAGAACCAGAAAAAAAAATGATTGGTGAAGATTGGCCAAGTTTATAATAATATTGCAGGTCAGACTTTTCAAGGAAATAATGGATGAGACGCTTTTACCAAATTAACATGCAGGTATGAAGTTAACAAGTCAGACATGTAACACCATGAAATTTCTGCAGTATGATTGCAAAGAGCCTTCCCAAATTAGGGAATAAGATTAAAGAATAAACAATAACAAGCCCATGTATTAACTTTTTACAACAGCAAAGCAATTGCTACTTGTACACATAAGACGTGAAAAAATTATTAATAACACATAAGATGAAAAAGAACCATTAATAACAAAAGGCAATTTAACAAATTCTATAGTAAATCAGAACTTTCATACAGGTAGAAGGTCTAGCTTACCAAGATTAAATGAAGCAAAAAGTTGTTTGGCAATCCGCTGAAGCACATGCATGTCGTCTGTAGCAACAGGAAGCTATCAAACAGGTAATGAGCATCAGAGGGAAGGGAACATATTTCGATGTGTTAAATGAACTGGCAACAAATAATTGTCAAAAGAAAGAGAAAATAGATGCATTTGTGTAGGGTAGAAGTAAGACATCTTTTGGAGCAGATAATACCGTGGTGGACCGGCTCAAACTTTCACAATCCCCACAACCCATAAACTTTGAGGGCTCCTCAGCTCCCTTCCTTCTTCTCTTAACCTGAAGAAATGTCTTATGAATATTTTGGACAAGAAAAATATGTGTGTGTTAAAAAATGTGACAAACAAAAAAAAGGAAAGGTAATTACCTTTATAACAATAGTTCGTCCTTGCACCCCACATCCTTGCAACCGCAAGGAGACCTCCTCACAAAGCGACACAAGGAAACGATGACACTAATAAATGACAAACATAAAAACAAGATAAAATCTAAGAAAAATAATAATAGCAATTAAAAAAAGTCTGAATCACTCAAAGGAGACTCACATCCATATCATCATTGAATCTCACTCCCCAGTTCACTTCAGCGCCAACAGACTTCATTTCCTGTAGATACCATTCATTTGCCGTTAATGAGACTAAGTCACGAAAGATTACAAGTTAGTAACATTACTAAGACAATCTGTGCAAGATCTTCTCGATTTTAATGGAAAAACAAATTAACAAAATGGCTCCATTTAAAAGAGAGGAAGGTTTTATGAGATTCATCATTTAGAAGTAAAACATGAACCGGGTGGGTAGCCATTTTATGAGATGTATAAGTAAAGAGTAGGTATCTAAAATTCATCATTTAGAAGTAAGGAGAATGCCAATAAATAGCAACTAAACTTTTCACAACAGTGGTATCTGGAAGAAAGGAAAAGAATTTATCAATAGCAAGGTGCATAAAAGCTAGGAAATTGTTAGTATAAAGTTTTGATAGCTACAAAATAAGTTATGTCAATAAATTCAGACATGCATATCTAAAATGAAACAACTGATTTAAGCATTTACATCTGCCCTCAGTTTTGACAAACCTGAACCCCTTCAACAATGCGATTATCAACTCCTCGACTATAATTCCACAACAAATCACCAATCTTAGCACCAAAGTCCTTGTGAAGAGCTTCCTACAGAATGACAAGTTTGAACTGTAAACAGCTCAGATAAGAAACTGTAAAAGATAAAGCACGATATAAAGAATAACAAAAAAAAAAAACAGTTAAGTCCCGCAAATAATTAAAAACACTGTAAAACGCGCTCTATAGATACAACAAAAATAGGAATTTTTCCTAATGAAGCTTGATTTCAACATGGTGGGAGAAGATTAACCTTGCAAGTAAAGGATAAAACCATTGGTTATTGAAGTGTATTCAGAAAAGACCTATGTCTACCCCGGTGTCAATAGGTGTGTGGTCTGATAATATTCAAATTTTACCACTATTAGTAGATAAAATTACTTCTTCCACTTCTGAATTCCAAAAAATTCTATTAGGAGTCAGTACACAAAGATTTAAGATCATTTCAATTTTTTTTTTCTAAAATGATCAGTATTTCAAAGTTCAAGTGACAAATCTTCCTATTAGTAATTAGTCAGGCAATTAGAGAAAATCAGAAAAATATAAACAAAGTCAAACAAAGAGAACATGACAGATTTACCAATTTTCTACCAGGATAGGCTCTACCTTTGCAGAAAATTGGATGACATACCTCCCATGTGCCATGGGTTTTCACAAATTCACTTTCAATTGCTAACCTAAAATATTCACTTTTTAAACTGCAATTTAGATTTGCAACTTACAAAGTGATAAAAACTAAATTAGCAATACCATAAATAGATAGTATTTGCAGTACATTCTTATAAATATCTACAGAACAATGTTTATAGTATCATATAAATATCATGCAGAGCAGCACATTGAAATTCATGGTACAATCACCCATTTTATAAAGGCAACTCCTGAAGATGATCCCACGATTAAATCAGTAGTGCATCGTCCTTTTTTGTCCTTCAGGACCTAACAAACTCCAAATCCCAAGTCTAGATAGGAGGATTCAGTAGGTCAATCGTTGGCATAACTTTCTCTCGTCTCATGAGGCCCAAAAGATAAACATCTTAGAAGATTTGCTAATAGAAATACTACATTAAATAGTACAGCAAATTGCTAAGCATTCCCCCAAAACATCATTGAACTTCAATTCAAGCAAACTCAGATAAGATCAGCTGAAAGAAAACAGAATCCTACTTCCATCCAATTGCACAAAAAGGCCAGCATATTGAAATGAATTGCTGTCCAATTCACCTTATTTATGCTACTTGTACTTATAATATATGACGGTTCATACATTTTAGCTGATCAATTAGGGTTATGCACCATTTCCTGCTGAGGAAATAAGAATTTATTTGATCTACAAAGATTGAAAACCACACTCGAAACCAGTGCTCATTAGAGGGGAACACTCATTACACCGTTATCGGTCAGTAGTAGAATGCAGATAGATGGGATAATAGCAAAGAGGTTAATTATGTAGAATTAAGCAATCATTATGCATAAATCTCAATTCTCAGTCTTTTCTCATATCTCAGCATCAACATCATTTACATAGTTAATTAGGAGTGATTTCTACATCATCCAAGGAATCAATAAGAACTGCAAGCAGAACTTTTTGCAGATTAGTCTCTCTGCAAACAGTGTTTTATTTAAAGACATTTATGATAACATCAATTAAAAATCTAAAGGCCGTTAAAGTATTTACACATTTTCATATATTTTGCAAGTCATCATAATTTGGTGTGTGCCCAATTTGCATATATTTGCATGTGACCCAAGGTTGACCCCAAGTTGTCGTTTGATAGGGGGATCTCTCTCTTTTGTTCCACCAAATAAAACAAACACTCTATTCCCTCTTGAAATAAGATTAAATTTTTAATAATTTTTAAATATAATTAAAAAGTAATTAATAAAAAGGGCAGCCCGGTGCTACAAAGCTCACACATTGTGCGGGTCCGGGGAAGGGTAAAAAGTAATTAATATTAAAAAAATTATTCACTACTCCATAAAAAGCTATACTACACTTATTTATTTATCCCAACAAACATACAATAACACTCTTCATTATAACAAAATAGTTATTACCACTAATATATATCATTAAACATAATTAGTGAAATAATAAATTCTAAAACAATTTATACAAAATTACTAAAATGCCCAATGCTAACATCACAACCCCTCCTTTTCCCTTTATTTACAATTAATATAAATCATCAAACATAGTTAGCGAGTCAATGAAGTTTAACATAATTTAAACAAAATTCTTAAAATGCCCTCCACTAATGAAGTTTAATACAATTTAGCTGGATAGGCATTTTAGTAAATTTACCCATCGATCTTTCATCTCTTCCTTAGGAAGTTTGTTAGGAATCTTAACAAAAAAAAGGGCAGCCCGGTGCAACAAAGCTCCCACATGCGCGCGGGGTCCGGGGAAGGGTCGGACCACTTGGGTCTATTGTACACAGCCTCTAATCAAAACAAATTAAAAGTTTTCCCGTCAAAATGATTTTGAAAAAATTCAGAACTTAATCCAACCTCTAATCAAACACCACCCAAGAGTAGCCAAATTGCATTTTTATTAGGTCAGATCTTCCTCTTTGCATTAGGAATTTTATTCTACCACTTTGGCCAGGTATGTCAAAAGTTTAATAGTATATACGCATCAGTTCATAACAATTCTTCGCAGCATAAATCACTTTGTAGCTTTAGGGGTAGTTCATCATGTAGATTATACATGACATGCCCAACAGCCAAAACAAAAACCTATGCTAAAACAGGCCAGCTTGTCAAATGGATATGTCCATGAGTGACTGAAGGTTATCTAAATCATTTTATACAAATTTAAAAAAATTGGAACATTAAGAACTAAATGAACTAAATAATGTAGTGTAGTTAACTACATAGCTATGCTTGAAACAGCCTAACCATGGTGAGAAGTATAGATAAATTGATAAGAATTTCTAATACCGAACAATTCTTTTGACCCTGGGAGCTCAGAGAGCTCCACTACAATGGGTGGCATATATAACAATGACAGCTAGCAAAAGACCAGTCTAAAGGAAGGTTTATAGCAGTTTCAATTAGTATCTATCAGCTTCACACCAGAGAGATTTAAAATACTCGGTCTTTAACAGAAGCAAAAAGCGCCCAAAAAGAAAAGGTTCCAATCAAAAAAGGAAATCTGCATACAGAGAAAAAATTTGCAAGCTTACATTTGATGTCCTTAATATATCTTATATCCTGATGCCAAGGCAAAATTAGGACTCAGGCAGAACAAAAGTTGAATATGTCCAAGTGCCAAGTCTAGATGGCTAAGTGCTAGACAAGTTGTCTAAAACATCCAGTAACTAAAGAACATATAGAATGATAGAACAAAGGCAACCAACTGAACAATAACCCTCTCACTAGTGATTGGTCTAGAAAGGGCTAAGATAGCAGGATATCAGTCTTATCTTACAAACAAAGAGACTGCTTCCACACATTTAAGTTAGAGAGCTCAATATTAAATGAGCATAACATGACTGTTTCTCAAAAAGCATATAAATTTGTCAATTAGGTGATTACAAATTCACATCAGATTATAAAGCAGCCAAATTACAAAAACAAAGTTTTTGTATGCACTTGCAGACATGTATTTGGATAATATTACTTTAATAGAATCTTCAGATACAAAAACAAAAATACTTAACAATGGCAAAACCTTTGAAATCATCTTCAATTGCCCGCATGTTTGTATTTGCCTACTTTTCAACTTTTCCCCAAGAGTATGCCCAATGCCTGGAAGTGCCCCTACTGGAAGCTCCTTTAAATAGCCATCAACCTGCAAGCAAAAATCACTTGATAAAAAAGGGTAAATGACATATGATAACTTATGTGATACATTAAGGCAACACAAGAAACTAAAATCTAATCAATAATAGGATGAACCAGGACCCCTGAAAAAGGTTATATGCAGCCCTAAACAGAAGATTCAACTACAACAGTATGAATCATACAAATTAATTGGTCCATAATTTATATCTGACAATTAAAAAATCAACTCAAATAATTCTTGTATTGCAGATCATGAGGTTTGGATGCATCACAAATGTGCAGTTTCAAAAATAAGGTCAATGGATCTAAGTCATTTATAATTAAAATCATCCAGTTTTGAAACTGACACGAAATTTTGTGGATTGTGTTTCAGACATATGCCTTAGATCCATTGCCCTCTAATTCATACTGAACCTTGAGTGATTCAAATAGTGAATTAGATGATTCGGATGACATTGTTGAGAACATTTGCACTCAAAAGACAAGTTCCTACAAAGGCAACATTCATAATCTTTTAGGTAGTTTTTTAGTTGAGGGATTTAGAAGTAAAGATTTAGAGTCTAGGGATTTCGACTTAGACAAAAATCGGGTGTAAATATGTAAGTCAAAATATTGCATGTTAAAACTAAAGTTGGATTACCAACTTTCACAAGGAAAGTTGACTAGTTCATTCCCTCCCACAAGGTGAGGTTGAGGGTTTGAACCACACCTCTTAACGTGCTTCTAGCGGCTTATCCACATTTTTTAAAAAAATAATAATAAAAAAATAAAGTTGGATTTGGAGATATGCATGTCAGTCACATCCCTCCAACCAAACTAGAGATTGTGTTCAAATTTAAGGTCGGAATTACATAAGCTCCAAATCTCACCAACCAACCGCTATCTTAGTACGAGAAGCAAGAGGAAAGCTTGTATTAAGGCAATAAAGCATATAATGATTAATAGGAACAAGGGTCATGAATCTACTCCAACAAGACTATTGTTTCGGACCATTACAGAAGAAAATCCACGGATGATAAGCACCTCTTCAAAATGAAAAATATAAAAAGTGATTTAGTTGTATTTAGTTAAATTCTTTTGTTCCTTGATAATCAAAATCATACCTTTTTATGGTTGAATATACCTCTATGGCCCCTATTTAGTAATTCAAGTGTTGCTTCTCTATACTGTATCATCAAAATAAGTAAAAGAAAGTTCAACCAAAATTAACTCCGACGTGTAAATAGTTAATTAAATCAAATAATTAAAGTTCGAATGCCTAACTCTAAAGCTAATTTGAGTCCCAAACCCAAACTCATACATGAAAACTGAATGCTCTTTTCATATGTAAAATGGGTTACACCCTGCTAAAGTCATGTACAAAGAAAAATTATATGTTGTCTCAACTTATATTTGTCTTCTTAGAGGTTCCCAAGATAATACGCAGTGTAATAAATAGTAGACGCTTGCTCCTATTAGAAGTCAATGAACCCATATCCCTAAAAAGATATTTAAAATCAATTTCTAACTTAGATGTGTCTCCAAGTGTCTCCTAAGATTGTCATTGAGTATTTTCAATCTCACAGTTCCCCTGCAATCTGTAACAGATATCATGGAACTATGCGAGATTTTAATCAGGCATCAAAAGTATAGTTAATTTCTGCAGGATGTTCCTTCTTGTAACAAATTTTAATGCAAACATGATAAGCTGGTTACTGATCTTGCTAACATAACTCAAATGTTGGAAAACATTAGCATCCAGATACAATCATGAACATGAACAGACTGCCAAGAATTTCATCGCAATGAAGGAAATTGGAATCCATGACAACTCACCCACAATAAAATTTATAAAGCACATAGAAAGGGAAAGATTCAAAGAGGAAAATGCCAAAATATTACCTTTTCAAATGGAATATAATATTGGCCATTAGGTTTAGCAGACTTTGTAGCTAGCCGAGCCAGGAGCAGGTTACCAGCAATCCCAGCACTGGCAGTACATTTTGTAGTCTCAGATATCTCCTTCCTAATAATCATGGCTACTTGCTCAGGATCATTATTGCAACATTCTGTGACATCTAGAAAAGCTTCATCACAGCTTAATGCCTGCATATTTTAAGAGTTAATGTTTCAATCAGAAAGATCAAAAGCTAAGAAAACTCAAATGGCATTACAAGTACGGATATCTGACATCATACATGTCTTATGTTGTTCATGCACTGTCTTATGATTATTGTTAAAATGAAATAAACCTATCAACCACATCTAACTCATGAAAAATTAACTTGAACTGTTATGGCAAACCTGAACCCGGCTGCAATGCTTATGCAGAATACTATAGAATTGGTCAGCAACCTGCAACGTTTCAGAAAAAGAGCCTGAAGACAAATAAATTCACAGTAAATCGACATAAAGTCAACTATAGATTTATGAATAAGGTAAGAAATCATACACAGGAAGCCACAGGCACAAGAAGATGACAGGTGTAAATATTTCTAAATCATGGACAGAAAAATGTATTGTTTACCTCCTGGTATGCTTCAAAATCATAAGGAAAAATGACAAGGTGAGGACAACGAGCCTTGGCATCTCTCACAAACATCCCAGCCCTCACTCCTGAAAACAATAATGTATAACACATGTTTAATGGTTCATGATTGGAAAACAGAGCATAATCAATGAATGAAACCAAACTAAAGCTACCCCAAATTTTTATAGATAATAATTTCTTATTTATAAGAAATCTTAAATATGATGTTTTACATATCAAAAAAATAAAAAATAAAAACTTCCGACTAAAGTTGAGAAAACCATAATTACAAATATACCCTCAAGTTTCCCATTTTACTACATATGTTCCCTTGCCATTGAAATATGTGAATGGTTGTCAACCCAAAAGCCTTAACTATAGTTAAATGTAAACCATGAACGAAGAAAATACTTCTTGAGCAACTATCTTTTCTCCTATCCTTTTCTTTCTTTTTTTTTCTCTTTCTTTTTCTCTCCTCTCTTTTCTCTTTCCGGGCAAAGCTTCACTAGCTTCACCAACCTCACCAAAGGTCATCCTTCTTCAACCAGGAATTAATTTGAGGGGCAAAGAAACTGGCCCATTATTCTCCGTGGCAAAGGTTTTAACAAATCTTGATGGAACCCATATTTGCCTAATGGATACAATCCGCTTTTTTATCCCACCCACGTCTAAACCATTGGGACCTCTTAGAGATTCCAACCAAGGAGCACAGAGATCCCCAAAACACATAGTTTCTCCTCCAAAAATAATCACTTTGGTCGGGGACTACATTAGATAGTTATCTAAACCAATAGGTCTTTGGGTAAATCCCACAAATAAATCGGGGGGTAAAGGAGGTTGTAGCTTAGAGGATTAGAGCACGTGGCTACAAACCACAGTGCCAAAGTTTGAATCCCTCCCCGCTAAGCCTAGCTAAGAAAGAATTACAAGAAATAAAACACAAATATGCAAGGACATATTTGTAAATTTATAATCAAATAAACTTTTAGGAGTATATTTGCAAAGGGTACAATGGTCTTTTCGTAGGGTTGACATTTGTTAACTAATGATTGAACACCTAATGTTAACCCGAAGAGCATATATGCAACAAAATGAGAAACCTGGGGTGTAGCTGTGATTATTGTTTTCTAAGGATATATAAACAATATAAACATTTTTCGAAGTATACCTGCAAAAAAACCCTAACTGAAACAGCTGAAATATAATCCAAAAAAATTTCTTATGAGCATAAATAAAATCATAGGTAAGAGGTAACTATTTAAATAAATAAATAATAACCATAATCTCGTGCAGGATAGTTTGCAGAGGATATTTCTGCTGTTCCTTTAGGATTGTCTGAATGGCACACCGCAACAGGTTTATCAAGTAGCTCAGGGTAATTTCTAATGATCACCGACACAAAAAAACAATCCTAGAAGAGAACAATTAGTTAGTGGCAGTAAAGCAGATTATACATGCAATAAGAGTTTGCAAAGGTGATACAACAGATTACCATATCTATATGAATAATAGCAGGCTTTTTACTGGCATGGAGACTGACACTAGTTTTCTGGTGCTTATTTCCATTCAGCATGTTTGAAAAGTGTTTGCGGTACCGGTTTCTCCATGTTCCAATAAAATGCAGCCTTGAATTCTATATGAGCAAACAATCATTAGAATAAAAATTTTACTAATGAATTTCCACAAGAAAAGTAGAAAGTGCTAATTTTAGTAAACAAAAAAAATTAAACCAAACAGAAAAGCTTAATCGGGAAGATAACAAGAAACTAAAGGGCAGCCTGGTGCTACAAAGCTCCCGCTATGCGCGGGGTTCAGGGAAGGGTCAGACCACTTGGATCTATTGTGCGCAGCACCCTTACCCTGCTTTTTTTTTTAAGAGACTGTTTCCAAAGATAACAAGAAACTAATACAGGAAAAAAAAAATTATCGATCAAACAAAAAAAGAAAATACATTAGGACAAGCCTTCTGAATTCAAACTCATTTTAAAACTGAAATGCCGAAACAAAATAACAATCAGAAATGAATGAATAACTTTTCACCTAAATTAAGTCAGTTATGCATCTACTTTCGCTGGACTATCTCACATGCACATCATTTGCCAAGTAAATAACTCAATAAATGTCCAAAAAGGCTTTCAAATAAATCTGATAAGAAACCCATTCCAAAATGTTTTATGTCACCCCTACTCCATCTATTTCAAGCAGACATCATATTTCCCCCTTTGTTTAAAATTAAAACCAAGTAATTCCTTACTTACCCTATGGCATACACTCTCATCCCCACTGTTATTTATGTTCAGAGTTTGTGCTAGAAGGATGATGGCCTTTGTAATAAAAAAGAACATGGAGGACCATGATGAGTTGATGACCAGTCTTCTGGCTAATCAAGAACCTTGACTAGATTAAGCATGATATCTCAATTAGCAACAAAAAGGCAGTGATAGGTGGAAATGATTTGGTTGTTAGATATAGCAGTCTACATCATTAAAAGATTACAAAACATCCTATAATTTCTTACACTTCAAAATATCAGCTGTTAAGTCCTTTTTCTGCTACCTTTAGTTTTAATTCTAGAAGTAAAAAAATGAAGGAAAAGGAAACTGTGGTCTCATCTATCCTGTTTAGATAAAAAGTGAATTAGGTGAATAACGGCAACCTTTACAGGCTAGGTTCATGATCCTAAAAAGAAGCTCAACAACCAATCGTTAAAGAAAACTTGTCTAACTTTAAGTTTTTCATCCAAGCTTATGACAGTTTAGGCGATGTCTTGAGATAGAAAATCAGAGCATAATCAACTTGCAAAAAGTTTGATACCATAATCCCAAGTGTAGTCATAAGGAATCAAAATTAAATCCTAGGCATCACAACTAAATGGGCTGCAATCCACAGACACCAGTCATATTTTCAAAAAAATCATGAGCCTTAGAATCTAACTCAAAAAAGTATATGACAAGTCACACTTAAAAGTATCATTCAAAAGTAATAATGAATGATCGTCCATCACTCAGAGTATTAAATGAATATGATCATCATTCAAATGGAATATTTAGGCCAGCTACTGACAATAGACCTACCAAGTAATAAATTGCTTATAAAATATTGCAAACCAGGAGCAGAGAATATTGACACAAAGATAACCTCAAGTATGTAAATTCATGGTTATGTAAAGGTAGCAATGCTAGACTTGTACCATATGCAGATAGATTACCGAAACTCAAATAGAAATGTTCAAACCAAATAAACTTTCTTTTACTTTGAAATAATTTTTAACAAAATCTGGATCACTGGAAGTTGAATGGCGTGAATAAGAAACTCTTGGAGACTTTGTATCCAAAACTTCCTTGGAAGTTTTGATATCAAGGTGACTGCTACTAGTCGTATTATCTGGGCTGGACTCAAATGCCTTCATAATACTATTATGATCTCCCCGATCAGTAGGCTTTGAATCTATCATTTCCCCTTCACTCTCCTCCCCTTTATATTGAGAAATATTGCTCTCATCAGATAAGAGTAGGTGCTCCAATTCCTCTTTCTCAGAAGTGAGGTCTGCAGCTTCAGATTGTAAATGTGGATCTTCCAAACTATCAGTATCAGCATGCTTGAGACTTACGGAGCTTTGAGGAATAAAAAAAGATGACAAACTCTGCTGTTTACTGGTTCCATGAGCGAAACATTCTAGTTGATAGGGAACCCCTTAAAAAGAGGAGGAAAGTTGTCACCAACCTTGACAAAATTATATTTGGAAATTAATTCATTTAACTAAAACTAGCCAACTCTTTTGTACAGAAAGCTTGAAAAATATCCACATAACATATTCAGCAAAAGATCTAAACACAATAGTTTACTGTCTAGCGAGCATGACCCAATAATCATCTTCAATGCAAACAAATCATAGAAAATGTATCACAATGAAAAAAGACATCGATGCATTAGATGATCAGAGGATGACTTACTAAGATGTAAAAAATAAAAATTGACATTCTAAAGTTTCCATTGCATCAGCTAAAAATGAACATATTTTAGAAAAATGCACAATCTCAAAGATTTTTTTTTAAAAAAAGAAGACAGTCTTATTGTCGTAGGAAACAAAAATTCATGCACTTTCAAGGGATCAGTATGCTCTCAGGATGACACAACAAAAGCATACACAATGTCACATTCCCTATGTTGACTACGAAATCGGGTTTGCTTTGAGATCAATCCCAATTCCGAATCAACGGTTGAATTTGTTTGATTTGCAGGGCTTTGAACAATGAGAAAGTGAAAGGAGAATCAATCAGACAAGAAATGGAGACAAAGATCTAACGTGGAAAACCCTTGGTAGAGAAAAAACCACGGATGAAAGAGAGAAATTCTCATTTATCTGGGCCTTGAAAGCCATTTTACAAGTGGAAAAGGAAAAAGGTGGATCAATCTTCAGAGAAGCAGAGCTTCGCCATCTATTTTTTTCTTGTCCCAATTGAGTGGGGGAAACTCCCTTTTATAGGCTTCGGTGGCTTGGAGAAGAAGCTTTGGAATTTCAACACGTGTCTTATTGAATTAGACCACGTGCTCTGCCAACTAAGCTTCCAGTTAGGCTTCACCTGAGAGTTGACCTGAGTCTTTCGACAACTGTAACCCTTCTAGAAGGTTTCTTGTAATAACTGGCGTTATCCCGATGAGTTGAGAATGCGTATTGGGGCAATGAGGAGTGCTTCTATATGATAAGTCGGCATTATCTTCTGATATGTGCTCCATTGGTAACTCATCGGCCCGATCTGATCTGATGTGTTAACTCATCGGCCCGATCTGATCTGACATGTTATGATTATGCTTCCGATATTGAGTAACCGATCCGATACGGTATGAGAGATGGTTATTATGATTTGGGCTGATTCAATATGGGCCGACCCAATCTCAGTAAGGGACTTTATTATGTTGACACGTGGATGGCTCTGATATGTTCCATGTGTTTTACCATCTTTCTCCCTGTCACCCTATATTAAAGGTCCCACACTGCAAGCAGCTAGCTAAAAATCTTTCAAAGGGTGCATAAACATGGATATGCAATTTCAGAATAATCAATGGACTTGGCACCGACCTGTCAGTTTATATAACGCAAGTGCTAGTGGAGCAAGCATGCAACCAAAAAAATTCACTCCTTTTTCCAAGATAAATCATTGAAAGATGTAGTTCAGTTACTACGACTACAGCTAATAAAATTGCACAGGAAATATGTTCTTGATAGCTTATTTCTCTCTTTTTATAATAAAAAAAAAGGCAACAAGCACCCCCACGAGGGATTTCAAAGACGTGCACAGAGCGGTACCGCTAGGCCAAGAGGCCTTTGGTATGGTAGCTTATTTCTATACAATTAAAACACAAAGCACTGTGCAAAAATTGAAAACTTACAACTTAATAGCTTATTTGCAGCAACAGAATCAATCACCCAGGCAGGTTTCACCACCGGAAGACCCCGGCTGAAAGACCTGCAATCCAGAACCACAAACACTAAAGAAATCAGGGCAAATTCAAAGGAGAGAAAAACCTAAATGCAACTCAATCTAGTTCTCGACAACCTAAGGTTCCTCATCTTGCTATCGGGCAGGTTGCTACATATGATATGAGTCACATGCTGCCTGGAAAAGTAGTTCTCGAACCTCCCTCCATGCTTAAGCATGTATCCCTTAAGCTCCTGGCAGTACACAATCCCAAAGCCATTGACACATAGACACAGAAGAAGAATCATGAATCAAACAAAGGCGGATCAAGAAAAAGAACCTGACTGGAAGGAATGGTGAAACCATCGACGAAGATGGAAACCCCATGAAAGATTCCCTTGCCATCGGCCGAGTCACGGCCGCTGCCAAACGATGAGGTGGAGGCGGAGGCGGAGGCATCGAATTGGTCACGCAGCTTCCGGTTCTTCTCCACCATGTAACTGGTGCTCGGAGTACATGGGAGGATGATGGTGAGAAATGAGAGAGACGATCGGAAAGGAGAAGAGAGGAGAAGAGGGTACCTTCCGAAATCAGTGAAAGGGGATTTCCATCGACTAGCGGTGTTGTTCTTGGTCGGCCTTCCCCGCTTCCTGGTGGAGCTTTTGGAGGCGGAGGAGGACGAGGCCGCAGACCGGGAGATGGTATCGGAGGAGGTCATTCGGTAGAGAGAAACGGTGAAAGCGAGAGAGGTGGGTTGAATTCATTTAAAAATATAAAAATGAAAATTGGCACTGAATTTCTCTCATTTTCTTTTTTTTTATTTTAAATTAAAATAGATATTATTGAGACTTCTGGTAAATTTTTGATGTGCATATCGTACTATTGCTAATTTCACTTTAAATATCAAACCACAATTTGTATTACCATGAATCAATTTGCTTTTACCGGGTGGGTACTTGAGGGTTTTTAATAATTGAATGTTTACGTTTACATAGGAATTGCCATGTAATCCACGGAGATAAACCTGGATTATGGGCCGGCCAGGTCCGACATGGCACAAGCACGGTCCAACAAATGTTTTTTTCTCAATTCACCCTTGACTTTGACCTTTAAAAATGTTTCTACTCTTACCACTTAATAAACTACCTCTTTCCTCTCTATGCCCTCTTACCATTAAAAAACTCTTCCTGTTTGGATGTACCCATATTTTATAATAATGGGCCTCATTACTATGGAATGGGTCATTACTATGAAATATTCTTTGGGCCCATTTGGTTACCCTTTTTACAAGAAAAAATAACTTTCGAATGGGCCATTACCATAGTAATATGTAACTTTGGTCTAACCTCTTTTTTTCCCCTTTGTTTGTCGCGAGAGTTGTTCAAGAGCCCAGACTGCGAGCTCCTCCTTCACGAGTTCCCTCCAGCCGGCGAGATCCATGGTCAAGTTTTTCCAGTTCCCCGGCCGGCGAGCAGCCTCCTCTCCATCGCAAGCTACTCTGCGGTCCAGCACCTCTTTTCCGGTTTTCCGTCTCTGAGGCGAGTTCGACCCTTTCGCCTCCCCCATCCCCCTTGCTCAACTTAGGTCCATCTACTCTGGGGAAGACCCCCACCAGGCCTTCTCGATTCCTCTAGTTGATATTGATTCTGGTACTGCTTTGCCAAATTATAGTTCTTGATTTTGAGTTTGAGTTTGAGTTCTTGTAGAATTTATGTTAAAAATCTAGTATTTAGCTCTAGGGATGTCGTTGGTTGTATATTGTTGAATCATTTGGGCAGTGTTCATGTGGGTTGAATTTATTTGGTTATATATTGTTTCCCTGTGTTGTTTGTGAAACATGGAACTGTAGATTTGATTTGGATGTGGATTTGCATGTGGATTAGATGCTTGAGTAGAGTCTTGTTTTGGTGTGCTAGAAGGGATGCTAGGAAAATTGTGTATTATTTTTTATGAATCATTGCATTCATAGGTTCTCATTTGAGGGTGTGTTTTATCATTGTTTGCAATCATTTTAATCTCTTATCTAGTATCCAACAAGAGTTCATTTTGGAGCAGTCATAGTGAATTACTTTCCATTTGATGTACATTAATTTAGCTTTTGCCTTCAACCTGTTTCTGTTTGTGGGTTTATTTAGGTACCAAAATTTGAGAATTATCATTGGTAGGAATTGCTATATTTATTTGGATATATTTACAATTGAATGCAGCATGGAATGCACAAATTCATTGATTGCCCATAATGGAAATACACATTAATAAAACAAACATTATATATACATTCTAAATGGGTCAGAAACATCACTCTCAAATTAAGTTCAGACTTTGTTTCATCTTGAATTGTTGCCTCTTCAATTAAATAGATAATATTAGTGTTCATAATTCATCAGGAATACAAACTTACCACACATGTTCTTTCCCAATACCATCTTGAAGTAACCATCCATACCCCGATCAACACCCCATGAATTCTTAACCAGCCAATAAGGAACACCCTTCTCAACTCCATAACCAACAACCAGGACAGCATGATTCACATCCTACAAAGAAAACTCCAACTGCATAGGACATGAAACTGTCCACCACTTCAAATGCAATACTCACTGGTCTAACAACTCTAAGTCTCCAACCGCATGCTTTAGTTCATCTTCAACATTCTATGTAAACAAGTCTTCTAGTGAGCTTCAAATTATAGAAAGTTTAATTATAAAGTTTAATTGCTTACCATGGTGATGTTATCAATGTCTATAACCTTGAGAAGGTAATCATCCTTGACATCCATTGTTATTGAAGGCTTGAGCACAGTCCACTAGTTGATGTTCAGAGATAGTGATGTTCTTTCCAATTGCTTGGCAGTGTGCTGCTTCTAGTGCTCCAGTGGCATAGAAAGTCCAGCATGATCCACAGTTGCCTTGATCTTTAACTGGAGTCACAATTCCTTATACTCTCCAATCTCTCTACAAGAACAAAAGCATCAATTAGGATCAGTTAACTACAAAAATCACAGTAACACATTCTTTTCTGAACTTTAATACCCAGTTTATGTGATTACAAACTCTTGTGCTTTCTTGATGTCTTTGTTATGAATGATAATCAACAAGTGTTCTTACATATTCTTTGTTGGACCTATATCATTAATGGTGTTGTTTATATCTATTATTGGCTACCTATTTCAGAACATATGGCAAATCAAGAAAAGACCGAAGCAAGAGCTAAATGGAATGAAAGTCATAGGGTCATTTAGTCAAGTTATTGGGTGATTCCAATATTCCAGCATATTCATAGGGTCATTTAACGTAGTGTGCGATCGTTTTCCAGTTGAAGACATGATCAAAGCTACAACATTGTTTAAAGATGTCGATAATCATGAATTCTTCTTACATCTTAAGGAAGAACGAAGAGTGGTGTGGCTTCAACTAATGTTTTCAGAATGGATTAGTAGATGTTTATGTAGGATTTTATGTTTGGGATGTTTATGTTCGGAGATGTTTATTTTTGTAACAATGTCTTGGATGTTTATGTAAGATTTTATGTTTGGGATGTTTATTTTTATAACGATGTCTTGGATGTTTATGTAGGATTTTATGTTTGGAGATATTTATTTTTGTAACATATATTGAGTTATTAATAATATAGATTATAAATAAAACATATTGTATTTATAGGATTAAAAAGACAACATTGAAAGCCTTATAGATCTTTCATATTACATTTACTATAGTTACAATAATCCGCCCACATTTGCATTGCTATTTCATCTCTCTTATGAGCACCTGCATTACGTTCAGTGTTCATTGTGCTAACATCATCTCCATACGTATCATCTCCATCGGGGATAGTAATTTCTTCAACTCCAACCCTAATTTCCTCAATGTCATCGGTACCATTGTGTATACGGATGAAATTATGCAGGACACATGCAACAACCACTATATCAATTTGAGAATCTATTGGATGAAAGGTTGCAACTTTGAGTATAGGAAATCTCATCTTCAAGACACCGATGATGCGTTCAACATGATTCCTCAACGAAGTATGTCTCTGATTAAATAGTTCTTTATGATTGCATGGTCTACATTGCGCTCGTCCTTGTTCTTGTAAATGATAACGCACACCCCGATATGGAGCAATGAAATTTGGAGTATTCGTATATCCTGCATCCACTAGATAATATTTACCTCTCGGGACATGGAAGCCTTGGTCGATCGAATGCTGAAGTATCCTAGCATCAGAAGACGACCCTTCCCAACCAGCTCGGACATATATGAAATGGGAGTTAAAATCACATGCAACCATGACATTCTAGGATAATGTATGTTTTCTATTTCGGTAAGGATCTTGCGATTCCAAAGAAATGGTGATCGGAATATACGTCCATTAATATCACCAATACAATCCTAAAAAAATTAACCCATAATTGAAGAAAAAAAAGATTTAAATAAATTGAAAATAGATCATAATTTATATTTTTCATACCTTGAAATATATGGGAAAATTTTGCTACTGTTCTGGATAACAAGTGATGTAATTGTTGATGGAGGTTCTATATATGTTCCAGCAAGTATAGTTATTGTTGGATTTATTATTCGATAATATGTAATATAATTAAAATTATAGAAATATTTCTTTTTCAAGATGACGTGTAATGTAAAAATGTGCATAAAACAGTAAATAACTTACATGTGTTGTATCAATGAAACCGAGTTTAGAATTTAGTGATTCTATCTCCTTAAGACAAATTTCGCCCCAATTTGTACTGTTGGTGTCACGGTGTTTGTCTCCCAAGATAAAATGGTTTTCGTCTTACTATAGTAGTACTCAAATAGCAAGCCCCAGTGAACTCAAAGCAGTAATAGTCTCTCTCAATTATTAGAAAAAGTTTTATGCAAGAAGTGAGTGAAAAAAAAAACAATGAATTGAGTTTGGAAAGGTTTTGCCAAATTTATAGACAAATTAGTGTCTATTCGAAAAAGACATGACTCATTAGAAAGGACACTACCATTCAACGAAACGACACATCTTATTGGAAAAGCACACTCATTCATTGAAACAATGCATCTCATGTAGGAGAGATATGTCCATCTGTTGAAACAAAGCTTCATGTATGAGAGATGTGTCTATTCGTTTAAACAATGCATCCATACATGGTTGCCTTTTCAAGTAAACACTATTTTGTAAAATTGGGTAATCAATTTCTCATTCAATCTTTAATATTTCCTAACAGTTATAGCATTAAGCACTTTACCAAAATAATGGCTAATTGTTTCTGCCAAATGTTGAAAGCGCTCTTATACGTCACGGTTACTAGCGTTATGTGTAAGAGTGTACACAAACATCGCTAGTTGTTCCTCGAATGCAATTCTTTTCGAGTTGTAAAGAAGAGACCTTTCTCTTAAACAATTAGCCAGTACTTGGAAAATAAGAGCCTCCATACGAAACTCTCTCTTACAACGTACTTCATAACCTTCAACGATTTCTCTTACATATGCAGCACCTGTAAATATTAAGGTATGACAAGGTCTACGTTCTGAACTTTCAGGAAATAAAATCGGTAAAGTGGTGAACACGAATTCATCATCATCTTCCCTTCTCCAATGATCCAAATCCATATTGAATACGGGGCTTGAAGATGTGAAAATTTTTAGAGGCGAAGGGAGATAAGTTTACTATTGCAAGAAGAGTGTTGGGTATAAATAGAGCAAAATGGTTAACGACTAGTATATAACGGTTGCTTTTCAACGAATAGTTTACAACGGATAGAATCCAACGAATATTTTTTGAAAAACTCTAACGGCTATTTAAAAAATAAAAAAAATCTAATGGCTATTCTCTTGATGGTTGTGTTGGCCGCGTTGACCTGTGAGCTAGGCATTGGCCATGTTGACCAATCGGAAACCATGAAAAACCAAAACCCTAGAGAGATTCAAGGATCTCCGAAATCAATCTGAGAATTGGGAAGAGGAGAAGAGAACTATAGCAGCGATAGAGGATGAGGCTCGAGAGAAGGGTTAGGGTTTGTATTGTTTTAATTATATTGTCATTAGTGTAATGAGTGTAATTATATTATTAATTAGTGTGATTAATTATGTTATTATGCTGTGATTTATTTAAAGTTTGCCACGTCAGCGTGTCATTTTAACATATTTTAAAAAAAACAATTGCCACATCAGCATATTCTATCAACATGTTTTAAATTCCTATTTCAAAATTATATTATCATTTAAAATAAATTGCCACGTTAGCAAATATGATCACATATAACGCCACGCCGGCAAAATACGATCAGTTGTAAATGAAAAAAATAAAAAAAATAGGTTGTAATTCATTCGTATACCACATGTACTGCCATGTCAGTACTAGAGACGTATTTGAAAAAATACACCAAAATACAAGGACTGTATCAAAGATTCTTAAAATACAAGGAAGAAAATAAACATTGGGTCAAAGAACAGGGACTTAAAATGACTTTATCCCTATGATTAATACTGATAAAAAAGAAAAATCCCTTGTCGAAATAAACCAAAATATGTATATTTAAGTTAATTGTTTATCCCTACTATGTGTAAATGTGGCATACATGACCTAAGCATGTTTAAATACGGTACCTATATATAATTTTTCCACTAAAATGTGCATATTTATGTTAATTGTTTATCCCTAATATGTGCACATGTGTAATAACTAACCTGTGCATGTTTGAATGTAATACCTACTATATATTAATTTTCCAATAAACATGTCAAAATGTCAAAATCTTACGTGAGAGCTTAATACATTCCAAATTGTGCTGATATTTAGATTACAAACACCTCATTTGATCATAACCCGTGTCGATCTCTTTCCTTAAACATTCATATTTTCATGAATAACACTATCCTCACTTTTTTTGAGAGATAATTCTTTAAGTAATTATGTTTATTTGTAACATTGCATTCACATGATATGTATGCATACCCCATCCCTAAGTTTCATAATATTTTTAGAAACAAATATATGTTAAGTGTGGGTTTAAAGGCTCATAGGCCAGCCAAACATATTTCTTAAGAAATAAAGCAACCCTGGTAGACTATAACATATTGATTATTTTATCAATGTTATGCGACAAATGTCACGTGTTACAACAAACATGGGTATGTGTCATAGCTGAACCTTTGTTATTTTTCCGCAATATAAAAACCTTATTCCGTAGGATAATATTTATTTAGTCAACCAATGTTGCACATGTAAGAGGTGTGTTTCATTGGCCTGAGACAAAGCTTGCCGGGCCACTTGCCTCCAACCATTCTCTATCAATGTAAGGACCTTCAACAACATCACCAATGATGTCGGGTGGGCCTTTTTGAGTGTATAGCTGGCCATTGATACCTTTTACAGAAATACCAGGGAATTCTGGAAGTCTTATAGTAGCATGATTAACGGTGAAAGATGCAACGAGGACCATAAACAAGAGAGCTATATGGAAGTTTGCCATTTTTTTTAGTAAAGCGCGGATATTTTTGAGGACTTGGATACACTTCTTTGTGTTTTCCCAACACTTGGCAAGTGATTTATAAATAACCATCCAAGGGATATGGCAAGAAATCCATTAATGTGGAACGCATACTTCCTTAATAAGCAATGACTTAATTTTGTGTTTTGATTCAAAACGTTTCAAGGAATAATCACTTGAATTCATGGTTGTATGTTTCACATTATTTCGGAGTCAAATCTTTGATGCAGTTACATCTCAAAACTCTGACATAATGGAAATAAGATGGTGGTGTAATCGGTAAGGATCTAAATTTTCTTTCAGATATTAGGAGTTTCTCTCAAGATGAATTATTGCAGAAGGTGGGGGAGAACACGTCTTCCTGAACCTCACTTTAGTGAAAATGATCTCTATCACATGAACTATTCTGTTTAAGGTTCATGGAGGATGATCAGGGGGAGATGGGAGTAACAAACCAAAATTAAATTGAAGCCCTAAACATTAGCATAACTAAGGCGTTGAGACCGAATAATAAACAATGGTTTGGGTGAAAAAAATACCAAAAATGTATACCAAAAATCTTCTAGTCATTCCAGTTCAATCTTAATTAAATAAAAAAAATTATCCTTAACATAAGTGGAGAATTAGTAGGGAGCGCTTGTGACAAGAAAACATTAGTCAATAACCTACAAATAATTTCTCCATTTTATAATCATTTCTTATCTACATTAAAGCATGATAAAAGTCCTTTGCCTTAGATATCTTTTAATCTACTTTGTGAAATTGTTAATACTAAATAATGGAGTCTGCCGAAATGACTATGCACAATGTACAAAATGAAATTGTGGTGTAATATCAACATGAAATCCAAATGTTATTAATTTCAATTGTGACATATTGTATACGAATATTTTAAAATTCATATAAAATGGTTGGAATTAAAAATTAGGGTGGCTTTTACAATCCTCCCTCATTATAAAAATTTCGTCCTCTAAATTTGTATTTTGTATTATTCCACTCGGTGGAGGACGCCTCATACAAGCACTATTTGCATTCATGCAACTCTTCAACAATAAGGGTTGTACGACTGGGTTTTACTAAGAAACACTCAGAGTGCCAGTTCCTACCAGCTATCCTTTCTCAATCCTTTACTGCCATGAATTTCACACCTGCTAGCCATGGGAACTCAATTACTCCTTCCTTGGAAGGTTTTAGATTCCAGACATATTCTCATTTTGAAAGAAGAATTGATGCATTGAAGAAGAATCTCCAACCACAATTTCTTTCAATCCATACTCATGCAACATCCTTTGGAGGACCTATGTTTGAACTAATTTACTAGAAGACTAGGTCTGTGATGGATCAGCTAACATCTCAGGTGCAATTTCTAAACTATGACATTTTGAGTATGCAATCATATCACATGTTGGTCAGTAATATGAGTAAGGGAAGGATTAAACCTTTATCTTATTCGTGATTGCAAGGTCATTGACCCCCCACTTATACTCGAGTTATTAGTGCATGAATGTCTCAAATAGTATAATCTAGGTATCAGAACCCATATAATGGAACAATCCATGCCTGACCCATGTAGAGCTTTACTTGTGCCCTAGTTGTACCATGATCCCTTATCCAACACTTCATTCTCACTAAACCATAATCTGTGTGCAAAATACTCTTTTAAGAAGTGTATTTTGTTAACGCCTGAGGGTTATTCAATAAAATGGTCAAACAGATGGCATCTTAGCACTTCAGCTCAAGAGCACTAGCAATTAAGAATTATACTAACCTTGTCCATGCATTTGAATTAGGCAAGCATGCTAGCTACCTATAACCCATGGCCAAGTGCCAATGCTTAATGAATAATATCAAAGCCAAATTTTGGGCAATAGTCTTCCAAGTATAACATGCATAGGGTTTCCTAACCCATAGGAGTGGTAATGCATGACAACACTAGGATCTCCATCATCACTCTCAAGGTTGTGTTAAATGACCCATGACTTGTGTCTAATAGCAAGGATTCTTTTGTTGAATGTTCCATGGTCATATACTAGAATCTTTTCCATCACCCCATAAGCATTTTATTCACTATAACCATAGGGTCATAAGGCAATTAGTTTCCAATCCTTCCCTGGAAGTAATTAACTTATTTATTGTACTTGGGATGGTTATGTGTTGCTTCATGTTCACAATGCTTAATTTCAGGTGAGGATCAAGCCATGGGGTTGTGTATCCACTACGCTTCTGCTGCAGAACTCTGATATACCATCTACCGATGTTCCTTCTTTACTGATAGTATCCCCTCAGGTAGGTCATGATGTTGAGCAAGATATTCGACCTTGCAGAACTTGGTGTAAAGTCGATCTTGCCTCAGTCTTTGACAAAATCCTCAGACATTTGTAGAGGCTTTTAGTAATTTGTAAATCTTTGAGTCTCTGGTCACAATTGTAAACACAAAGATGCCATATATTGATTATTATTAAAACCAACATAAGTGATATGTTGTTCAAGCACACTACTTATAATACTCACAACTCACAAGAAGGAGGAATAGTTCTCATGACACATGACTTATAATAAGGACAACCATCATGAGTCGTCTACCAAATAGGAATCCAGTTCCAGAAACAACAACTTATATTCCGCAAAATACTAGTTACCATTGTACTACTTAGCCAACTTTAAACATCAGAAGGTCTCTATACCCTGGGTACATTTGTAGTCGCTGCTAATGAGCTGGATACGGATGACTGCTCTTCTATAGTCGTATTCCCCCCTCCTATCTTCTGGAATTGTGGGTTGCCTCAATCCTTGCGCAATTGAACACTACGACACATCAAGAGGGATTGGTGGTCTGAACGATGGACCTCGCGATCTTCTACATCTTGCTTACATAGAAGGAGGTCGTGGACACTGAGCCACCCAATGGTCCATGTTGCCATATCGAAAGCACTCATCGGTGACACACCTGCACTCCATCAACATGTGTGACCCTCCATAAAGATCGCATCTAACTTGTCGAGCCCCACTAGTTGTCGGGCTTCTGACTTTATATTTGGGTAGTGTGGGGGAGATTATGTTATGAGTTCGAGCCCTACTCATTATCCTTGACTGTCTTGAACTATCCCCCTGTATCAGCTGGACATGTTGTCTTATCTCGCTGACCAATCCTCTGATCTTACGTGTCAGATCCGTAGGTGCTCCGGGAAGGACTGCCCCTCCTTGTCCCATCTCAGTGGTGACAGGGGGTAGATCTGCCTCCACCCTCTGGGGTTCTTCTACTCCTGGTTGAGTGGATCCCTCCTGCTCAACCACTATGTCATCTGAGGAAGAACTCACCACCCACCTACGGGGTCATCCTAATCTTCTTGGCATGTTTTACTGCCAAGCAGTAACAGGATCAGTTAATTGTTTAGGAATCTATTCTACCCAGTCCCACATTCTCAGGTTATCAGGATTTCTAAGTCACTAGGTCAACTAAGGTAACTTTTATATGTATCCCTCTAATACCACCTCAACTACAATGGTCAACATACAAGTGGTATTTAATTATGAAAGTAGCTAAGTGTTTTGACTACTTAGGCAGATGCATACACTGACAAGAGTCGCTAAAACTATATTCATCTTTACTAGATCTTGATACTAAGTTGTGAGAGTCATGACAGGGGATTGAATACTGCTTCTAAAAAAAAGTATCCAACAATATAAATGTACTGTAAGTATCACTCCCTGAATCCGACCCGGGGTCGAGCACACGACAGACGCCGTGTACTTATGGGGTTGCCCCTTAAGTACGCAAGACACAGAATCAGAAATAGATATTAAAACAGGATTAACCATGATAATGTAAACAAAATCAACGGAAGTAAAGTACAAAAGTTCATAAATCCTACATAAGGATCAATAAATACAAATTATTATCATAGGTCCTACACAGGGTTCCTCACTTAGAATAAGGATGAGGTTCGCAGACCTTAACTCAAAATCCCCAAACATGCTAGGTCGTCTCATGGGACTTCCTCCTATGTCCCAATTCTAGCTAATCGTCATTATCTGAAAACAAGGAAAATAAGTATGGGGTGAGCTAGAAAGCTCAGTAAGCACTCACTAAAGACATGTAGGCGTTCTACCAAAAGCATTTATAAAATGATACTCAATCAGAAAGCAGTAAAACATACCATAGTTGGTCTTTCAAAGATCATTGAACGTGTTGACACATGAGCTAGACATCGGCTGTATCTGATCGTGTTAACACAGAAGGTAGGCACTGGCCAGGTTGACATGTGTTTGGTATTTCGGATTTATACTATAACTTTACTGTGCTTTGTTTACATCTCCCAATATGGCTATGATTCTATTATGTACCCAACCAGTGGGAGTAAGCATTGCTTTTGTCGATACATATATGTTGTATAGCGCTATCAGACATTCTGTGCTCGGGAAGCCGAGGGCATATAAATAACATGTTTGACATTCTTATGATTCCGCCCGGGAGAGGTAGAGGGTGATACATTATGTTTCTGTTATGGCCATAGAATATTCGGGACATTGTATTATGTGGATTGTTTTGAATATTTGTGATTTCTATTTAAGTTATGTATCATTTAAATTTCAGCACTCAGCATGATTTATTATTTGATTTTGGAGCTTGGTTTGAATATAAGCTATATAATAAGTATTTCTGACATATCTTTAAGGATTAATTCCGATACAGTTTTATTTGAGGTAATCTAATCGGAATGTTTTAAACTTATGCATGACTTCCTTATTTTTTAGTGGATGCTTACTAGGCTTTTGAACTCATTATGTGGTTTTTCCTTCTTTAATATTGAGACACTTAGCTAGACTCGGGGTGTAGGAGGGGACTTTCTGCGGAGTGGTGTGTATTGTGTTGTGGTGTGTTGTACCTCATCATATATTCATATATGACTACATGTGTGATTTGTGGTACCTTTTCATGAACTTTATGTACCTTTGGACCCTTATGACTTGTAGGGTGTTTGTTATTAAACCTGTGGACCCCTTACGTTTTATGGTAAAAATACATTTTTGGTCCATGTATTATAGTATACTGTTTATTTTTGTCCCTATATTATGAAAATGTTTATTATGGTCCTTGTATTTTTGGAGTTTTGGCAATTACGGTTCCTAGGGATGACGTGGCAGTCACCTAACATATGGGTTGAATACATATATATTTTATTATGATGTCACAAAAAATGAACTTTAAATATATTAATACGAGTAATGTTGATGTGTCGGTTGATGTGGCACACCACATCAGCAAAAAAATATATTAAAAAAATCTCAAAAAATCAGAAAATAAAATAAAATAAAAAATCTGTAGCATTTTCCTGATTTTTTTTATTTTTTATTTAATTTTTTTGCTTATGTGCATACCACATCAACATGGCTGCGTGGCATGCCACGTCAGCCGACACATCAGCATTACTCGAATTAATATATTTAAAGTATGTTTTTTGCCACGCCAGCTGCCACATCATAATATATATATAGGTCTTCTACTATCGGTACGTAGGATCAACTGTCTTGATCAGCCTCTCGATTGGAGGCGTGTTTGAAGGATTTCCAACCGTATGGATGGGAAGATCATCGAAAAATAAGCTAGCCTGTCAATTTTCATACAATTTGGTGACCGTTTTGTCCTCCCATTTAATGGTTGAAATTTTGAACCGTTAAAATTTTTCTAAAATAAAAACTGTTAAGTGGGAGGATCACCAAATTATATGAAAATTGACAGACTAGCTTATTTTTCGATGATTTTCCTATCCGTACGGTTGGAAATCCTTCAAACATGCTCCAGGTGTCAAAATGGGAGGCACAGTGATCTGATCGGCCTGATAGTAGACGGACTGTATATATATATATAACCCATGTCAGCCCTAAAGACCGTAATTACCAAAACTTAAAAAATATAGTAACCACAATCAACATTTTCATAATATAGAGATTAAAATAAATAATATATTATAATATATAAATAAAAATATATTTTTGTCAAACATGAGACTCAGTATCAATAGACCAAAACATCCTTGGTATGAACATTAAACAGTTGGATCACACAATGCTTGCTTGCATTTCAAATAGAAAAAATAGATATATTCCATAAAGAAAAACACTACCAAAAGATGATCACGTACAGCTGTACAAATCCAAATTGTGGTGTAATATAAACATGAAATACTTTAAAAAACAAAAAATCTCTTGTGTAGTTAGTTGTCAAAAGAGTACTCTTGTTTTTCCTTGCCATGATCAACTGTGCAAAGCGATCTCAAAAAGATCAGATTCCGCATCAGCAGTGCTCTCATCGCCATTAGCAATGCTGGTCTTGCTACTGCTCCGGTTCTTGCTCTTCATCATGATATCATACCAATCCGTTTCCAGCCTTCCAACAGAGAAAAGCTCTCGGCTATCTTCATAGCCGGCAATGGACGCGGTTACGTCCGGAGATGATCTTATGAAGCACGGGTTCGTTGTGCGCCGGGCGTTCGCCGGGGCGTACTTGAACGCGCACTGACCGAGGTTTACCAGTGCCATGACTTGGGCGTTAGCGGCAATGACCGGGTAGAGCGGGTGTTTGTAAACGTCGGAGTTGCAGTGGATGACGTGCACCAGCTCTGAGTCGACGGTTAGGAACACCAACTTTTTGCTTGGGTTGAACCCGCAGCCGATCACTCTGTTCACTCCTGTCCATTCCCCTCCTTCTGATTCGAATACTAATTTCTTCCCTGAAATGCAACGCATGTAAATTACATGAGTTCGATTGGACATAAAATGAAATTTAATATTTTTTTTAAAAAAAAATTTAAATTAAAAAATAAATTCTAATTTTTAGTAATACACAAATTTTCATTCATCTTTACTTTCTATCCAATCAAAAATAATAATATAAATATATTTTATATCACTGAATGTATATTTTTTGAATTAAATTATTATTATTTTTTTGACAAAGACGGCGGCAACGCAGCATCCATAAGCATGTGTCCTCATCTTCCGGTCGTTAGGGTTCAAACATTATATTGTCCCAACCAATAAAACCATACTCAAAGGATCGATACCAATAGACAAAGAGGTTGTTGGTTAAATTAAATTAAATTACCTTTTTTGAATCCTATAATTTTATCCTTCTAAATTAATTGATTTACATCAATTTTCACAAAAAAAAAAAAAAAATTGGCCACCTCACTCAAGTTGTCCACATTTATAAAAATAAAAATTAATTAATTGATTTACAAGTCACTCACTCATAAACCCTAACACAGTTTCCAATGAAAAAGTTTTTCCCACCAAAATCCTTAATTAAGATTTAAAAATATAACCCACCAATATATAAATACATCATTTATCTTTATAAATTAATATTTATTTTAAAATTTCCCTCCAAAAATTTTAAAACTTTTCAAAACTTATTCCTATACCCAAGTGGGATAACCCCCCAACCAAACACAGCCTAAGTGGGTTCCATAGTAACTAAGAACCACAATGCTCAGTAGAAAACTTAGGGCTAAACTATATATATGGTTTGAAAATTAAATCTATGCTAATCTCTAATACCAATAAACTAAGAAGAATTTAACATATATAATCACATAATAACCTTAAGAAACTATGCAAAGATAAATAAATAAATAAATACACATCCTTAATTCCCTAGCAAATCAGAAATAAAAATTCTAAAAATCCAACAATTTGTCCAGATTATATCTAAACTTTCTAAACTTTCTAAACTTTCAGTTTGGATTATAATCTCTAACACAAAAACACACTATAGAAAAACTCAATATAAAACACACATACCATCAAGGCAGACAGAGCCATCAGAGTGAAAACCAATGGATCCTGAATAAGTCCCAGGTCTCATCCTGCTCGCCTGAGAGCTTCCTCCAATGCTCAAACCCAAGGAAACAACAGCATTACCAGTATTAGGCTTGCTCTCTTCTATTGATCTGATAGGACTAGCAAACTCCACAACTCCACCACCACCATTCCCAGACTCTGTTGGAGCTTCAGAGGAGTTCTCTTGAATCAGCTTCACACGGTCGCCTTCACTGGAAGCAGGAGCTCCTCCAACCTTGGAACGTTTACTGTTCCTATGAAGCCGCGGCGGCGGAGGACTCTCTAAATAAAGAATAGAAATCTCAAAATACGCTTCTTGAGGGAACGAAGAGGTTGGGAGAGAAGGCCCGGGGAGAGGAAGACTCATCCTCGCAATAGAACAAGGAAGTTCATCGTCACCGGAGGTTTGATGAACCCCCGGGTTAAGCGTCACGGTCTGCATGAATTCCGATGATCCTTGAGGGATCTCCCAGTTGATGTCCGCCGAATCACGCTGCTTTCCGCCATCGCAAACAGCGCAAAAACCCCAGCGCAGCTGGGGCGACCTGAGGGAAGGGAGAGAGGATCGGCCGTGGAAGGCGAAGCGGAGCCAGCCGTTCTCCACGGCTTCGGTGATGAGCCGGGGATGATCGTCCCAGTGGAACGAAGGTAGTTGATCGGGGTTGGGGTGATGGTGGTGATGGTGGAGCTGGTGGAATCGGAGGCTGTTCTTGCTGTCGAATTTGATCGGAGAGAGATGGAATTTGGTGAGCCCGGCTTCCAATTTCTCGGATCTCGATGCGGCGGAGGGATCGGTGGTGAAGGGTCTGGCGGTTGAGGTGGAGACGCGGCCGCGGCGGCGCCAGCAGAGGAAGAGGATGAGGGAGAGGAGGAGGATGAGTGCGCCGGGGATGACCCCGGCGATCAAAATCTTGGTCCAATGTTTCATTTTCTATGGAGTGATGGAATGAGGAGGAAGGAGATGCATAGCTGTTGTTGTTGTTCTGTTCTGTGAATTGTTGTTGATTCAACGGGGGAGTGAAGGATGGATTAGATAGAGTCCAATTGGGCCGGCGGGGGTTGAATGTGGACCGGCTCAAAGTTTGTGCACCTGTTTCAGAGACGTGAAACTTGTTTTGTTTATTTATTTATTTATTTATTTATTTATTTATGTGTTTGTGGGTTTTTTTGGATGTATACCCCTCTAAAATTTTAAATTATATATATACTCTAATGAAGTTTTTGCTTTCATGTTGAGAGTTTTTTTATACACAATCATTTAAAATTGTTAATTAACTATCATTTTCATTATTATATTTTTTTAAGATTAAAGCCATTTTTTGTCTTGTACTTTGTTATAATGCTCATTTCGTCATTGTATTTTAAAAATCACCTTATACTTTAATGTTTTTGTTTAAATACGTCCCTGGTGCTGATGTGATAGCATAGGTAGCATACTAGCATATAAAATGAATATAGTTAATTTTTTATTTCAGGGCAATGTACATGTGGCATATTTATGTTGATGTGGCATGCTGACTTGGAATGACAAAATTAATCTTTATATTTTTTTTATTGATGATGTGGCATGCTAACATCCATGTAAGCGTGCCATGCCAACATAAGTATGCCATATAAGCTGGCACATCAGAAATACAAGCCACTTATACACTACCCTAGAATAAAAAATTAATCGTATTCAATATGTATGCCACTTGTTCTGCCATCAACACTAGGGATATATTTAAACAAAGGGTTAATTTTATTTTACACACCTGAACTTTACTTTTTTTGCACTTTGGCACCTCAACTTTTTTAAGAATGTAAGATACCCCATAACTTTTTTTTAAGTGCCTAAATGGCACCTATGACTGATTTTGCTAACTAACAGTTGTTTAACTAAGTTAATTAAATCTTAATGAAAACCCTAATTTCTAAAATCCTTTGTTTCCCAAAATACCCCTCCCATCTTCCTCCTTCCCCCATGGACGGCTTGGGACCAAGGATGAAGATAGCTCCACTTCGCCGGAGGAGCTGGTGGTTTTTCGGCGAGGTGAGGCCGGAGGGGTGGGTGGTGATTGGGAGGGTTGATTTATGCTATAACCGGCTCTCTAGAGCGACGCCGGAGGAGCTGGCGGCGGTGGAGAGTTTGTACCTTAATAAAATTTTGGTTTCCACCGGAGCCAAGGAGGAAGAAAGAAGGGTATTTTGGGAAAAAGAGGATTTTAGAAATTAGGGTTTTCATTAAGTTTTAATTAACTCGGTTAAATAGTTGTTAGTTAACAAAATTAGCCATAGGTGCCATTTAGGCACTTAAAAAAAGTTGTGGGGTATCTTACATTCTTAAAAAAGTTGAGGTGCCAAAGTGCAAAAAGAGTAAAGTTCAGGTGTCTAAAATAAAATTAACCCTTAAACAAATACACCAAAATACAAGAACTGTATCAAAGATTTTTAAAATATAGAGACGAAAATGAATATTGGGTCAATGTACATGGGCCAATAATGAGATTTATCCTTTTTTAATGATTTTTTGTATTTAAAATTATAATAATATATTTATATTTTTCATTCTAACATTTGTTTTGAGAGAATAGAAATTGTAAAATATTTAAGTGAGGGATAAAAAAGATGTTATAATAAAATAGAAATTATTCTAATAGAAGGAAGGCAATTAATGAAAATAATGTAGATGGCTCCAACCAGCTGTTATACAATGAATGTAGTCGTAAAGATGGGGAAATCAGATATTATTAAATATCATGATATGTCCACACAAATTATGGTATGAAAATCATAATTATAAATGCCCAATTTTGATAAATTAATTATGGAATGAGACGATCAATGGGTTGATCTCAAATGAAAATGTGAGTAATAAAAAATACATTTTGTTGAATGTGATCATACGCAAAGAGACGATCTGCTTCTCCATATTCTTTGTTTGCTCATGAAAAAGGAGATTCACAATAATGTGTAAAGCACTCTGAATGTTGTAGTAAAGTGGAATATAGTAAGCATGAGAACACTCAATGAATAAAAGAGTTATTTGAGGTAGACAACTTCATTACCATTGCCAATCATAGGTCTTTTTTGTTTTTTGGATTGTAAATTATAGTTTAAGACCTTGAGTAAGTAGCATGTTGATAATAATAATAATAATAATAATAATAATAATAATAATAATAATAAATAAATAAATAAATATTATTATATAAAATTATTTTTAAAAGTATTTCTTACAATAAATCCTAAAGTTTTAAGTTTTTTTACTAACTAGTAGATTTTCTTTTTTTATATATATAGAAATGGATAAACCATATTTGATTGATTGCATAGCAAAAATTTATAGTACAAGAGTATAAAGATGTAGATATCTCATGGATCAGGTTCTCTAGGATATCCTGGATGATCTCCGGCCCAACTATACCTGCCCTCCTCCTATAGCCGATAGTCACATGGTTCAGGGTGTCCTCTAAATCATCTCCCAGTGGTGAGTCCAGATCCTC
This sequence comes from Dioscorea zingiberensis, assembly GCA_026586065.1. NCBI lineage: Eukaryota > Viridiplantae > Streptophyta > Magnoliopsida > Dioscoreales > Dioscoreaceae > Dioscorea > Dioscorea zingiberensis. The sequence continues at coordinate 33,428,278 of CM048825.1, read as the reverse complement.
CCGGGTGAAACCCAAGCTCCTCTTCACGATTGTTTTTAATGCCACCAGCTTTGATTTCTTGGATGAGTACGCAACATTAAACCAAGAAAACATTCGGAAGTCAATCTCCCTAATGGTTATGGTGAAAACGCGATATTTATCCTAAAAACATCATCAGTTTCTCACTATCCATACGCCTCAGGTGATTATCGGGACCACTAAGCTTCAAGACGAACCTTTTCTCCTTCTCCACCTCGATCTGGATCGTTATAACTACTTTTTTTTTTATAAAACCCCAAAAGGTATTTTTTTTTAATCCGGTCCACATGAACACTAATATTGAGATGATAATTGAATATTTAGTTGATGGTAGACTGTCCAAAGAATTCATAGTATAACTCCATTGGAAGAGCAATATTTAATTGCCAAATTAAAATTTTATGTACTTAGTGATTAAAAAATTCAAATGATATTAAATTATTTTTCACTACATGGTCATTAATAGAAGGCTAATAGGAAAAAAACAAAAAACAAACCTAATCAAGGAAATACATGAATTCTAAAGAACACTAGACTTGAGAGATCTCATCCCAATCAATGAGTGCCCCAACCAAACCGTACTCAATCAACCTGCCTTGCAAAGTGGTTGATGGTGGGGTTTCAACAATTAATAATTAAATAGTTAGTTGTCGTCAAGTATTGCATGTGAACCAACAAAATTTCTAAGTTTGTAGACAAAGGGGACGTTTATCTTGTCTTTCATATTGAAAAAGTGGGTTGCGTACGCTAACCAAAACCTTGTTGTTATGTGATGGTGAACTGGAAAAGTACTAATCCAAAGTCTTGACATCGTTTGAAGTTTTCATGCATGAATTGTTGCTTTGTCAACATAATCATGGCGTGTTAAGAAAGGTGGCAAACCTGTGCATTGATTTGACGGTAAAGAAAACTTTAATGTTGAAGGTTTAGAGTTAATTTTGGTTTAAATATTTTTAAAAATATATTTTAATGTGAATGGAGAAGTTAGGTATAATATTTTTAGAGCAAATTATTTATAGGTCCCTGAAACAATACCTAAGTCCCTACCCAACACACTATTTGCTACACCCCCCAACACCTACCCCAGAGACCTAAGGGATATTGGCACTGTTTCAGGGATCTATTGTTCATTATCCAATATTTTTAAAGATAAATTAAAAAAGTCATATGATTTCACAAATTTACACAATATGGAATATAATTTTTTTTTTAAAAAAAAAAACTTATGGTTTCTCCAGCTAACAAAAAATCGGAATATGAGTCTCTTGACGAATTTCATTCTCAGCACTTCCTTTTATGGGCTAAGGAATTCACTACTACTCATGGGCTCAAGACCTTCGTTTTGGCTCAAAAAACAAGAGAAAACAAGTCAAATTTTTTTAACACAAATTATCCCTTTTTTGTAAATCCATCAAATCACATGATTTTTTTTTGTTAAAAATTTTATGGTTTTTTCTTTTTGTTAATTGGAGAAACCACAAGGTTTTTTTTTCAAAACATATTTTTTATTTTACAAATTCGTGAAACCATATAGTTTTTTTTATTTTTAATTTACCCTATTTTTAAAACTGAAACTTGTGTTTTTGGAGGCATTATTCTTGTCAATTTCTCTTTTAAGTTTAAAAAGTTTGTTTTTACAGAAATAATGTCTTGTTGTAACATGGTTAAGTTCACAGTTCGCATTAACCTGGTTGTTAAAGGACAGAAGGACTCCATGCTGTGGCATCAAAGGTATGGACATCTTCAAGGACTGAAGCTGTTGTGTCAGAAAGACATGGTGTTTGGATTACCTGACATTGAAAATATAGATATCTGTGAAGCATGCATTTATGGGAAACTAGGGTTGTCAAACAAATAGAGCCTGTTTGGGGTGGCCAAACATAAGTTTGATTCAAAATTGGTAGTTCATATTATTGAATTTACGGACTGGAATTTGTGGAAAGATTATCTCTCAAGTCTATTTTAGAAATGTGCAGGTGAATCTATATAAGCCCACACCCAATCGAGCCTCTTCCTTCCGAAAAGGAATAATAGAGTAACGTGATCTGATTATGGCAAGCATGGTAGCAACACTAGAAACAGGGAAAACAATTAGAATCTGTTTCGACAATTAGATCAACACAAATAGTCTCTGTAGATTATTCCTGGAGTTACACATACAATGGATAAAAGCGGAGCACACGATACTGGCCGGTCTCTATTTAAAATACAAAGTTTCCAAGTATTCCCACCTTTGCAATTACAAACCTCAAGAGTTGCACCCTAATGGAGTGATCTATTGCATTGCTAATCCAAGTAATAATTTTGCATTATCTAACAAATATTTTCTCTGCAATTTGTTGAATTTAGCCACATCCACATACTATTTCAGGTCTGGTTCAAAGGTTGATGGGAATATAATCCCACAACTCCTTCCCGATTAAGGAACTCTTCATAGCAAAACTCCACGGAGAGCAATTGCCACCATTTAGTCTAATCGAGAAGACTTTCAAATTATCCATGGTTGAAATTGAATCCATGAATCAACCAAATACCAATCAAATTAGATTACTAAGATTTAAATCAGCTAAAATCCAAACAAGAGATCCAAATTTCTATAAATTATACCAACCAAAATAAGAGATCAATTGCAAGTGCAGAGCTTGCGAGGTTGTCTTCAGTGCAGAGAGATGCAAAGCCCTATTCAGAAACTAGAGAAAAAAAGCTATAATACCATGTGAATCAAGTTGAGATTGAGAGGACTCAAGCTTTCATTGATCAAGCCTACAGCAACAAGAAGCAAAATACAATCCTTGGTTTTGAACCAGACATCATACAAAAGACCTATAATAATATTACAAGAAAAGACCATAATGGCCCTGGTCAAATAGGAAAAGTACATATATATAAACACTCCCTGACATATTTTAGGTGATAAAATAATTCTGAAAGAAACACACGGAGGGTTCTTAAATTCAGATGCTAATCCTAGCATTTCATGGTTCTAATAAGTTCTAATATTTCAGTATATTCAACATGTGTCAAAATGTATCATTCTCTTGTTGCATCATTTTGGTTGTGTTTATAGCTCGGAAACAATAAAAATAAGGGGATAATTAATTGTGAAAGAACTACGATTCTCTGGAGTAAGAGTTGCATCTAAATCATTCCTTTCAAAGGGTTTTTTAACTTAAGTTATTATTCCCACTTAATACACAGTTCTATAAGGCAATAACTTGTTTCAATAACCTATGATGCCCTGTAGACAAAAACTATATGCAATGAGATTTAATTATACATACGGGAGTGATTAGAGCCAAAATAATGTAAATCAGTCTCCTTCACAAGTAAGATCCTAGCTATATAAAGAGATGGGAGTAGGTTTAGACATACCTAACCTGGCATCTAAAGCGGACACATTGAAATGTCTTAAACTTCAGAAAGAGATTATTTTGTTAGTCCTGTTCCATCGAATTTAAATGATTGATGTAACAACTACATTAACCAGAATAACCCAACCTAACACCACCAAATTAATAGCAGAGGACTCAGCATTCATATACTCTGAATTCTTGCAACCAAATACCCTAATACTAAACAAATCAAAGGTAAATAGGTTTCCCCAGGCCATCATTTACGAAATAGAACTTGCATGATTCAGTACATGGCACCAGGTTTGGTTTGGATGCATGATTTCTTCCCTTTCATCGGACACAACCAGCCAAACTAAAATTCATGGGTGAATCAATTGATGGCACCGGGTTGTCTTCGCCCAGCGCCGACAATCTTCTGTCTGGTGTCATGGTTCATTAGTCCCTGCTGCTTTTTTGGGAAAAACAAACTATTAGTAGCTCTATATTTGAAAACAGATGATAAAATAAATCTACAACTTATGCCTTCAGAACAATATCCATGGGCAAGAGTAAGTTCGGTCATTGCCTTTCCTATAATCTGACAAATTAGCAACCATGTACAAAACAGGCTACCCATCGAGACCATCAAGTTCGTGGCCTCACCCTCCTGCCATTCGAATCACCACCATCTGAGAGTTGGCCCCACACACTCCGGCTCTTTCCACCACTGCTGCATTCCTCTTCACACCCTGCAATTATCTTTAGAAGTTCTGACTGTAATGATGGGCAATTATCTTTCAAGTACTTGAATCCATCTGACTCCATCACAGCTGCAGGTGGACATAAGTGACATAAGGAAACAATCCAGAGGAAAAGAATCAAATAGGTCTCAATGACGATGTTCTGTTTGCAGCAGTAATTACATATATCACAACAGAATCAGCAGTATGGAGACAGAGAATCCATATAGCCGACCCTATCTAGTATGGGATTAAGGCTTAGTTGTTGTTGTACATGATTAGCAGTAAAATGAATGGCAAATGTCAACCAATAAGCCTAGTGCATTTGTATCAATTGGCTGTATTTTATCCAGTCCTTATAACCATCAAAGTCAGATCCTGGAATTGGAAATTGTTTTGACACTAGACTAGCAATAAGTCAAGTCCTTATAAACTTGGGCTGTTCCATGTATAGCATGTAAGATGTAGTTGAGCAGAATTCCATTATCTTCTGGTATAAGGCAGCTCTCTTAGCTAACTAGATCTACTTTTAATGAAAGAAATCACTGATGTTGCAAAGATTGTGCAAGCATTTATAAAGTTCGGGGCTATGTTCAGAAGATTTGCTGTATCCTGGAGCTAAGGCTGAATATTCTTCAAATATAGCTGCACAACAACAAAAAGGGCAGTCCGGTGCTACAAAGCTCCTGCTATGTGTGGGGTCCGGGGAACAGTCAAACCACTTGGGTCTATTGTACGCAACCTTACCTTGCTTTTTTTTTTTTTTGCAAGAGGCTGTTTCCACGACTCAAACCCGTGACCTCCTGGTCACATGGCGACAACTTTACCGTTGCTGGACAACAACAAAAGTAAGATATAAATTCTTGTGAAAATGTAAAGCAATGTATCACTAGGGATTGCCTAATAGTGCAGTATGCACAATAGAGAGAAATGTATAGACAGGAGGTTTATGAGCCAATGAAGCAGTCACAGTCATGAGCTAAGCAGGACAAACAATAGACTGGTTGCCACAGAAAGCAGGTGGGATTGATAAGACTGCTCCTTAACATTGTATAAGTGTAAATGCATCAAGTATAGCAACGGCACAGGTATGGATGAAACTTATTTATAGGAATTATATGGCCAAACAATTTTAGATACTCAATTGACATTCCACTCAGAACCTCAAAAATTAGAAAGCCTATGAACATCCTCTGAATCAGCCTATATACTATTTCCTATGGAGAAACACTCAAGTTCAAAATATGTGAACTTTTTTACAGATGTACCCTACAAAATATTGATCTTACATGTGACATAAATAAGCATAAAAAGTTCCTATCTAGATGCATGCTCTGCAAATTTAAGGTTGTTGCATATATTTACTAATGTTAAATAAGTATTTCTCTACCTATAGTTAAATTTGTGTTGCCATGTAAAAGCTATCAAACTCAATTAATAACTAAAAATGATTTAATTGCGATTAAATGACATTTATCAACTAAAACTCTCAGACTTTTATTGAATGACCTGTAACTTAAGATACGGTTGGCCTCTGTTCTATAACTTTTATCTAATAGCAAGGATCCATTTATGAAATGCTCCACATCAAACAATGGTTTTCAGTGTCATGGTTTATGTCTGAGTAGTGATACAAAAAATTAACTTCTCAAATATCCATTGAAAACAAGCCAATGCAATGCAATAATCGAATGATATCATTAGATTTTTTGATTGCCAATGACCGATGCTATGGAAGAGACAAGTTTGGGCAAAACAACAAACATATCATCACTCTCTTGCGTACTGTTTTGCCTGCCATAGTACTCATGGGTCAAAGTCAAGCATACGCTTTAAGTACTGTGAGAAGATATTTTTCTCCTACTTTATTAATCATTAAACCTCCTTGTAAGAGAATTTTTTTGAACATACCATAAAAATATAATGGATTATCAACTACATTATGCCCACTAGGGAACGAAATGGATTATCATATATTATTTTCCCTAAGCTAGTTTTCATGCTTCAACAATATTTATGATGGGATATAGTTTTAGTACGTAATTGTATAATTCATATTCAAAGGTGAGTAAACTTGTATTAATTTTGTGACTTTCAAACTAGACACCTACAAATTTGTTCATTATACGGAGCAAGTCAATAAGTTCACACACCATAGTAGGGTTGATCTGTTAGAATGAATCCTGTGTCAGCCATAACTTGGAATGATCCACATCTTACTTTCAAATACTAGTTCAACCATTTTCAACTCTACAACTTTGACTATGAAACAACTAAAAATAAAATGAGAAAAGAAACACACTGAAAATTCCTCAGTTTTCTCTTAATTAAATTGTGGGATCAAAAGTAATTGTTGCCATTTTAAAAGGGCAATGTACAAGACTATGAATGGCATATCAAATATTGGAGCAATTCAATAAGTTTGCACGCCATTGTAGGGTCCATTAGAGTATGAAACCCATGCCATCCCAAACATGGGACAAGCAACCTTTTTCAAACCTACAACTTTAGCCATATTTGGTAAAAACAGCTTGGAAAATGACTAATGAAACGTTGAGAAAAAAAAGAGCAAATAAGCACGCAGAGAAATTCCCCAGTGCTTCTTTCGAATCCGTAGTTTGGACAAAAATAAACATCACTGCTTTTAAAAGGACAGTGAACAAAACTTTGAATCATACATCAAATTCTGCAGCTTTATAATTTTTATGCAAGGTGGATCCATCCCATCTAACAAATAGGACCATAGAATTTTAAATAACCTCAAATATTATCTTGGAAAGTTTGATCAAAAGAACTTGAACAAAAGAAAGAATCATGAGAATAACATTCATTCTTTTCCGTGGATAACCAGCATACCACTTAAGGAAAGGAATGGAATATGCAGGCTTCAATTTGAACTAGAATTTGAATGACCAATTGGCTCAAAGACTTAGAATAGGCTTGACAAAGGAAACCAGTACAATGGGTGTCAGTTGGGTTTGGGTTTGACAAATTGGGAAGAGGTAGCTTAATCAATTGTAATATGGGTTTGGATTCAATAATTGCAATTCCCTTATAATCTGCAATGAAAGATAATAATTTATATTAAATTTAAATCAGGATAAAAAGCAAAGGATTCCTTTATGCTAGGATACAAACAAAAGGAATTCTTTTGCATAAAATGAAGATAGCTAATTCATGCTTAGATCTGAATGGAAATTTAGAATATAGACAAAAAGGTATTGACAATCTGATGTTCAACCATATGATGAATGCATAACAAAGAAGATTTAAGCTTATTTGTCAAATTTTTTTTTAAGGGCTTTCCTAATCGTGGGGTTGGAGATGAAACTGTCAGGATTTTAGAGACATCTTTTCATTGGACAGGAGATGATATGGAGATCAATTACAATACTGGTGACAACAAGAGTTAGCAAGTGATGATGATGATATTGATGAGGGGTACAAGGAGGCTATTGCCAATGTTGCTCCAATATTACAGATAATATTAATTTCTCTTAATTTTTATATTACTGATATAACCTACATACGAACTGGAATTATCTGTTTTTCTTGTTTTCTATAAACAATCAATCAACTTAGATTTGCTATGTTTTCATGCTTATGAGTTTGAGGCAGGCCATATATATTTGATTGAGGATTTGGGTTGATATTCTGTAGTGTATAACTCATCTTCTTCAGTGAACTTGTAATGTTTAGATACAATATTTTAAGTGGAAATAGATTATATGCAAAAGCTTACTATCAAATAATTCGGTTTTGCGAACTACCCACTGATCTAACCGAAAAACAAAAAAAAAGTCATTGAAAAATTGGCTTCAATGAAAAGAACTCTCAATTTCCACATTCATTGTGGTGTTCCTTGCCATGATCTCATGAACCTCTAAGGAATCTTCCAATGAAAACTAAAATAACAAAGTATTATGATAGTAAAACTTCAAGGTTGCTTTAGTTTTCCCTAAAAAAGAACTTAAATTCAAAGTAGGCAGTTCATACTTCAAACTTCATACCAAAATATATATGCAACGTAGGTGAACTCTAAGCTCAAGAAAAGGTACCTGCAAGATTGTCGGCGGCAAATTTAAGGCAAACTGACTTAAGTTCCATAGCATGGTAACGCTCAGCAAATGCAAGGGTTCGGGCAACAGAGTTCACTGTCAAATCCTTGCACAGATACGATTCACACATTAGCCGGAGCCTTTCCAAACAATAGCTATCTGCTGCAGCTAATAATTTTGCAGCAAATGAGTCCGATACAGACGATGTGGAGCTTGACGCAGCCAGCACTTCATCTTCCACTAAGGTATCACAGTAAATAAACTGTAGCATTGCCTGGGGATAAACATATAAGATCAGACTAAAGCAGAAAGGTAAAGAAGGATTTCACTTTCCAATTGCCAAGCAACCAAATACTATGAAGGAAAAACTTACCTTGAAAACATCAGGTTCAATATCTGTAACTAATATCTCGGTCTTGTCTCCACTAAAGGCATCGGAAAAGGTAGCTTTAAATACAGGAGAGCGAGCAGCCAATATCAACTTATGAGCATGAAATTTAACTCCAGCCAAATTGAAAGTAACATCTGAGCCTTCCTGTGTTTCCAGAAGTGTACCAAAATGCATCCCAATATCCGAATCAGGAATATCTATGGAGTGTAATCTAGGAGAATCAATGCCCGAAACCACAACACCCACGGTGCAATTGATTTTCAAGCAATCATCCTTGAGAAAATCTGATGTCTCAAGTGCAACTCGTCTGAAAAAGCGCTTATAGCCCCTGAGAGAGAAGAGAAGAAAATAAATTAGCAACAATGTTGAAATTCACAGAAATTGAAAATGAAAATGCATTACCACGTACTTATTAGTTCTAAAAAACAATGAGAGAGAGAGAGAGAGATCCAATTAAATATTCACATTAGCCCACATGAAAATTGCAGTTTCACACTATGAAAATCACAGAAGATATTGACCTAGTTGATAAGACTAAAGATAGAGTTAATCAGAAGTTAGAATTGTGAAGAAACACTCTTGAAAGTAGAGGCTTTAGGCTAAGTAGAAGTAAGACAGAATATATGCACCGTAATTTTAATCTAAATAGGAGAAATAGAAGGAAAGTGAAACTAGGTGGAGTGGTAGTGCCTAAGTGTAACCATTTTAAGTATCTATGCTCCATTTTCTAGGATGATGGGATGAAGATGTAACCCTATATAATCAAAATAAGATGGCTGAAATGAAAAAATGTCATGGGTGTGTTATGTGATAAGAAGATGCCTAACAAAGTGAAGGAAAAGTTCTATAAAATGATAGTTAGACCAGCAATGCTATACAGGAGCGAGTGTTGGGTAACTAAAGTTCATATTCATAAGATGAATGTCGTAAAAATTAGGATGTTAAGATGGATGAGTGGTTATACAAGATTGGACAAAATTAGAAATGAACACATCCGACAGAAGGTGCATGTTGCACCAATTGAAGATAAAATAAGAGAAGATCATTTAAGATGGTTTAGACATGTGCATCATAGACCTTTAGATACCTCGGTTTGAAAATGTGATAGTTTAGTAATAAAAGATAAGAAAAAAAAAAAAAGTAGAGATAGGCCTAGGATTACGTGGAGGAAGAAAGTGTCTAAAGACCTATGTATATTAGATATTGAGCCGAATCTTGTCTTTGACAAAGGGATATGGAGACAAAGAATCCATATAGCCGACCCCATCTAGTATGGGATTAAGGCTTAGTTGTTGTTGTTGTTATTGTATTAGCCCATGTCCAAATTTCAAAGACATGACACTTATGAAATAATTTCAATTGTGGTCGAAATGATCTCTTTTAAGAGTCCCATCAGAAAGAAAAACCTGCCTTAAAAGACTTATATATCATACATCAAAGAAACTCCACAACTTTCCCTGGTTATAGAGTATGAAAATTGCAGTTTCACACAATTTGGTTTCAGCAAAAGAAGTAAATACATATCATTCACCAATGCAAATTGGTTCAAGCATAATCATATCCACGATATTATTTGGATGTCTGGAAAGCAATCTTTCAAATTTCCGGCATGGATCTGTTTAAGTAGCCGAAGATTATTAAAGATCAAGGATGTGTAATGTGTAAAAGACAAAATGGCTTTGTAGCAACATTGAAATGAGGCATGCAACAATATCTGAGCATAAAATACAGTTTCGTGAAAACATCTTGGGTTGAAGCAATAAATCAATAAAATGAAATGAAAATGAACCAATCTGCAAATTGCAATTATCTTAGAAGGATATATAATATCTAGTTTTGGCCCATGTATCCTAAAGACCCCATCTAGTATGGGATTAAGGCTTAGTTGTTGTTGTTGGCCCATGTATCCTAGACAAGATCCCAGGGCATTCAGAGAATATTCTAAATAGAAAAACAAAAGAAGAGAAAAAAGAATGCTAAATAACTTTATATATATTATAAAAAAGGAAGTAACTGATGCACCACAAGTAGGGTATTTCATCGATTTAGTGTTAATGCACTTCCAGAAGTGAATTTTACACTTTTGAAGATTATTCAAGCATCATGGCCCAGGCCTTTGAAACAAATCAAAAATTAAATGCATATAACATATTATGAGCTCATGGCCAACCATAAGTATCTAGGGAGGTGTTATTTACAACAGATACCTCAACATTCCTTATCTGAAACATTGAGATTCTGTAGGCTGTTTTTCTCATGCTTAACAGCTCATTCCCCGTGACAAGGATGGATCACTAACCCCATAACCTGATTGCCCATTCCACCTCTTGACGAAGTCTCATAATACAATCAGAAACCCTCTTTTGTTCATCCAATTGGTGTTCATCCAGAACACCAAAATTAGTTTTTTCATAATAGAGGGCAACTAGATAATTGTTTTACAGCTTGATGTTGAAACTAAATACTTATAACATAATCATTTGGCAATACAACAGTAACCTTTAAATCTTTTCAGATAAAGCCTTGATACAAGAGACTCCATAAAACCTAGAATTTTGAAGCCTTGCTACTAATAACTCAACTCTCTGGAATATAGTGGTGAACTTTATCTTTTGCCAATGTACAGTTAAACACCTGGATTAAGCTTCTTGTGTGGGCTGTTACATTTTACAGATTTCAAGAAGCAAGGATCCAGGCCGAATGTGGCTGGATGACTGCTTAAGGACAGTTCAGATGCATCCGGCATCATTCTGTATTAATTCTTGTCCTATTCATACAAGATTTTCGAGACAGAATGATGGCACGTGGAGTGCCCATGGTTGCAAGTTCTTTCAAAGGCATTTTGCTTTGCCCTATTAAGAACCAAATTCACATATACCGAATGAAGATTTTCATAACAAGAAACAAATTCATATAATGATCAAAAGAACTCCAATTCAAAAGAAAAAAAAATCCAAACAGCAGAGAGAGGAAGAAAGGAACTATACCACATGCTGCCACGGTACTTGAGGGTGTAAGGCCCACTTTCCAGCGAACGATCGAAGTGGCTATGCACCTTGTGCTTCCCTTTACCGCTTTGATCCAAGAGCGTGAGCTCGAACAGAGCGCGAACGTCTGTGCCATCGCTGGCGAGGGCGATGAAAACGGAGACATAGGTGGAGTTGTCCTCAGGGTTCTTTCCATCAGGGTAGAAGTATATGGCCCATTGGTATCCCCCGACGGTGAATGGCTCGCTGGCGATGTGCTTTCCGATCCCCATCCCCTTCGCCAGCGAATACCCCTTGATCACGAATTTGTGCGACCCGTTCACCGTCTCGGTCACCGACCGCGAGCTCGTCGGCCCCAGCACGAGCTCCTCCTCCGCCATCATCTCCGGCATCCCTCGTTTCGAAACCCTCGATCTCTAGAAGAAGACGCAACCGGCCCCTTTCTCCATATGGAATTAGGGATTTTGTTTGGTGGTTTTCTTTATTGGATATTGGCTGATGGGAAAAAGGGTTCTTATTACTTCAATTAGTAAAACAAAATTCAGATCATTTCCTCCACCGTGTCGGTGAATCCGATGTGTCCATGACTGTAACTGGGCGCGAATCTCAAAGCTCCCCCGTTTGACTTTCAAGTGGTAAAATATTTTAAAATTTTATTAATTGTAATCTCGTTTTAAAAGAATAATATTCAATTAAATTAATTTGTATTTCTCTGGTTTGCAACTGTTTTTTTTTATTAATGTTATTTGCTTATTATTATGATAAATTTGTAAATAAAAGGTGCTTATCTTCACTTCAGAGGGGACCCAAGGTCGATGGATTTCAAGGATAGAGTTTGAAATCTATCAAAATCACAAGATTATTCTGATACCTTATCCTTGGTGAATTGCATCTAGGGAACACAAACGATCAAACTGCTCGAAGCGTTTCGAGATCGACTCAGATAAAAGCTTCAGTTATTTCGAAATTTCGAGCTTCGAAGCTCGAGCTTCAATTTCGAAAGCTTCGAAATTAATTTCGAAATTAATTTCGAAATGAAGTCGAAGCTTCGATCGAGCTCAAATTTCAGCTGAAATTTAATATTAATATATTAATATATAATGTAAATATTATTAAAAAAATCAATAAAATATAATAAAATAAAAAAAAACTAATAAATATTATAATATATTAATAAAATATTTAATATTTAGTATTGACATATAATATATAATATAAAAAAATTTAATTTATAAATAAGTTTTTAATTTAAAACTAAATTTGAGATTTAAAAATTATAATTAAGTTCTTAATTTCGAGCTTTCGAGCCGAGCTCGAGCTTTCGAAATTAAAATCGAGCCGAGCTCGAGCAAATTTATTCGAGCTAATTTCGAGCTCGAGCCGAGCTCGAGCTCGAGCTAGGCTATTTCGAGCCGAATTCGAGCTGGGCTCAGCCCGATCAAGCTCGGCCCGTTTACAGCCCTAATTGCATCCCTTACTACATGAATAAGAGTGCTTGTCCACCTTATTTGGGTGGACGGGGTGTTACATTCATGATGGAAATATAAAAATATTTTATTTTTTTTATTTGTTTTTAGAGTAATATAAAGACAGAGAATCCATACAGCCGACCCCATCCAATATGGGATTAAGGCTTAGTTGTTGTTGTTGTTGTTTGGCTCCTCATCCCTGAATAAGGATGTGGCTATCCAAAAAAATGGATGACTACATCCAACAAAAATGGTGAGATGTGGTCATCTAGTATTTCACTATTTGTTTGGGTGGATAGAGAGTTACATCCAGAGATGGGAATGTGCCCATCTAAAAAAAATTTACTTTTCTTTATTTGGCTCTTCATCCCCAGATCAAGCGCTGCCTTGTGGCACAAGATACCCAAGAACGGGACAACCAAGCAGAAATCCATCTGTATGCTTAGCTAACGCAAGCATACTTGGGGGGGAGGGGGGGACTAAATGATGAAGGTAAAAACCGAGGAACCCGTCATCTGACACATGGATCAATCTCATCCTTTCATCCACAATAGTAACCCCCTCGGGTTTGCTCCTAAAGTCGTTCTCCTCGGGAAACGGAAAGAAAGCGGCCGCTTCTGGTTACATTAAAGCCTCCTCCCTGCAACTAAGGCTCACCTCCTCGGATTTCAGAGGCCATGCACCCTGACCTGAAGAAGGCACCATGGACCCTGAACTCACAGGTTACAACAGGAACCGAAGGACTAAACCCCCTTCTAGAAAGAATCACCGTTGAGGCTGTTGAGATCTAACGGAATACCAACCTGGTAATCTAGAAACATCTGGAAGAAAAGGTCGTTAAATCTAACCGAATGCCAACCTGGCAATCTAGAAACATCTAGAAGAGAGATGAGCTGTCAACCTAACTAACTCCAGTTGGCACCCACGTGGCCTATTAGGAGCTACCCCACTAGCCTCCACATGGCCTATTGAAGGTACCTTACTCCCCAAGCAACTCCCCTCCCCTGGAGCATATAAATAGAAGAGTTCATCAAGTCATCTTCGACCTCTGGATGATCAGCGAAGCCCTGCCTCTCCAGAAACTCAAGTTCCACAAAATATCTTGTAATTTCATTGAGTTGATAGTGAATTCATCTCCAGCAATGGAGATCCATCGTGGTTTTCTCCCCGATTTGGGGTTTCCACGTAAATCTTGGCTCCTTCTCTTTCTCTTTTGAGTTTTCCTCTTTCGATCTCTCTCAATCTCATCCAAATCCACTCCCCAATCAATCTATAAATTCAATTGTTGACCTAAATCAAGGGCTCTCCCTGATTTTTGCGTTAACATAAATATATATATATATATATATATATATATATATATATATATATATATATATTTTTGAAAGCAATATGGAGACAGAGAATCCATACAGCCGACCCAATCCAATATGGGATTAAGGCTTAGTTGTTGTTGTTGTTGTTTGGCTCCTCATCCCTGAATAAGGATGTGGCTATCCAAACAATGGATGACTACATCCAACAAAAATGGTGAGATGTGGTCATCTAGTATTTCACTATTTGTTTGGGTGGATAGAGAGTTACATCCAAAGATGAGAATATGCCCATCTAAAAAAAATTTACTTTTCTGTATTTGGCTCTTCATCCCTAAATAAGGATGTGACTAGTAAAAAATATAGGATGACCACATCCAACAAAAATGGTGGGATATGGTCACCAGTATGTCATTATCCAATCTCTTTTAACTCCTCATCCATTTTAATAAAATTACCAAACTATCTTTCTACCAAATTATTTAATTAATAATTTTTTCTACTTAAATAAATAAAATTTCAAATATCAAAATTTTTTCCTATTTTCACAAAAAAAAATTCAAAATATATATATTTTTTTGATAAAGTGGATAAACCACAATCTTTTATTTAATTAAGTTTAAATTTCAAAACATATTAATGAACAAGGGTAATCATATCCCTATATCTAATAAAATTAATTTACAAACAAACACAAAAAAGGCACATCCACATCCACATCCATCTCTTTTAAACAACCAAACATAAAAAGTGTACATCCAGCTATTTTAACTCAATCCGACCAAACACACAATTGTAATTCCTCATCTTATATCTACACATCCTTATATATCTTCATCCAGTGGATGAAGATTTACAAAAAACTAAACGCTACCTAAGTTGAGATCATAAGAAACCAACACATTTTTATAGAATCCAACTCAAATATGTCACACATTCATGTTGAATGCTTCTTAGTTTTAGGATATTAGTGTAGTAAATATTGAGAGAAATGCCGATCGTTAAATCAATTGCTAAATGCTCAAAACTCATGACACCAAAAGATCGAAACTGTTGACTATGGAATCAATAGCCAAACAAAACCTAAAGTTCATAAAGGAAGAAGACTAACAACAGAGCATGTAAGACGCGGACTTCAAGGACAATGAGACCTCATCATGAACACAACATTCTAAAGCAGCATGCCAACAAAGGCGAACTAAACAAGTTGTGCCCTTAAATTAAAACTCTCTAAAGAAAGCTCGGTGGGGCTCATGTAATGCCGAAATAACACTTATCTCTGTAATCGAGTTTTACTAAAAACCATTACCAATGAATATGGTTTATCCACCTTATAAAAAAATATTTAGGGAACTTGTTATTATAAATATAATTCCATAACCAACATAAGTTTAAATCAATTCAATTAAAAAAAACATGTAGAATAAAGAGGATAAATAAGAAACCTAGAAAATAATTTGTTAATAAAAAATTAGAATGAAAAATAAACTTAAATGGTTTAAGAAATGTCAAAGAAAAAAAAACATCTTTTTAACAATTGTATGAGTCACCTACTTTTTTCAAGAAGAGTCACCTCCTTTTGACATCTAGATAAGCTCATCTTTTTTTACACATGATCAACATGAACTTTATGCTAGAAACTTAAACTAGAAACTAAATTAGTAAGATTGAAGTATTTAGGTGGACACAATTCACATTTGAAGTTTGATAAATAATTTATGATAAGAATTGAAAATCAAATAAACCTATTAATTAAATTGGGAATCTAAGATATGATGCCTCTAAAAAAAGTAGGTAAAATGGACAACTCAATTAACTTTAATCCAATTAATGAATGTGGTTTATCCACTTATTTTAAAAAAAAATGGGCAACTCAATATGTAGAATAGAAAAATATGAAAAAAAATGAGAAAACTCTGAAAAAAGAAATTATTTGAATCAAAATAAATCATAGAGAACCAAACAAAAAATTATGTATGGGGGAATGATGTAAAGATATAAGAAAATAAAACTAAAATAAGAGTAGAATATAAGAAAAATAAATAATAGTGGATCCAGCATCTGTCTGCACCAAGTAGAATCAGTTTTTTTATTTAGGATTAAAGTCATTTTTGGTCCCTGAAAACAGGACCAATGTTCATTTCAATCCTCAAATTTAAAATTTGTTCAATATGGTCCCTAGTATTGCATATTTTGACATTTTGGGTCCCTATATATTCCGTATTTTAGCATTTTTGGTCCCTATTGCTAACGTGGCGGTCATGTGGAATACCAATGAAATGCATATAATCTTTTTATTATTATGTTTAGGTCGTTATTTTGCAGATGTGGAGTGATAAGTGTCAGTATATGTTGATGTTGAACGTATTGAACAACTTTTAAATTTTTGGGATGGAAATGAACATTGGCCCTGTTTTTAGGGACCAAAAATGGCTTTAACCCTATATCTTGAATTACTTAAATTACGTGTACACTGATGTAAAAGATAAAAATTACTTATACATCATAAAAAATAATATTTGTTTGCATATATCCCTAAGAATTTCATTTTTCGGTTATTTTTTATAAACCTTGATCCACCTTTAATTTTTGTTATGGGTTTTGGGTTAATCAACTTTATTTGCTAACCCTAAATAATAAAAATAAAAAATTACCTTCATTTGTTCTCTCATTTTTTTCTTATATTTTTTTTCTAAAATAATTTTTGGAGAGAAGTATATTGGGTTTAATCAACATTGTTAACTAACCCTAAATAATAAAAAATAAAAATATCATTATAAGCCAAAAATTCCCGTTTTTCTCTTTTTTCCTTTATTTTTTTTTTTGCTAAAATAACTTTTAGAGAAGTATATTAGCAAACTACTTTCCATCAACAGTTTAGTTAGATAAATCTTTGTTTGAATATTGTTAAGAAGACCTCAGGTGGCAACGATTTTCGGCGCAATGGTGACATGCATGATGGCATGACTGTGGAAGAGAATTCCCACACTAGTGAGGCCCGGGAGGGGAATCAAAGCTCCCCAAGCCGAGTATAAACGTCCAAGGCCTCCACAATGCAGGGAAATAGGGGATCGGAAAACACTGGGGCTAGGCTGAGCCCTCGACAACCGGGCGTCACCTACGCGGGAGCTCTGATGGAAAGCTTTATCAATTCGACCATGAAAACATAAGAACCTTCCCCTGTCGCCTTCTGATGATGGAGAATGGATAGATGAGCACTTTAAGAGACATCAGAGAAGAAGCAATGAAGTGCGACCTCACTAGAGCCCGAAACAACACCAACAATCGCCACCGTTGATTCACAATCCTTCAAGGACGTTCGAAGTCTGTGGACAATGTTTGCAGTGAGGCGACAAAGCCTCAAAGTGTAGGCAGGCATCCACGTGACAGAGTTGTGGCATGGTGGGCCACTAGAGGTGAGAGTGCCTAGACAGGGCGTCGACTAGCCAAAGGAGCGGCCTAGAGGAGAGGAAAACAACCCATCAGCTTCACAAGGGGACGAGGAAGAAAACAAGCCAAAAATCCCTATCAAACAATAACCGCAACCCCTTTTTCATCGCACCTCACCGGAGAGTTCGTCAAAGGAATGCGATGACGAGGAAAGCCACTTCTTGTTGATCGCGCTCGATAGTGAAATGCTCTGAGGCAAAGAGGAGCTTCGAGATACACGATCATTATGATCACGAGGGTGAGGGATGGGGCGGTCGACGGTCAAAGACTGGCGGAGACGATGAGCCACATCTGCGAGAAGGAGTTGCTCTAGTCAACAAAGGAGTTCAGGGATAGGAGTTTTATCATTGTCTATCCCTCCCCAAGGCTAGCAAGGCAGCTCGAGGCACTAGGGGAGTTTGAATTGTCAGATTTCTCATTTTGGTGCTCGCCATGGTTATCGAACCTCTAGTAGTCGGAGAAAGCTGTTGGAGTGACCAAATGGGTAGTAATTCTCCAATTACCGCTCTTTCGCCGCCATAGGGAGACGGTCTCATGGATCCTCAAGCCCGTGAGAGAGATCATCCTTGTCGATGGCAGGGAAGGGGACTTTACTGACGATGCCAAAGCAATCCTTACAATGAGGAAGGAAAGAACGCTTCCCTACTCCATCTTTTGCAACATAGGGAGTAGGAAACATAAAATTCGCATGGTAATGGAGGTCGGGCAAGCCGATCTCCCATAGGGTCGTCAGAAATTGAGAGGACTGTAGACCAAAGGGAGTCACAAGGCCGCTGAGGCCTTTCGTCACAACATGGGGGTGAAGAGTGGCACTAGATACACATAAAAGACAAGGAGAAAGGGATTGTAGTGACCTCGACCGAAGCTCTGACAAGGATGGTCGGAAAAAGAAAATAGGGTGTTGTTATCTAGGAACTAGCGGAACTAGGGACCCAACCGGAGGACCAACGCCACCACAACCAGTCAAACCGTGTGCAACCTCCTCTAAACAACTGTATTAAGGCGTCAAAGGGGCTACAAGCGAAGCAGAGGTAGAGTACGATAGTTGTCATACTATGCCACGATGTTGCGACTGTAGATGTCATCAGGGGGCATATTTCAAGCCAGGAGAGGGGCCATGTGGAAGAAGTTGCTTGCATGAATGGTGAGTTGGCACGAGGGAAGCTCGTACATCGAAACGTTGAGATGGCAAATAACGAGGATAGTGTAGAAGATGTGTGCAGCTTCTTCGGCGACGCATGGACATGGGAGCTAAGTCCCTTGGGAGAAAACAGGACCGTTGACATGGCGGTGACTCAGCGCGCAGCTCCGAACCAAGGAGGGATGGGTGGCTCTACTTTGGTCGCTAAAGAAACATTACCATCGCGTCTACATCAACCGCCTCGTCCCTCCACTGAAGACCAACCGGGAAGCGATAATTGTGGGTCATGAGTCCTAGGTGACAAAAGAAGGAGCTGAGCGGCAAGCCTACGCAAGCCTAGTAACTCTGAAGCGGTAGCCCAACTCCATTTCGACCTAATAAACTAGGCTAAGGCCTAATTTTCTGAGAAATATGGCCCATATGAACATTATAATGTTTTAAAAGATAGAGAAAACCACTTTAATGGAAATAACAGCCAACAAAGGCCAATTAACCCCTACCCCAACAATCTAAATCACAATGAACAAAACTTAATCCAATTTGGAGCAGGCATTGGCATTGACTTGAATAGGGTAGACTTAATATTCATTAGGGGTTCATGGAACCTTATATTTGACTAATTGGGCACTAATAGTAAACAAGACCCTACAAGAAAATTGCTAAGACAAGGTAATGAACAACATATACCACCGACACTACCAGCCCCAGCCGTGAGTCAATGAGAGCAACGATCACTACTCAAATATGGGAAGTAACAAAACACATCCACAACCCTTCCAAGGAAAATAGGAAGGTCGTGAAAATATAACCTTCAGGAAGAGACCCCTCCCCAAGTTGTAGAAGAAGCTCTCAGCAAAGGAATGGTCCGGATCAACCAGGAAGGTACATTCCTAACCCTGTCTACTGTTCCTCTAACCTTATCTAACTGGACTAACAGGGAACTTAATGTGGTAGCCCTGATAGTGGGCATCAATTTGGAAAACAAATAAGATGGCGTGATACCTTTTCTTAAACACATAAGGGAGGAGGAGTTTAAGCGCACCATAGGAGCTGGAGCAACTAAGTGACACATCCCTTCCTCAAATATAGGGTATAACTCCAGGTTTACTCATGAAAGTCATCTATTGGAACATCAAGTGGCTAGGAAAAAAAATAAAAGTTTCCTTTTAAAGGACTTCATCCAAACACAAAAGACTGACATTTTCTGTTTACAAGAGAAAAAGCTAGCCTCGGTAGATAGCATAACCTGGAAATCAATAGGGGGAGCAACCTATAATCGGCATCTAATATTGCTTGCCTCAAACACAAGAGGGGGTGCTACATAGGATGGAAAATAACGATATGAGTCTAGTAAACAACCACATAGGTATCTACATAGTCACAATAATATTTGAGAAAAACCCACTGGCCGGGAGTGGATGTATACAACAATATATGGACCTGTGAAATGGAAAGAGCTTGTTCTTGGAGGAACTAAAATACATTAGAAATCTGTGGGAAGGTCCCTGGATGATAGGAGGTGATTTCAACTCAACCAGAGTCGAGGAGGAAAGGAATATAGGACCTTATAATAGCAATGGCCAAGAGGGTTCAATGAAATGATATAGGAGCTACAGTTAATTGACCGCCCGCTCAGGGGAAGAAAATACACATGGTCAAATGGAAGGTTCCTCATCTCCCCAAGAATTTGACAAAAAGCCCTACCTCGAATTCACTCCAACCATGTACCAATAAGCATGGAGTGTGGCTCACACGACGTCAAGCACTATTCTTTCAGATTCAATAGAAAGTGGGCCAAGGAGGGATTCTGGGAGTAGGTCAAGACTTGGTAGACGGGATGTAATTTCCAAAGTCATAGAGCTTATGCCCTTGCTAAAAAAATTATCCTGACGAGAGAAAGGTTGAAAAAGTGGTGCAAGGAAATGGTTGCAAGCCAAGCTAAGAGGAAAGATAAGCTCCTAAAAGGGATTGATCAAGATCACCTCGGAACAAAGACCCCTAACGTATAAGGAAGAACAGAGGTACAACACACATAAAAGAGAATACGAAAGCATTATCACCACGAAAGAGTCCTTATGGAGGCAACGCTCCAGGATCACATGGGTAAAAGAGGGTGACCAAAATATGAAGTTCTTCCACACAGTAGCAAATCAGTGAAAGAACAAGAATTGGATAAATAAAATCCAACCATGGCTGATCCACCTTTCCAAAAAAAAAATATCAATCCAACACTAGGGAAGAACGATCACAACCCCAGAAGAGATATTGAATGCAATCCAGGAACACTTCTGTAAACTATTCGACACTTCTCAAACTCAAAAGCCCACCACAATTTAATTGGCGACAACTATACCAAAACAAGGAAAGAATGGATTTTTACACCTGAAAGACCAATTTACTGAAGAGGAAATTCACACGGTGGTGAAAGACCTCAACCCAGACAAAGCACCCGAGCTCAGATATCCCAATGACATTCTGTCAACAAGGATGGTGTTTCATCGGGAAGAGTTTCAACAAGTGTTTTAGTTACTTCATTAAGGAAGAACAAACCTGGAAAGAATAAACCAGTCCCATATCACCCTCATCCCGAAACATAGACTGCTGGAAATCAATAACTACAGACCCATCAACCTCATCCATTACTAGAGTAAACAAGTATGGGCTTAGGATTGATCCCTAATGTAGACTCACTGTTATAGGAAATTTCTCCGTATCTCCTCCAACTGTTCTCACACTTGTAACTGCTCCTTCGTACATATCCTTAATAATATTTATATATTTAAAATAAATGTCTTTCTTCTCCAATGCCCACAAAAGGACTTGTCTTAGTACTCTATTTGTAAAATCCAAGGATTTTATAAAATTATTTTTTTTTTTTCTAATTGGTCCCAAATTATTTGGGTAATTAACGGAATTCCCCAAACTTAGATGTAATGGGATATATATATATATATATATATATATACTATTAGGCCGGCCGTAGTACTGTTCACATGAGGTAGACTCTCATTTTGGCCCTTAGAGCATGTTTGAAAGATTTCCAACCGTACGGATGTGAAGATCATAGAAAAATAAGCTAGCATGTCCATTTTCATACAATTTGGTGACCGTTTGGTTATACTACTTAACGGTTCTTATTTTATAGAAATCTAAAGGATAAATTACACTTTTCGTCCCTAAAAATGGTGTCATTGTTCACTTTTATCCTTGTATTTTAAAAATGTTCAATACAGTCCTTGTGTAATGCGTAATACAATGTTAGGGACCAAAATAGAACAAAATACGCAATACACAAGGAGTGTATTGAACATTTTTAAAAAAATACAAGGATAAAAGTGAACAATGACCCCATTTTCAGGGACGAAAAGAATGAAATACGCAATACACAAGGACTTTATTGAACATTTTTAAAATACAAGGATAAAAGTGAACAATGATACCATTTTCAGGGACGAAAAGTGTAATTAATCCAAATCTAAACGGTTCAGAATTTCAACCATTAAGTGGGAGAACCAAATGGTCACTAAATTGTATGAAAATGGACATGCTAACTTATTTTTCTATGATCTTCACATCCGTACGATTGGAAATCTTTCAAACATGCTCTAAGGGCCAAAATAAGAGTCGACCGCATATGAACAATAACTATGGTCGGCCTGATACTATCATGGCTATATATATATATATATATATTATTGGTAGTTAAAGATAAGAATCATATTAGAAGTTGATTTGATAGATGATATTATATACATACTTTAAATTTGACAGATGATTCCATGAGGAATATAAGTATATTATATATATATATATATATATATATATATATATTATGGTTGTTTTGAAGCTTACATTAAAGGCGTGATTAGATAGATGGGGTGTATATATATATATATATATATATGATCCAGGTAAAGTGTTTTGAATTAAAAAAAAAACAATAAACCACCATGTGAAAGTTTGAAACCCATACACAAGTGATAGATAGAGAAACGACTGAGATATTATGCATTGTTGAAATCCAAAGATAGGAAGATCCGATCTTATCTGTCAGCCGTGATCAAAGGGATCGTGAACTCCTCCGCAGCCTCTCTGCGAGCCCCTATAAGTAGAGATCTCTCGTTTGAAACCCTAGCAGCCCAGACCCCATCACGAGGAGGAGGAGAAGGAAGCTGTATTCCCTGTTACTGGAACGCCACTCCTCGAGAGCGCCGTGAACCGCTGGTTGCCTGTAAGTCCTGAACCTCTACAAAACCACAACAAACCCGTGTGTTCTTGAATACCTGCAAACATGCATACATGGACTATGAATTTAGTTTCAAAAACTAGAATCTAAACATGTTGAATCCTCCATGCTTGGTTAGGTTTATGATGCATGAGTAACAGAGAGTTAGAAGTGCTAACAATGATCTATGTGTGTGCACGTATATATATAGATTGTTCACAGGTTACATGGAGGCTTGGGTTATCCATAGTTGCATGGTTGGTTGGTTCTCATTG
The DNA here is from genome assembly GCA_026586065.1 of Dioscorea zingiberensis. NCBI lineage: Eukaryota > Viridiplantae > Streptophyta > Magnoliopsida > Dioscoreales > Dioscoreaceae > Dioscorea > Dioscorea zingiberensis. The sequence continues at coordinate 33,404,879 of CM048825.1, read as the reverse complement.
AAAGTATGTTCAATAACAGTGGTTTGTTGATGTGTATTAGCATGCATGGAGAGAGCATGGCAGCCATGTGTGTGGGTTTCTAAGAAATAGGCATTGATGAAGAGGTTTTGATTGTTTGGAGGTTTGGGTGCCATTATTTTTTATCTCTTGAGTTCTGCCATGATGGTGGGCAGTAAGGTGAATAGAAACCATAGATTGCTAATGCTTCATAATATGGAGTTATATTCAAAGGTTGTTTTTGTCTCTTAGTGAGATAAAGTGGAGTAGATTCACTAACAATGATCCATGTATACATTCATGCATGTATATGAACAATGATGGTAACCTGTAGATGTATATGCATGGACCTTGTGGGGAGATTAGAATCATGCATAGAGTGTTGTTAGGCTGTGAGTGGTTAAGTGTATTTTCTGTAAACATGCAGCCATGTTGGGTCAGAGAAGAAAGGGAATTATGCATATAGGTGTATAGAGGCACTTGTTGCAATAAAAGAGTAGCTTGGGAGTGGGTTTCTAACCAGATCATTTCCATCTCTCAATGCCTATGCATACTTATAAGTGAGTGAGAGGTGGACAAGCTGGATGAATCCATTAGGAATCATGCATAAAGTTTTTTTTTGGTAAGATAAAGAGTTTCATTAGAAACTAAAGTCTGTTACATTGTAAATCAAAATTAATCACAAAATTCAGTAGATAATCTCTGATACCCTGTGGCATATTCCCATATTCTTTGTAAATTTCATGATTCCCAGATTTTCTGGCCAGTTTAGCCAGGAAATCAGTGGCATTGTTTTCCTCTCTGTGTATGTGTTGGATCTCCCAAGTATGTAGTAGTGACAGTAAAGCTTTACATCTTCTCTCACTTTCTCCTCCTATGCCATTCAGATTGTTGTCTCCTTGAATGATCCTCTTCACTTGCAAATTGTCTGTGAAAATCATGACTCCTCGTCCTTGATCCTGCATCAACTGGTTTAGGCCTTCCTCCAATGCCTTCATTTCTCCTTCAAAAGCACTCTCTGCTGAATCAGGCTTCATTCCTACAGCACAAAGATTACCTGTATTAGTTAGGATTAGATATGCAAGACCAGTTGTCTTACTCTGTTCATCCCATGAAGCATCAGTGAAAAGGAGCTTTTCATAATTTTGTATATTGTATTCTCTGGCCAATCCTTCTCCCTTCTTCTCTATGGACCCTTATTGATGATAATATTCTTTGGCCATTGCAATACTAGTGCTAGTAACCAATTTTGGATTAAACTTTCTGCCTTGAAAGATCTGGTCCCATCTAGCTTTCCAAATGTACCACATTGTATAAGCTATTATGGAGGATGCCTCTGATGGGATCCTCTTTATGAGTTGCTTGGTCTTTTGTTTCATCCAGTTGCCCTGTAGAAGTTCCTCTTGAATGTTACTGATTCCCAACGTGACTCCTCTGTCTTGTACTTCCTTCCATGTTTCTTGTGCCCACCTGCAAGTTGTAAAGAGATGATCAGTAGTTTCAGGTACAAGAGTGCAGAGAGGGCATGGATCATTTGGTCCAATGCCTCTCCAATATAGAACTTCCCTGGTTGGTAATTTTCCATAAAACGTTTTCCACAAGAAATGTTGTACTTTTGGTGCTAATTTGAGTTGCCATAAGTGCTTCCACCCTTCCCAGCATTGAGTATCATCTTTGCTTTCCAAACTGTGATATATTGAGGAAGTGATGGATCTACCAGTTTTGGTGAAACTCCACTTCCACCTGTTATGATCACTCTCAGAGTTGACCTGTACACTGAGAATTTTTTGAGCCAATAATGGGTTGAAAATTTCACTTACCAGCTCACTGTCCCATTCATCATGCTCCATTAACCAGTCCTTTACCTGCATTTCTGTTAGGTCGAAATCCAAGCACACAAAGGTTGGTTTCATCTGTATTGGAGTGTCAAAAATATATGGTTCATTCCCCATGGCTATTAATTTGCTGACCTTTTCCAATTCCAGATTGTGTCTAACCTTTGAAGCTACATACCAGAGAGATTGAAATAGAAAAGATGTATTTCTTGGTTTTCGATGTTCCCATAATTGAGTCAGATTGTACTTAAAATTTGTCAGTTCAATCCATGGTTTGTTGCTTCTGTTTATGAGATCTAGGACCTGTTTAGATAGTAAAGCAGTCTTCATTGCCTTTAAATCTTTTAAACCTAGGCCACCCTCAGGTATGGCATCTGGGATTGCATATGTGCTTAATGTGTAAATTGGTAAAGCTAGTAGTGTTGCATTTGCTAGTGTAACTCTACCAGCCATAGAGAGGTTCAAAGATTTCCATGATGCCAGCTTCTGTTCAACTTTATCAGTCAGAGCTTTAAACTTGCTCATGTGTACTTTAGTAGGAGAGATCCATGCTCCTAGGTATTTCATGGGGAAATTCCCTTGTTTAATCTTCAGTATGCTTAAAAGTGATCTTTTAAGTCTAAGATTCAACCAAGAGGGGAAAAAAACATCAGATTTCTCAAGGTTGGCCCTCTGACTGATTAGATTATGATATACTTCTAGACATAAATTTATTGCCCTAGCATTGCTTCTAGATGCTTCACAACATATCATTAAGTCATCTGCATATAAACAGTGACTTATAGATCTGTTGGGACTAATTCTAACTACCCTTAACATACCCATATTTTCAGCTTTGTTTAATATATTTGTAAGGATTTGAGTTACCATTATAAAAATGTATGGGGACAAAGGGTCTCCTTGTCTTATACCTGCTCCAGGTTTAAACCATTTACCAACTCTTCCATTTATAATAAATGCAAAAGTAGGGGTTTCAATGCATGCTTTAACCCAATTAATCCATTTAATAGGAAATTTCATTCTAGAAAGCACAACAATGACAGTTTCCCATCTTGTGAGGTCATATGCTTTTTCCATATCAACCTTTATCATCATCATTGGGGGCCTGGGTTGTTGTTTTTCAAGGGAATGGGCAAGCTCTTGAGCAAGAAGAATATTGTCAAAAATACTTCTTCCCTTAATGAAAGCTGCTTGTTCATCCCCTATTATGTGTGGCGGAATATCTTTTAGTCTGTTTGCCATTATCTTGGTTATGAGTTTGTAATTAACATTACATAATGCAATGGGTCTATAGTCCTTAACACATTGTGGATTTTTTTCTTTGGGATCAAAGTTATATATGTTCTATTCCAACTGGTGGGCATATGTGCAGTATTAAAAAAGTGTAAGACCGCATTAGTGACAGATTGTCCAATTACATCCCAGAAAGCTTTAAGAAATTCAGTGTTTATGCCATTTGGCCCTGGTGCTTTCCCCTTAGGCATTGTAGTAAGTGTTCTGTAGATTTCTTGTTCTGTGATGGGTTTGGTTAATATTGTACTTTGTTCTTCTGTTATCACTGGCATATCATCTGGCAACGCCATAATTAAATCTTGTGTATTTATGTTTCCTCTAGGTTTCCATAGGTTGATATAAAAATCAGTGAATTCATTTTCTATGTCCTCTCTGTTTGTGAGAATCTGGTCTCCATACTTTCTAATGAAATTGATCCTATTGTTTTGTCTATGGGTCCTGGTTACTTGATGAAAAAATTTAGAGTTTAAATCACCATTTTGTAGCCACTGGATTCTTGACTTCTGGGCCCATTTGGTTGTGTTTTGTCTCAGGTAAGCCTGGTGTTGTTATATAGGGCTCTAAGTCTTAGTTCAATCTCTCTGTTTTCTATTGCATCCATGTGTTTTGCTTCTAGGCTTTTAATCTCCTCCTCTAAATGTTTTATTCTAACATCTAGGTCATTTTTAGAGCTTGTGCATTTTTTAAGAAGGTCCTTTTTAAGGTTGCTAAATTTGTAGCTTAACTCATGCATATGGTTTGTGGTTTTTCTAGGGAGCCAGATGTTCTCAACACTCTCCCTGCATGCATTTAGTTGGAACCAATTGTTATTAAACCTGAAAGGTCTTCTTCCCCTGACCAGATTCAAAGCATTGTAACAACAGTGGACAGTGGTCTTACTGGCATCTTGGTAAGGTTTTTACCAGATACTCAGGCATCTCCTTTGTCCAGACAGTGTTTGCTAATATTCTGTCTAATCGAGCCCATATTCTGGCCAAACCTTGTTGGTTGTTACACCATGTAAAGTTTTGGCCAGAGTGATTTAGCTCAATTAGACAGAAAGGAGGCTAGACCTTTCGAATATCCGCAAAGCTCCTTTTGCCATTTCCTTCTTTCTCTTGGGCCAGCCTTCTTCCAATTCCAATCTCTTCTCTTAGATTTTTGTCAGTTTGTTGGCTTGTCTCTTTCCTCTGGTTTTGTTCTTGTTGTTGGCTGGTTTCTTTCCTTATTGTTTCTTCCATCGGGTCATTCCCTTTGAGGGTTTCTGCAATTGAGATCACCAAACTAGAGTGTTCCTTGATGTTTTCCATTAAGACATCATCATTATCTTTAGCCAGTTGTGTCATGATCTCCTTCGCAGTGGGGGGAATTGAACCATTTCCTTTCACGATCGAGGTTATCATTTCTGGCTCCATTGTTTGTTCCACTGCCCTTGTCTGTGGACCAGGGTAATCTCCCTCCTGCTTTTCAAAATAGCCTATGATATCCTCTCGAGGTGCATCCAGATCCTTATACCTGTCCCCAGTTCTGGTTGAGCCTTCTCCTTCTTGCTGGGATGTAACTTGATATGCTTATTGAGTGCTATGTTGGGGTTCTGGCGCACCAGTTGGATGAGGCATATGTTGTGCTTCTCGACTACCATTCTTAGGGGCATAGGCTTGATTAGTTGTTGGCCTTTGTACTTCTTGAGTTAGGCCTCCACGATTTCCATGTCCGCGTCCACGACCGCGCCCATGTGTCCCCAACGGTCGGATTATTGGGAGTGGAACGGTCACGTTCTTGGTACCTGTGTGGCACGTGCTTGCTTCCTTCTCTTTCCACGCTTCGTCGGTGGTCACAGAGGAGCTTGTTCCAGCATGGCCGTGGACTTCGGACCTACTACCCTTGTTGAGGGCATGGCCTCCAGGTTGTGACTGGCCTCGTCTACCTCTGCGCTTGTTGTCTTGCAGCCATGGACCATAATTTGGTTCTATGGTTTCATTGTCCGGTGGCCCTGTCATTGCCTGGGTGACATGCTGGTGGCCTGTTGTGTTCCCTCCAGGCGCTGTGCCTTCCTCAGCCAAAGTTTCCTTCCCTTTCGGGATGGTAACCACTGACTGGGTTGCAGCTCCCGCCGGTTGGCTCCCAGCTCGCACCACATTGCATTTGTCTGCCCCGTGCCCAACGACTCCACATCTATAGCAAATAAGTGGTAGTTTCTCATACACTATAGAGAAAAAAATTTGAGAGTATTTGGATGTAACCCACACTCCTCTTTTGAGTGATTTTTTGAGATCTAATTCCACGCATATACGAGCAAATCTCGCCTGATCTTGCGTCGCCGAAATCTCATCAACCTTCAGAACTCTCCCAAAGGAGGTGGCAATCTCTGCAATGGCCTCTGTATCCCAATACTCATCAGGGAGATGGTGTAGCTGGATCCACAGTATTGCCGACGAGAGATGCTCGAAATAGGGTTGGAAATCTGGCTTCCACTTCATGAGGTGTAGCATCATCCCATTAACACCTGTGGACCGCTCAGAATAGTCTCTCCAAAGATCGCCTCCGGCGAAAGCAGGTGATCAGATAAAAACCGTTCGGCATGTCTGCGATCTTGAAACCTCCCAGGCTTTCCCACTGTCGAGCGAGCCCGTTTCTTGCGATTTCCAGAGGCAGAGGCTTGCCTAGAAACTTCCCATGAAGACAGAGTTTCCTGTTCGCCCTGATTCGATCGACGAGGCGATCATCGAGAAACACTTTGTCTTTCACCACTGCCTTCAATCGCTCCAACATTGGCCCAGGATAGGTGATAGAATCCATATGGGATCGTCCTTCCTGCCCCTGCACAACATTAGACCAAGATCTTTTATCACTTACCTTTCCCAAGAATTGGGTCCTCTGCGTATTCCTTGATGGTAGGTCACTCTTCTCCACCGGGGTGGCTGCAGGGTTTGCTTCCCCCAATGTGCTTTTGTCATTTGGTCGACCGGAGGGGTCCCCCCTTCCTTCCCAGCTAATCTTGTGCTCAATGGGACTGATGTCCCCTTGGATGTTCCCTCGTCTTCCTCACTCACCATTGTAAGTGGGGAACAGAGTGCTCTTTTCAGTTTGGAAGCTTTTGGAATGTGTTTTTCGCCTCAGAGCTTCTCTCTCTTCAGCCAATCCAAAAAAAAAAATAATAAATAAATAAATTAATAAATAATAAATAATAAATAATAATAATAAAAATAAAAAAAATAAAAAAATACATGAAAAGCTAGCATGTGTTAAAGAGAGGATAGCTCATTAGTTAGAGGTTTTATTTAATCTAAAGGGTTGAGTCTAGTCATTTTTAAATGATCAGGTGGACCAATTTAAAGGTGTTTAATGAATGGAAAGTGGGCCGAATGTTAAAAGGTTGGGTTGAGTCAATTAAAAATGTTAGTGGGTTAAAGATTTCTAAACGGGCTCCGGCCCATCACATTATTAGTCACCTATGGGCTTATTTAAACATTAAGAGTGGTTTATGTTAAGAGGTTAAACTTAATTAAGTTTGAGATGGGCCTAGTTTCTCATGGGACCCATTTAACTTGAATGATTGAACCCAACAAAGATTGTAAAAGACATAAGGTTAATCATTGAAGCTAATGGGTTTGATTCAACCTAAGTATAGTGACTAATAAACTTAGTTTGATCTAGTAATTGGCTAGATAGAGCCATTGGTGGGTTCCGGCCCACTTTAAGCAAGAACTAACTTTGGACTTGGCCGGGCCCAAATTCGGAGAGTTACAAACTACAATAAGATTTGGCAATAGTAATAATGAACCTGAGAAAGGTTAGCAATGGGCCCGGGATAAAGTGCGGGACTCTTATACAAAAGGACCCATAGGCAATGATATTAACACCCACAGCATAGGGTGATGTTTGTTGCATACTCGCATGTAGACTTACACTGATATAGGTTATGTTATCAGATACCGACATGGAGCGTAGAGACACGTCAGGAGAAAGTCTTGTGTGATTCCAGTCATCTTTGGTAGAGGTAAGTTACTCTTGCCTAGTTCCTACTCAGTCGTGAGTATCTATTGGTTTTGTTATTTGCTCTGTTATAGCATGCCTTCTTGATGATTTCGATCATTTCCTTGTTGACTACATACACATAGTTGATATTTTTTTGACTTGTTGGGTTGTTTCCATTTTTTTATGTGTATGATTGATATCTGTAAGATAGTGTTTACTGAATATGTTGTCCGTTGATCGGTACGTGGCCGTGGTTAGTCTGGATAGGTATGTGTCAGTTCCACCATCTGTTGTTGGTTGTTGAATGCTCGCTTGGCATGCCCACCTGTTGACCGTTACTTGACCATGGAAACATGTTGCACTTATGCGTTGGTTAGGTAGGTGTGCGTCGACTGAGTTCTGTTCTTCCACCCGGTGCAGTGAAGCATGGCTCCTGCAGGACATTTAGGGCTGAGGATACCGTGGCGTTCTGGCATTCCATACTAGAGGGGTTGTAATACTCTGATTATCCAGCCCGTCAGTAGGGGTGATTCGCTAACCGTATCAACACGTACGAGAGGTGGCGCTACCGACTTACGACCGGAGGGTCGTTTCCAACTGAGGCTAATGATGCTAACCGGGGGATCGTTGATGAATCTTCCTTGGAATTTTCTCCCAGAGCTTGAGACTGTAGATTCGTTAGGAGTCCCTACAGTTGAGTATACTTTGTGGTAGGTTTGAGACTCCTAGGTGTTGGATAATGCGGCGCGTGGTCCCCACTTGCTTGGCTTGTCATGTTGATTGATCTGATATGTTCATTTCTTGATTTATCTTGTTATTATCTTGTGCTTGAAACGACTTCATTGTGATCCCTGCGGGGTACTTACTGAGCTTTCCCTTCGAAAGCTCATTCATTTGTTTTCCCTCTTCTTTTTCAGATCTTGAGGAGTAGCTGACTCGGACTCAGGAGTGGTACGAGGGGTTGGGATATTATTGCAGAGGTTCGGGAACCTCATGATTTATTTTGAGAGTGAGATTTTATTTGTAGGACCCTTGTAGGGCTTTAACTTATGTAGGGTGCTTGTACCCTTATTTTCATTTCTATTGTAAACTCTGGATTATTCATTTACGTTATTTGGATTTTCTTTTATGTTTATTTGTATATGTTCTTGATTTCCTAGGCCTTGTATCCGAATGAGGTACGCCTCTACTTGGGTACAACCGATCTACTCACGTGCTCGAGGCTCGGGATCTGGGTCGAGGCGTGACACTATCATATGCTTTCTCTAAGTCAATAAAAACCATATGTAGATTATTCTTCTTCTCTTTGTAGATCTCTATCAAGCTCCTTAACAAATGAATGACTTCTGTTGTAGATCTACCAGACATAAAGCCAAATTGGTTCTCTGACACATCCATAATATCCCTGAGTCGATGCTCTATTACCTTTTCCTAAAGTTTTATTGTGTGGCTCATTAACTTAACGCCACGGTAAGTTGGTGCAATTTTGAATATCCCCCTTATTTTTAAGAGTTAAAGCCATTTTTGGTCCCTGAAAACAGGGCCAATTTTCATTTCCATCCCAAAAATTTAAAATTTGTTCAATACTGTCCACATCAGCATATACTGACACTTGTCACTCCACATCAGCAAAATAACGACCTAAACATAATAATAAAAAGATTATATACATTTCATTAGTATTCCACATGACCGCCACGACAGCAATAGGGACCAAAAATGCCAAAATACGGAATATATAGGGACCCAAAATGTCAAAATATGCAATACATAGGAACCATATTGAACAAATTTTGAATTTTGGGATGGAAATGAACATTGGTCCCGTTTTCAGGGACCAAAAATGGCTTTAACCCTATTTTTAAATATAGGAACCAGAATACTCTTTCACCAATCGTTTGACATATTTCCCCTTTTTAGTATAGAGATGAAAAGTTTGACTAACCATAATACCCTTCACCAAGATACTTCCAAACTTTAATCAAGATACCATCCGGGTCTTACGCTTTTCCAACCTTCATCTTTTTCAGTGCCTCCTTGACCTCACTAGGCCTGATTCTACATGTATATAGCTAAGGTTCCTCTCCACTGCTGATGCATAAAGATATGTAAAGTTATTCTCCGAACTTGCATTGAATAGGTGATCAAAATAACTTCTCCATCTCTCCTTGATTTTCTTATCTTTTATCAAGACTTGTTGAGACTCATCCTTAATACCATTGACTTGGTTCAGGTTCTTCCCTTTCTTATCTCTTAGTTGTGTTATCTTGTACATTTTTTCCCCTTTCTTGTGTCCCTAACTTTTGATACAAATCAGCTAAAGATTTAGCTCGGGTCTCGCTAACCGCTTTTTTAGCCTCTTTTTTTGCCCTCTTATAATTTTCAAAGGCTTATCCATCCTCAGTTGTGAGTAACTTCTTGTACCAATATCTTTTCTCTTTAATAGTCTTTTGTACCTTCTCATTCCACCACCATGATTCCTATAGTTGAGGTCCTAATCCCTTAGAGACCACTCACTACCTTCTCAATACGATTTGCCATCTCTTTCAATAAGGTGTTTGCATCATCTTCTATGTCTCCGACTGTCTCTTCCCATATTTTATTTATAAATACTAATTGGTTGGTCCCTTTTAAAGCCCACCATCCAATCCTATGCTGCCACTCCTCCTTTCTTTTTCATTATACCATTTTTCTTTACATCCAACACCACTAACCTATATTAGGCAATTAGTGCTTCTCCACGTATAACCTTGCAGTCTTTACATAGCGACTTATCCTTTCTTCTTGTAACAAGAAAGTCTATCTGGCTACAGTTACCCCCATTCTTAAAAGTAATCAAATTTGATTTATTTTTCTTAAAACATGTGTTGGTCAATACCAAGTCATGAGCTAAAGTAAAATCTAATATAGATTTTCCTTCCTCATTCCTATTGTCATATCCATAACCTCCGTACATTCGCTCGTAGCCATCACTGAGTGTACCCATATGCCCATTAAGATCTTCCCCAATAAAAAGCTCTTGCTCACTTAGAATCCTGAGAATTACCCCATCCAAATCTTCTCATAACTTAATCTTGGCTTCTTCCCCTAAGCCTACTTGAGGGGCATACACACTCACTATATTGATTGTCTCTTCTCCCAATACTAGCCTCAAATGTATTATCCTATCTCTTACCTTTTTTACTTTAACCACTTTGTCTTTCATTCTTGGTTCCATAATAATACCCACACCATAACTATATTTATCTCCTCTGCAGTACCATAATTTATAGCTTATGTTACCAATCTCTCTAGTCTTGTTTCCTATTCATCTAGTCACTTGCAAACACACTATATCTATCATCCTCCTTTTTAGAGTGTTTACTAACTCCATAGATTTTCCTATCAAAGACTCTATATTCCAACTACCGATTCTTATTCTACTCTCATGGGCTAACTTCTTTACTCGCACTTGTCCATTAAGATGTGAGAACCCTTCTCTATCACCACATCCGGGCACCGATATGGCAGGGCTAACTTTTTTACCACACTCATCCATGATGTGAGAACCCTTGCCTATACTCCATCACACTCAGGCGGCGATGCGATGGAAACCCTTGCTCATTTAACACTAAATCCGAGTGTCGATGTAGCGCGTGCCTAGGTGGCACATCCCAACGTTATAAATCAAAGAATCTATATCATAAGTGTAACCAAGTTTTATGCTGGTTGTTAACTTACCGCAACCCTCCTCTTTTATCCTGGTTTGGGACTGGCTATGCTCGCATAAGCATATTTTTTTTAATTATGAAATATTATACTAAATTTATAATTTTAACCCACCACACTCTAGAAGCTTAATAAAAAGCAAGCAAATAAGAGTTGAGAGTAAATACAAGAAAGCCACTAATCCAAATAGAATAAGTGGTCACAGAAACATAACAAAAATCATTAATAAGAATCACATTTGATAATATAATATAATCCCATACTATCCAAAGAACAAAGGATGAAATACAAAATCATAAACATAAAACAAACACAGATCAGAAAGAAATTCAACGTCTTTGCATAAACTTCTCTTTAGTATTACAATCTTAAGTGTCATCGCTCAAAGGTTGCTACCAGCCACATCAACTACAAAGCGATAGCGAACATCATTTTGCTCAAGCCTTTCCATGGCCTTGTTAACATAATCCATCTTTACAATCTCAATGGTGGATGTCAACCCTTTCTCAGCACAGAATTCAAGCATCTCTTGTGTCTCATCCATGCTCCCTATGAAGGTTCCTGTAATTGTTTTCCTCCCTACAAAGTACAAACCAAGAGAACCAATTTCACAAACCAATCGAAGACATAAAACATCGACAATATAAATAGGAATGCCTTGCTGAATTTTTCTCATCATAGCTATAAATCTGTCTGAGTGATTAAACAGTTAAAGCTTGTTCTGCTATTTATGTTAGTACTCTGAGTTGTATGTGCTTGTCATCTATCAAGGTTAATTCCAAAAACCTCACTAAGGTTTATTTGTCAGAACAGCTTCGCCTCTCGAAATCTAAAACCAAAAGTTCATTTTTTAGAAGATACGAACAGATCAATAACTAAATTATTACTAAAACAATATAGTTCCTGAATTTTATAACGCATACATTGTGGTCCACGTAAATAAAATTAGAAGTTAAATTTAGACATCAATAAAAATTTCAACTTAAAAGCAACAGAAAATAATGTTTCCCTACTAGATTTTCAATCTACAATGTTAAAAGTAAATCCCCAAACACAAGGACTATATTTAGAACCAAGTTTGTATGTCAGGCAAAATTAAACAAGAATAAACCGAATTATCCCAAGTAATTAAGGAATAAACAACCAAATGAAATAAAACTAGAATAGGAATAAAACCAAAATAATTAAAACATTCAAACATCAAAGATAACACCAACATACCAACTGCACAAAAGGAAAGTTGGTTAACCCATTCTTTTCTACAAGAGGTTGAGGGTTCAAACCATCCACGGTTGTGGCATGTTTCCAATGATTTGTCCATATTTATAAAAATAAAAAAATAAAAAAATAACACAAACATAAATTATGATATTTTTTTAAAATTTAAATTTAAATCCTATACTTCTATTCAAACTTATTCTAGTTTAATTCCATCACAACCAAGCCCTAGTTTAGTATCTAATTTACCATCCTATCTTTTATGGAAAAAATTCATAAAACACACTTCTTTATATCATATACTTGTTGTTTTGAGATCAGTGTTATCGATATTAAAAAATATTTAAAAAGAATCTACATCTAAAAGCTTCTCATAATTATTATTTTTTTGACATATGCAACAAACGGCCCCCTCCCAAAGGATCAATCAAATAGGACATGCACAGGGGCTCGATTCACCCCGTGTTTCACACAACATGCACTTATTTTACCACACGGTCTACTACGAGCCAACACGGAGAAAACTCGAGTGCTTGCGTAGGCTACTTCACTGGGTGACCCACGCCCTGCGTACTCACCTTGCTTTAGTAAGGATTCAACCTTAGGATTTCCGTGGGCTGAATCCCTCGTGCAAGGGATCTGCAAGAGGACTTTGGCTTCTCATAATTTTTTTTTTAAAAAAAAAATCTCATAAAATTTTCACACTCATTTGCATTTATTATAATGCCAATTCACATCACTCAAATCAGTCAATTGTTGAACTATTAAAAATAACTAAATCGAAAAAAAAAAGAAAAAATGAAGTTAAGGTCGCTGACCTAGCATGAGCATGGGGGTGATGAACTGCAGGGGCTGGTTGATAACACCCATGAGGATGAGCTTCCCATCAACCTTGAGGAGCGAGAGGTAGGGCTCCAAAGGATGAGCCACAGGGATGGTATCAATGATGTAGTCCAGTGAGTCGGCGGCGGTGCCCATCTGAGCCTCGTCGGAGCTGATGAGGTAGTTGTCCGCGCCGAGGTGGTCCATGGCCTCCGCCTTCTTCTTGTCCGACGAGCTGATCACCGTCACGTGGTGGCCCATGGCCTTGGCGATCTTCACGCCCATGTGACCTACGCCGCCGAGCCCCAGGATGCCGCCGCGCAGCCCGCTCACCTTCAGCCCGAAGTGGGCCAGCGGGCTGTACACCGTCACGCCGGCGCATAGCAGCGGCGCGGCTTGCTCCGGCGCCAGCCCTTCTGGGATTTTCACCACAAATCTGGACTCGAAGATAAAAAAGAAAGGGTAAATTGATTAAGTGCCCCTAAAAATTTTATTTGCTTATATTATGGGGGTGTTTGGATGGTTTTTTTTTTCCACCTAAAGCACTTTTTTAGTTAATTAAGCACTTCTGAAAAAAAAAACTTATATTTAGATGTTTTTTTTAAGAAAAACAGCCGGTGTAATTCAGAATCTTTTGTAACTTTTGAAAAAAATTATTTTGTAGAAGTTGTTTTAAAAGTGTCAATTACATGACGCTCCTTTTAAATCTTTTTTAAAATTATTTTAAAATATATTAATTATCAAAACATTTTTTATTATTATTATAATTATTTATTTATATTTATCATTATTATTATAAAATTATTTTTAGAATAACATGTCCAAAAACAAAAATAACATAAACGTTTGAATTCTTTTTTTCAAAAATCTTTTTATCAAACTGAAAAAAGAAAAAACACTCTTTTCATGAACTCTATATATTATATATCAACAAATTAAGTATATATATCTATCAATTAATTTAACTCAAACTTAGCTCTTACAACTGGAGCTCAATTTGCATAAAACTTGATTAATTGAGCTTCTATACATATGAATAACAACAAATTGCTCTCCTGTTGCTTAAGATTTTCTAAAAAACAGTAGTTATATAATAAATATTTTTATTAATAATTTTTAGAAAAATAATAGTTATATAGAATAATCATAAGGTGCATCAGTTAATAATTATCAAAATATGACCACAAGTTTAAAATGTGTCATTTGAAATAGTTATTATAATTTTTAAAATTTAAAAAATATAAAATAAAAACAATAAAAGTACAAATTTAATTTTCTGTTTTTTGAATTTTTTTTTAAATTAAAATTACTATAATTAATTTATTTCCACATAATGATATTGAAAAATTGTTATTTAATTATTCTATAAAATAAATCATACAAACATAAAACATCAAAATTTTTTATTTTTAAAAATGATAAATAAACCACATCCATTGATAATTACTGCATAAAATATCAATTTTCAGTCCACTGTCCACTAAGGCAAACGTCCATTTTCCATTAATTACACGGTCACTTCACTAGTGCCGTAAACAAAACCTAGGAAAGGGATATTGTTTCAAATTCTAATAATAATTAAGAAAAATTTGGTGATTTCAGTCCACCAAGGCAAACCTCCATTTTCCATTAAGTGAGGTCATCATGACGAGCAACGGGGATCATCGCTTCACTAGGGCCAAAAACAAAACCTAGGAAAGGGATATTGTAAAGGGATATTGTTTCAAATTCTAATAACAATTACGAAAAGTTAGGTGATATTTGGTGAAGAGGAGGGACCCACTCGCCCTTTCCTCCCTTCCCCACCATTAACAGAGCATCACTCTTTTATGAGTATTTTAACGTTTGGATTGCATTTTAACCCTCCTAATCTTCATTATTTATATATATCTCAAAACCCTAAAATTAAAATACAAATATATATAATTATCTAATTTTCATTAAAAAAAAATAATATACTCACTTCTGATCGACGATCATGGTGCTGGCAAAACCCCCCTGAGTAGGTTTTCCGTCCGTGTAAACATCATTATAAGTCCAAATGCGCTTATTGCAATACTGCTCAATGTTCGTTTTGCAAGGCCCACAGCTTCGGCAACACCCAACTATGATTCCCACTCCCACCTTGTCCCCCATCTGATGCTTGCTCACACTGGATCCCAGTTCCACCACCTCCCCCACTACCTCATGCCTTCATTAAAAAATTAATATATAAATATATAAAATAAATAAATAAATCAATAATTAATTAATTAATTATCTTACCCTGGAACCATGGGATAATTGGACATCCCAAGGTGGTTCTTTGTTTGGTGGATGTCAGTGTGGCAGATGCCGCAGTAGAGCACCCGGATCACCACATCCTCAGGTCCTGTCTCCCTGAACATTAATGGTAGATCCAATTACACATCTTACTTTCTCTTTAATTTCTAAACTATATAATCATATACCAATCATCTATTATTGGCCTTTATATAGATTATAAGATGATTGGAAAAAATCCAGGATCACTGTACTGTATCACTTTTATAAGAAAAAAAAAAACTATATACTGATATAGATATAATATACATTTTGATTACCTTAATTGATAAGAATAGGGAGAGAGGACACCGGAGGCGTCTTGCGCCGCCCAGCCGGTGACGGACTTCTCAAATGCAGCGCTCCCCATCTCTCCCAGCAGGACTTTGTTTACTTACTTGGTAGTGTTGATTGAAACTTGGAAGGCATCTGTCTATCTATGTATATGTATATATAGAGCTGGAAAGGGAGGGCGAGGGGTTTGAGATCGAGTCACAAAGAAAATTTTAAAAAAAATTAAAAAATAAAAAGTGAAGGGCAAGAAAGGGAGTTTGGTAAGTGCGGTTGGTGGAGGGATGAAGTGGTCATCATTCAGGGCTAACTACAACCGAAAAGGACCCATGGAAATGCAAGACCATGGCATGTGTGTGTTGCTTGGGGATGAACAACCCAGAGTGAATGTTATTTTGTTGGGAACTCTTTTATGTACTAGTAGGATTATCCTTGAGGGTTGAATGTTATTTTGTTGGGAACTCTTTTATGTACTAGTAGGATTATCCTTGAGGGTTGAATGTTATTTTGTTGGGAACTCTTTTATGTACTAGTAGGATTATCCTTGAGAGAGAACTAAATCTTAATTTGATTTAATTTAAATTTATATTATTATAATTAATACTTAATATCTATTATTAATGATATAATAAATATTTAATATCAATTAATATTGTTTTTAGCAAAATTTAATATTTATGTATGTACTCCATGCAAACATTGAAAATTTTGATAATCTTTGGATTTATAAATCAGAGATTTATTTCATTTATTAAAATAGAGGATTTATTTCCTCATGTTAGTTTTCTTATTTAGTTTATTTTCTAATTATTAGTTTATTTATTTTTTTATTATCTTATTTTTTCTAATTTTTCTATTTACGACCATTTACTTATTACTTAAGAGAATAATAATGATTTGAGACTTTTTTTTCCATATTCTCACTATTTCCGACATTACTCTGTGCTCAAAATTAAATTTATTTTGTTTTCTTTTAATAGATATAGATAAGTCACTAAAAGCACATCATAAATGTGGCTCAAAGTTAAATTCACTTTTTTTTATAAAAAATTATTTTGTCCCTTTCCATTCTCTTTCTTTTCTCTTCCCTGATCTTTTGCCCATCTTTTCTCATCCTCTACATAGCGAGGGGGTAAAATTATTTTTTCATAAAAAACAAATGAAAGTATGTTCAGCGTGGAGTTATATATGTCCAGATTCGTTGAAAAGTTGGCATCAAACTCCTGCTTTGTGGTTGTAGTTTATCCCTTTGTTTGGATTACTAGCTAGATGTGTGGAATTTCTTTTCAAAATTTATTTCTTCATGAAAGAGACTTGCAATCAGTTTGATTGATCTTTTTGGAAGTGGAGTTAGAGGCAAGCATGAAACAAAATTATCTTGGCCTACCAACGGTGTTTTGACTTATTGAAATCGGGTCCCTTATGTAGGACTTTGTTGGTTGAGATAATCTCACGCTTCATTTAATGGGTGAGAGACCCGCTTGTCATTCACCCCCGACTTTCTAGTTGTTTGTCATTTTTGTCAAAATAATAATAATAATAAGAATAAAATAATCTTGGCCTAATCTAATTTTTTATATCTATTGGAGAATAAATCTTGTCTGGATGATGCACAGATCAGGATGTGTATGAATTTCTTGAAGAATAGAAAATGGTCTCACCAACTCTTTGATGAGATATTTTTTCTTGTCTTTGGAGAGACATTTTAATGAAAGAATACAACTAATTTGTGTCTGATTTGATCAATCAAAAGCAGAATAACAAAATCAGTAATTAATTATTGAAATTAGGTGGAGACAATTTGTTTAAATGAAGTTTGAAATATCAAACAAATAAATAAGTATCTGGTGGTATCTCACTAAGGATTGACTGTTCAACTTATGGTAGTTATATAGATATGGTTCTCATTTAATTATAAACATTTTTCTTAAAATTTTGATTGAGAGAACCAAATAAGTGGTGGTACTGGTTTGCCGGGTACCTACTCATTATAGATTGAAGTTTTCATGGTTGTTCTAACCAACATTTGAAGAATGCGTTTGGAAAGGCTAGTTGGACTTTCATAAAATAATGGCAATGTGAACAAGGAGGAATGTATGTATAGTCTGAAAACTAGCTCTCCTTGAAACTTATAAGCAACAAGGTAGTTGTTTCAACTCATGTCAAATGAATTTAATTGAATATTAGTTTATTCTTCTATTAATTAGTTAATGAACTCATTTCCAAGAAATTTAGAGGTTGTAGAGATGGCTAATGATGAACACATAAAAGAGAATGATCATTTTCATGAAACCATTGAATTAGATGATGCTCAATCAAAAGTAAGCTTGTTCTTTGAGAGAAACACATGCACCTTCATTAATCTTTCATTAATCTTTGTGGGGGTTGTCCAAGGAGATGCTACTAGAAGGAAGTCTATCTCGTCCTAATATTAAACTTTTACACTGATGTGTGCATTGCATATCGTTATCCAAGCTGCGACAACTATTGGTATATTTGCTTGTTGGGTGGAGGATGGTGATTGCTTGAACTTTGGTTCTTGGTGATGTTGTTCTTTTGGATTTGATATGATGTGCTTAATTTTTAGGACTTGAATCATTTATCTCCAAGAGTTTATTGGCATAAGTTTGCTAATGATGGCAAGGAGACAGAGAAATACCTGTCTTCTTTGTCAAAGGTGAACCCGGAATTTCCAATTTATGTTAGGATTAATTACACTTTTCGTCCCTGAAAATGGTGTCATTGTTCACTTTTATCCTTGTATTTTCAAAATGTTCAATACAGTCCTTGTGTATTGCGTATTTTCTTATGTTCGTCCCTGAAAATGGTGTCATTGTTCACTTTTATCCTTGTATTTTTAAAAAATGTTCAATACAGTCCTTGTGTATTGTGTATTTTGTTCCATTTGGGTCCCTAACATTGTATTGCACATTACACAAGGACTGTATTGAACATTTTGAAAATACAAGGATAAAATTGAACAATGACACCATTTTCAGGGACGAAAAGTGTAATTAATCCTTTATGTTAAGTAAAATGTATTTACTCAAGGTGATAACTATTATGAGAGTTAATAATTGAGGTTTATTTGGATCTTTCAAGTTTTGAGGGATGGAGAGGGATGAGTGTTGGGTGTGCAAACATAGTCTCACATTCTTGAGAAGAAGTGAGAATGAGTTAAATAGATGGAACATACTCCATTAGTTGTGAGGTCTTTTGGGGCATTGGGCCTCGTGATCAAAACCACTTGGGTTTGACCATTGTTGAATGCACACCTAGTCAGTCTTATCCATCTTCTCAGTAGTGAGACCTTTTGGGTCAAACTCAATGACAAAACCGTGAGGACTTGGGCCCAAAACGGATAATATCACAACTACTGTGGGGTGCCCCTAAGTCCTAACAATGTGGAACTCCCCATCCCTCTTTTTTTTGTTTTTTGTTTTTGTTTTTGTGTGTGTTTTTAGAAAGAGAGGAGAATATCTAGGGATCTACACATCCCTCATTTCATATGTAAGATATTTGGTTCGCCAATTGTTGTCCATATCCTTTTGTTTGATATTGTTCTAGTGTGTACTGATTATCAGTGCAAATAATGACTAACAAAGTGGCTCTATGGCTGAGTTGATTGAGTCCTTCCCTTACTGCTTCTAACTTAGTCTCAAATGGGGATTGAGAGTGACATTATTTAATACCTACAAAGGAAAAAAAACCCATCATTAGTCACCGCTAAGTATCCAATATATGCTACCATACTTCCTTCTCTCCAAGATCCATATGTGTAAAGGTGGATCTTGTTATAGCTTCTCTTCCACACACTCGCCATCTAATTACCAATCTGCTCCATTGAGGGCTTCTGCTGTATGAACTCCTAATCGATGATGATGCTCTTCCTGGCTATGTGCTTTGGATCAAAGGCTTGGTCCCTGAATATCTTTGTGCATTGGTTCTTCCACACCCCAGAGAGTATGACTATTCCTCATCACTTAATTTGTGCTTTCCCAACATCCTAGAAGTGAGCCAGTCCCCCTCCAGTAGGTTCCCTTGGTTTGGTTCCCACATGTAGAGGAATCCTATTGTCTTGAGTTGCTCCCATACACTTCTACTCCACCCACAGTCAATGAACATATGCATTATAGTTTCATTAGCCAACTGACAGAGTGGACAGGGTGATTGTGGGTTGTGGCCCTATCCTCGTATGGTAGAGGAACTCTTTGGTAGGCAATCTCCCATGGAGCAGCTTCCATTATAAGAAGTGTTTGAGGGTTCCTCCTCTTGTCCCCTTCACTTGTCATAGATTATTGTTTACCAAACTCTTACCAGATGTTCTAGATCGCCATCTCCACTCATTATCTTCTTCCATAAAGCTTAATTATCGACTTAGAGTTCAAGTCATCAATTGTTGCTATATTAGACAAGCCTGTTAAAGCATCCATATCCCAGTCTCCACCCTCGTAGAAGTCTCCCACATGTACTCTAGCAAGCTCACAACTCATATTTATGAATGTAGGTTTTAACCGTATGGGAATATCATATATCCAAGAGTCATCTATTACAAAATTAGTAGTAACTATGTGGGATGACACTATATGATCCCTAATTTTTCTAACTATTGTTTGCAAAGATCTAAATGTCCATGAGCATTTACCATTTTTCCTATTATCCCATACCCCTAATATTTCCATACCTCTCCCTTATCATAGCAACCCACAACTTATCCATGCTATTAAGGAGACGTAATGCCTGCTTAGCTCAAATGACAATCTTTATCAATTTCAAATCCTTGCTATCCAGGCCCCCCTTAGATTTGGGTTTGGAGATCACACTCCAGTTAATCAGATGGATATTTCTTCCATTGCTGTTGTTTTACTCCATATGAACTTCCTAACCATCTTTTAAGGATACTATCAGGAATAGGATATGTGTTCAACCCATAGATAGCAACTGACTGGATTATAGAGTTTACTAAGGTAACTTTCCCTGGCATAGATAGGTTTAAGGTCTTCTAATGTGCAAGCTTTTTTTTCCACTTTCTTAGTAATGGATTTGAACTTGTTCATTGGAATTATCTTTGGTAAGACTCAACTCCCTAGATATTTAAAGGGGAAACTACCATGGTTGAGGTTAAGAATAACCCTAATTACTTTTCTCAGCTTCTAATTTAACCGGGAGAGAAGAAACAGTTCAGATTTAGCCAGGTTTGGTTTTTGTCCAATTAATTTTGAATATATATTCATACACATTGAGATAGATCTCACATTTTCAAGTGAGTTGTAGAAATTCTTAACCAACACTGCCTTTGTGAGCATATCTGCCGATTGGTCTTCAGATTTCACTAATGGAAATCTTATCACTTTGTCTTCAAGGTTTTTCTTAGTAAAATGTCGATCCACCTTGATGTGTTCGGTTTGAACATGTTGAACTAGATTATGGTTGATGTCGATAGCAACTTTATTATCACATAACAACTTCATTTCTGAGTTTGGAGCAAAGCCAATCTTAGTCATCAATCGCTTAAGCTACAAAAGTTCACATACACCCTTTGCCATTCCCCTGAACTCACCTTATGTACTAGATAATGACACCACCTTTTGTCTCTTACTTCTTCATGTAACCAAATTACCATGTTTAAAAGTAAAGTAGCCTGAAGTTGATTTTTGATCAGTAGTATCTCCTGCCCTATCAGCATCAGTGTACCCATCAATATTGAGATGATTGTGCTTGAAAAATAGAAGGCCTTTCCCATGCGAACCTTTTAAATATCGAAGTATCTACATCACTGCTTCCATGTGTTGATGACTAGAAGAATGCATAAATCTGCTGACAACACTCACAACATAGGTAATGACAAGTCGAGTGTGGGACAAATAGATTAGCTTACCAACTAACCTTTGATATCTTTCCTTATTAGTTGGTCTCTGATCTGGATATTCTCCAAGTCTGTGATTCTGGATAATTGGCATATTAGCAGGTCTACAATCCAACAATCCAACTTCTGCTAAGAGGTCAAGTATATAGTTGCATTGAGATAGGAAGATGCCTCGTGTCGACCTCGCCACTTCAATCTCTACAAAATATTTGAGCCTTCCTAAGTTCTTTATCTCAAATTTAACTACTAATTGATTTTGTAACTTAGAAATTTCCTCTTCATCATCTCCCATAATAATCATGTCATTGACATGGATTACTAGACTCGTTACCTTCCCAAGTTGATGCTTCAGGAACAAAGTATGATCTGTATTACTTTGATGATAGTCGTACTTCCTCATAGCAAAGGTAAATCGACCAAACCAAGCACGAGGTGATTGTTTCAGTCCATAAAGAGTCTTTTGTAACTTGCACACAGTATTTCCATTTGGAAAGGTAGAATACCCAGGTGGAATATCCATATACACCTCCTCCTCAAGATCACAATGCAAGAAAGCATTCTTCACATCGAATTGATGCAAGGACCAATCTAAATTGACTGCAAGAGATAACAAAACTCTGACTGTATCCAGTTTTGCTACCAGTGAGAATGTCCATATAATCAATGCCATACATCTATGTGTACCCCTTGGCAACAAGCCGTGCCTTATACCGGTCAATTGACCTATCAGCTTTATACTTGATTGAGAAAACCCATTTGCATCCCACAGTTTTCTACCCCTCTGGTAGCAAAAAAGATAGAGCTCCTCTCCTTTTCCAGCCGTGGCCGTCGCTCTACATCTCCTGATTTTTATCTCCTGTAAGAATTGAAAAACATCTCAATGTCTTACACAGCAACATTTGGGAAAACCTAATTAAAGGGCTCACGTGCAAGGCACGTGGATATGTCACTGAGCCCACTTAAGAGGGAACCCATGTAACAATCTCCCCTTCCATCTTAAGTGGAAGGGATTTTGACCAAGCTTGCTGTCTTCCTGCAGAAAATCAACTTCTTAATAGGCAGGGTCTTTGTCATCATATCTGAACCATTATCTTCTGTATGGATCTTCTCAAGTGAAAACTTGTTCATCTCTAATGTTTCTCTTATCTAGTAGTACCTCACATCAGTATGTTTCGATCTTGAATGAAAATTTGAATGCTTGTTGAGATGGATTGCACTCTGGCTGTCACAATACAACAAATACTTCTCTTGCTGAAAACCCAACTCTTGTAGGAACCTTTGCATCCACAAGAGCTCCTTTGCAGCTTCTGTAATGGCAATAAATTCTGCCTCTGTGGAAGACAAAGCAGTACATTTCTGTAACTTGGATTGCCATGATACTGCTCCCCCTCCAAAAGTCATCATATATCTAGAAGTCGACTTCTTAGAATCAATATCACCTGCATTATCTGCATCTGTGTAACCATACAAGATAGGTTTACTATCACCAAAAGACAAACATATTTTAGAAGTTCCTTTGAGATATCAGAGTATCCACTTCAATGCTTCCCAATAAGCTCTACCAGGATTGGAAAGAAAATGACTAACAACACCAACCGCATGAGCAATATCTGGTCGTGTGCTTATCATTGCATACACTAAACTGCCAACAGCAGAAGCATAAGGAATATTCCACATCTCTTCCTTTTCTTTCTCACTTGTAGGACCAAGCTTTGAACTCAATTTAAAGTGATCTGCAAGTGGAGTTTTGACAGGTTTACAATTGCCCATGTTAAATCTTTTCAATACCTTTTCAATATAGTATTCCTGTGATAACCACAACTTGCCAATCTTCCTATTACGAGAAATTCTCATACCAAGGATCTGTTTTGCAGGACCCAAATCTTTCATGGAAAAGGATCATTTGAATTGTTCACCTTTGAGATCCTATATTTTCTTGGTATTATGCCCAACAATTAACATGTCATCCACATAGAGCAAGAGAATAATGAAATCATTGTTAGGAAATTTCTTGATAAACACACAGTCATCACAAGCATTCTTACCATACCCGTGGTTCATCATGAAGGAGTCGATTTTCATGTACCATTGTCTCGGTGCTTGCTTGAGACCGTACAAGCTCTTTTTCAACTTGCAAACTAGTTGCTCTTTTCCTTTAACCATGAAACCTTCGGGCTGTAACATGTAAATATCTTCCTTCAAATCACCGTGAAGAAATGTTGTCTTCACATCAAGCTGGTCAATCTCCAAATTTAGTATAACAGCCAAGCCAAGCATAACTCTAATGGAAGACATCTTTGTTTATATCGAAAAAATAAATAAATAAAATAAGAAAATAAAATGCAAATCTTGAGATGCCTTAAAAAAACATATCCCGAGGCATGAGGGGGTAAAAATGCTAATCCCGAAGCGGATCCGAAATAAAAAATATATATATAAATAATAATAATAATAAAATTATTATTATTATTATTTAAATTCGATCTTATCTCTATATGGTTGGGAGGTTAATTGAGTTGTGATTTTGCGGAACCAACTCTTGAACTTATCTTAGGAGGAGATGATCTCTTATGGGGCTATAAAAGAAACAGGAAAAAAAAACTTCTTTATAGAAGGGGGATGAGGAGCTCCAGCCGCCGCCGGCCAAGGAAGACTCGCGCGCCTAGATTTGCCCTAGCCTTTCCGCCGCCGTGGATGTCGTCTCCAACTACCACCGCTCACTGATGATCGCTGCTCCAGGTTGCTGCTAATATGCTGCTGAAGCCGCCGCCAGTCATTGAAGCCCTCTATCTCCACCAAAACGTTGACGTCGCCACCAGCCCTTTGCCGCTGTTGCTGCATTGCTGCTTTGATGGTTCTGTTGCTGTGGTGCCACAAGACAAGCTGCCGAAAATGCTGGATGCTGTCCCATTCTTGCTACTGTCGCGCTGCTAATCGCTGCCGACGTGTTGCCATTGCTGCCGTTGCTGCTGCAGAAATTGAAGCCAGGGAGCTGCTGCTAACCTGCTGCACCACTCCCTCACTGTGATGCCATGAAGCTGCTGCATCGTTGCTGAAGTTGCTGAAGCTGCTGCATCGCTGCTGCGCTGCCTGCTGTGCTGATTGCTATTGCATATGCTACTGATGCCCACCGTCGTCGCCCCTATCGTGGTTGAGAAGCCTGACGCCGAACCGTCGATGAAGCCCGCCAAGGAAGCCCGTCGCTGAAGCCAGTTGCCGCTCTCCTCCGACGTCGACGGTCTCATCCAACGCCCACCCCCTCCAGTAAGAAGAAAGCCTCGAAGAAAATCAAACCTTATGGAGAGGATTATACAAACCATAGTGATAAGGTGGTTGCTGCGACTCATAAATCTGTAAAAGTCTCATCCTCTAAAGCCAATCACACTTGTCGGGGTGGCGTATACCTGTTGGGGAGCAAGCATAACCAGCGAGGATTGTGAGTTCTTCCAATATATGACTAAATAATATGGTATGGTATAAAAGTTGGAGCATTTCAAGTCCATGGTTGAGGTTTCTGATTCAACCATCCATGCAGCAAGTAATGAGGTGGTTAAAATGACAAGATGATGATGATATCCAATGGCAAGTTGAGAAATCGAAGAAAGAACCAAAGGGTGAAGCTAGAAACAATGGAGAAGACATGGCATCCAAGAAGCCTGTTGTCACTCCTTGCAACCTTGTGAAAGTAATCAAAGATAATTTGGAGAAGGGGCACACACCGAAGGAGGGTGACCTGGTGATAATGGAGTGGCGATAGAAGAGAGCAGGATGATGATATAAAAACGCTAATCCATGATCAACCAAAGCTTTCTGCGCTAATTGTTGCCCAGTTTTCTATATCTCAGGATGGTGATAGCTTAAGCCATGCTTCCCCTGAATATTTCAAGATGTTTGATGGGCAATGTGTGAGATTTGCTGCCATGTATTTTTGAAAGCTCACTATTGTAAACATGATATAAAACTTTCTAATGTAAAAGATGTAGGCAACTTGCTCGACAAAATACCCAAGAGAAAATTGAAGGTTGCTGTGAGACAAAAAGGAAGCTCTTGCAAAACAAATGAAGAAGAGAGAGATGATGAATGAAGATGCTGGCATTGCTGTCAATTATGATTTGTGCTCTTGTATTTGCAAATTCCATTCTTTGTGGAAGCATCAAATGAAATGTTTGTGATTACTCAGAATTGTTGTTGCTACTACAAAGGGTTAAGATGATGACACAAGCAAGTGTTGGAAAGAATGGCAAACAATCTAGGGCGACTGTGACTGGTTCACAAGATATATATAAATATATGAAGAGGGTGTTGACAAAACATGCTTCAACAATATTTTATAAAATGAAAATGAGCACATGGAGGATTCGTCATATATCTGTCAAAGCAATTTGAGTATTTGTCTTTGCTAAGCATGGTGTGGTTCAATATGGTGATGTAATTGAAATGCAAAACATAGAAGTCAGAGATGGGAAGAAATAGTCAACAATCTTTGAAGATTTTCATTGGCTAGTCAAAGAAGAGGTGATGGTTGGTCATGAGCTCCAAAGTTGACAAAAAAAAAAGCCCAAGTAATAAAATAAAAAAATAATAAGCTTTGAATATTAAAAAAAATGAAGCTTTGAATACAAAAAAAAAAAGAAAAGGCTTTTGGCAGGACCCATATAAAAAAAAAGGGGGAGATAATAATTATAAAGAAAATTAGGCTGGATTCCATAATAAAAATGGATTTAAATTATCTTGAGTGGAAATGCAATGGAATACATATTCTTGAAGCAGCTGATGATATCCAAGTCCCAAAACAACAATATGTATCTCAATGCGTGATGATGGAATATATATCGAAGCCAGTATGATGAAATATAAATCTCAAAACGGTGTTACTCACTTTGAGGCTTACTAATAATAGGCACAAATTTCAAAGCTACACATTTCCGTGGGAGCAAAGTTGATGAAATACTCATCTCGAGATGGTCAAAGACAAGTCTAAAAAATGAAGTGCAAATCTCAGAGGGCGACAATGAGCATGCATCCCGAGATGGCTAAAATATATAAATGGCGGCACATCCCAAAAGTGCCGCCGATGGGACCCTCACTTCGGGCGGTCATTAAAATTATAAATCCCTTAATCACAAGCGCGTTCGCAAAGTCGGCATCTTGAGGCAACCAAAAACAATGCAAACTCCAAAGTGGTGAAGCACATATTCCAAAGCGAAAGGCGGCGTCACTTATATATGATATATATGTAATTATGTTTCTATAATAAATGAATTATTTTCTCATTGCCTTTACTTGTATTCTTTTGCCCTTAATCGGAGGTTCCCGCAATCTTATTCGGGGTAATTAATAATAGAGGCTTGCCTCTATTAGGAATAAAAGAACCCACAAAACTAAAAAATGATATTTGTGCTTCGATATATCGTTTGGTGTCACACGATGCCAGACGCGTATTTTCAATCCCACAATCTTGACCACAGGTGAAGATATTTCTTCATCATCAATGCCCTTCTTCTGACCAAAACCTTTCACAACCAGTCTCGCCTTGTACCTTGGTTGTGAATTGTTCTCCTCAGGCTTCAGCTTAAACACCCATTTGTTCTTGAGTGCTTTCTTGCCCTTGGGTAACTCCACCAAATCAAATGTGTGATTCTCATGCAAGGATTTTATTTCTTCTTGCATGGCTCTCCACCACTTATCCTTGTCTTCACACAACATTGCTTCTTCATAGCTTCCTGGCTTTCCTCCATCAGTGAGCATCACATATTCATGAGGAGGGTACCTTTGGGAAGGGCGACACTCTCTAGTAGATCTTCTCAAATTAAGCTCTGTAGATGATTCAGGTGGAACTAATTCAGCTTGTTCCTCAATCTGTGGGGTGGAATCATCAACTAAGTTCTCACCATCTTCTGCATCTTTGTCATTATCAATGATTATGGTAGGAAGGTTTGGCTCTAAATCAGTGTACCTTCTAATGACTGGTCTAATCTTTTGAACTTTCTCACAGTCTTCAATGGTCTGATCTTCAAGAAAAATAACATCTCGGCTTCTGACAATTTTCTTGTCCATCAGATCCCATAATCTATAGCCAAACTCTTTGTGACCATAGCCTAAAAAAATGCACTCCTTGGACTTCCCATCAAGCTTGGACCTATCATCTCTTGAAATGTGAACAAATGCTCTGCAGCCAAACACTCTCAAATGATTATATGAGACATTTTTACTTTTCCACACTCTTTCAGGAGCATTGCCTTCAAGAGGAATTGAAGGGGAAAGGTTGATCACATCCACTGCAGTTCTAATTGCTTCACCCCAGAATTCTTTAGATAACTTTGCATGAGAGAGCATACATCGGATTCTTTCATTAATAGTCCGATTCATTCTTTCTGCAACTTCATTATGCTGCGGTGTCTTTGGGACTGTCTTCTCAAGCCTAATGTCGTGGTCCCTGCAGTATTGCTCAAATAGACCCTTGTACTCACCACCATTATTTGACCTGACACATTTCAGCTTTCTGCCGGTCTCTCTTTCCACAGTTGCATGAAAAAACTTGAATACATCAAGTACCTAGTCTTTAGATTTTAGACCAAAACACCACACTTTCCGAGAGTGGTCATCAATAAAAGTAACAAAATACAATGCACCACCAAGTGATCTAGAACCCATAGTGCAAACATCAGTGTGAACTAAATCTAAAACATGTGATCTCCTGCGAGGAGGGGATACATGGAATGCAACTCTATGTTGTTTACCAATAAAACAATGAGTGCAAGTTTTTAAAGACATACCTCTAGTTGGAATGAGATTCTTCTTGAAAAGGGTGGTAAGACCTTTCTGACTGAGATGACCCAGATGCAAGTGCCATAAATCCGCAGAACAATCTTCAGCCGCATTCACCTCATCTGTAAGTATCTTTGTTGGTGACTAGTAAAGGGTATTGTGATTTTCTCCCTTTAGAACCACTAGGGACCCTTTAGTAATCTTGCATTTACCACCACCAAATAGGCCATAATAGCCCTCAACATCCAACATCTTCATTGAAATCAAATTATGACTCATATCTGGAATATGCCTAACATCCTTCAAGTGTAGCTTATATCCCAGGTTGGTTTTAATGAAAATATCACCAATGCCAATAACTTTGCTTATCCTTGAGTTTGCCATCTTTACTGAACCAAGATCACATGTTGTATAAGTACTAAAGAACTCACAATGAGGTGTAATATGATAGGAAACAACAGTATCAATAATCCAATCGGTAGTATTCTCACATGTGAGATTTACACAGTCTGCATCACAAACAAGCTCAGCATCTCCATCAGTAACAACTGCAACACTACCCTTGCCTTCATCCTTGTTCTCGTCTCTTTCCTTTGACTTGTCCCTCTTTAATAGCCTGCAATACCTTTTGATATGCCCCTTCTTATGACAATAGTAGCACTCAAAAACTTTCCTTGGTTTGGACTCCCCCTGGAATTACTTCTTCTCTCATATTTCTGAAAATCTCTATGTGAGTCTCTATTTTGGCTTCTTCCCTGTGACTCCACAACCATGGCTTCAGAATGAGAGGATCTACCTGCAATATTATATTCTTTCCTTCTAGTTTCTTCATTTAATAGGCTATCTTTCATAGCAGAGAAAGTCAATTTTCCTTTTGGTGCAGAGTTACTCAAGGATATGACCAGTGTCTCCCAACTGTCGGGCAGAGAACTGAGTAACAACAAGGCTAGCAGCTCATCATCAAGCTTGATTTCCATGGTGTTCAATTGATTCACAATATCCTGAAAACTGCTTATATGTTCTGCAACTGAGGAGCCATCTCTGTATTTCATATTCACTAGCTTTCGAATTAAGAAGGCTTTGTTCTGTGCATTCTTGCACTCAAACATATCACCAAGCTTCTTCCACAAACTGTGCGCATTGGTCTCACTAGAAACATGATGATAGATATTCTCCAACGGTTTTCCTGTTCAACTTCTTCCATTCTTCTTCTGTTTTGTTTTCTGGCTTGCTACCATCACCCTCAATTGGGTCATATAAATCTTTGCAAAATAACATATCTTCCATACGGGACTTCCAAATAGAATAATTTGTGGAATTTAACTTTATCATAGTACCTGAAGAGTCATCCATTTTAGAACTGCAAAGTAAGAGATTCCAACCCTGTGGCTCTGATACCAGTTGTTGGGAAAATGAGACAATTCTAATAGGATCAACCTGCAAAGTAACAACAGCAGCAACCAATCCTTTCCTTCTGCTGATGCAATCAACAATGGAGACAAAGAAATAAATTCAGAAAAACATAGCAAGAGACACCAAGATTTTAATGTGGAAACCCCCAGGGAAAAACCACGGGACCAAGTCCAGAAAACACCCCACTATTGCAGATAAATTCAGGTACAAATTATCAACCTAGATGCACCCTAGCAACTAGCTCACAGAGCAACCACACAAAATGGAGAGTTTACAAGCAAAGTGTACCAAACCAAAAATACTCTATGCCAACAGGAACAACATACTAAGACAGCAAAAAAGATAGAGCTCCTCTCCTTCTCCAGCCGTGGCCGCCGCTCTATCTCCTGATTTTTATCTCCTGTAAGAATTGAAAAACATCTCAATGTCTTACACAACAACATTTGGGAAAACCTAATCAAGGAGCTCACGTGCAAGGCACGTGGATATGTCACTGAGCCCACTTAGGCTTTGCTTGGATAATGTGATAAGTAAAGTAAGGTAAGGTAAGGTAGGGTAGGGTAGGGTAATAGGAGATTTTAAACCATATCTTGCTTGGATAGAAGGTAAGATAAATGGAGGTTTTTAAACCTTATGGTGTTTGGTTGGAAGGTAATGGGAGGTAAGGTTATATGCTAATTTTACCAAAATATCCTTTGAAGAAATAACTTAATATCTATAAGAGTTTGAATTTATTTAATGTAATATATTAATATTCAATTAATATTCAATGTTATATATTAATATATATATATATATTTATTTATTTAATGTTATATATTAATATTAAATTAATATTCAATATTATATTCAATTAAACGACCAAGTAAAATCTAATACATGATTAATTATTTTCAATATGATTTTTATTAATTTGCAATAATTAAAAAATGTTTTGTAGCAATTTCTTTAATTTCATTAAGTATATAAATCCATTAACCATTTTTTTTCCGGACAACAAAATACAATAAGCTTCAAAAATCAAGCATGGGTATCAGTCACAAGCTTAAGATCATCCAAACCATTCAACAACATTCAACACATTTCCATGAATCTTCAAAAATCAAGCATATGCTAATCAAAAACTATTCCTCTTCACTTCATCATAATATAGAGAACCTTCAAATGGAGTAGAGAACTTTTTTTGGCATAATAATAATATTCTTACTGGTTTTTGATAACATTAATATTCTAAAACAACCAAGTCATTGACAAGTTTAACAATAATGGTCTAAAACAAGGACAACTCAAAACAAAATCATTCAACATTAATATTCTGAAACAAACCACAAGAGAACAAACATAGTTTCACAAAAGAACAAGCCACAAAAGAACAGATCCACGAAAAATGAAAACGTAGTGGCTCTGGAAAGATCAGAAGACCATTCAAATGTTAATAAAAGATGAACAACAATGGGCATGAGTTGGCATTGGATCACTGCAACATAAGCATTGGATGCAAAGAGCACAAGCATTGAAAGGAAGGCTGCATACTTGTGCTCCATTGCAATTGTGTGTCTTCATGGCTTCTGAGACTAGTGTTTATATGGAGCAAAACAGATTGGATGATACCCTGTGGTTCTCTTCCAATGCAATCAATTATAAATGGCAGCATCCAATGCATTAATTGGAGCTTGGATGTGTCCTTTAATCACTCAATGAATGATCCATAACAACCTCCACAAGTGAACATCTTGTGCCCTGATGCTAAAATATGATAAATATGATCAAAGTTCAATTTTCAACTTTGATCAATCTCATCTAACATGAATTATAAAACAAATTTCAAAGTTCATCTTTGATTAGAGTTTTGTAATAAGTAATTGCAAAGCATCTTAATTTATTGACAATGCATTAATCCATAGGTTACACCTTAATCATGATCAAATACGAAGGAATTGAAAGTCATCAAGGAGTGATCCATTGTGATCATTCCAACCTTGTGAGAAGGAGAATGCTGCTGAAATTTCAGAACTGGGAAATCATTCATATTTCAAGGGAGCAAAACCAAGGGGTAGATGAGCTATCTAAGTTAGCCAAGAATACAAATGGGAGCTGGTTTTTTGACAACTTTGAAGACATACCAACAAGAGTGTGTGATTTTGTTCAAGAATTTAGAAACTCTATTTAATGTTTTAGCTATGTAAGCTCTGTTTATTTACCAAAAAAAAAAAAATTCACATGATAAAAAGAAGAACACATGCAAAACCAGAAGCTTGCTCCAAACCATAATGCAACTGAAATATGCTCTAGAGATTCTTGCTATTGATAATATCTAGTCTCATAAAAATCCTGGTACAAATCTCAGTACAAACCAGAAGAAGATTAACATAAAAATCACAAGAAATATTCTGCATATTAGTCACATAATCCTGAAGCAAATCTCAGTAAAAAAACACTCTGTAAACATCTCTCACTATGGGAATGAAGTCCTCAGGCAGGTGGAGAGGGAGGAGCTCTGGTCGTCGAGGAAGGTGAGGAGGATATGCGGCTTGGAAGGCGAGGGAGGAGCTCCAGTCGTTGAGGCTCCGGTCATTGAGGAAGGCGAGGAGGACATGTGGCTTGGAAGGCGAGGAAGGAGCTCTACTGGTTTTTCAGATCCAAAAAATTTTAGATTTTGTTTCAGGGTAAGGGTAGTTTTGTAATCTCAGCTCCCCAAAACCTTCCCAACCCCCCGATTTGGAGGGTTGAGAGGTGGAGGTAAATGAAGGTTTTTCAACCCTCCATTTACCTCCAAAAACCTTACCTTCCCCCAAAACCCTTCATCCAAGCATGGGTTCATGGAGAACCTTACCTCCAAAAACCTCCATTTACCTCCATCCAAGCAGGCCCTTAAGAGGGAACCCACGTGACACATCAACATCAACAGATCAAGGAAACAAAAAATAGTTGCAAATAGAGAAAGTCACCGGAGTATTTCAGTTGTTCTGAGTTTTGCTACCTGCAAGAATATATAAATTGATATTAGAACATACATGCAGGAACTGATATTAAAAAAAGGATTGCATGGACGAATATCATGAAGAAAGGTTAGTTCTAAGATGGTATTAACATCTTAAATTAACATCTAGATCATATATATCAATGGTTAATCAATATAGCACTACTTTTTGAAGATCGGAAAGATAACAGCTGAAATTAGTGCTATATTAATTATAAAATGGTTAATCAATATAGCACTACTTTTTGAAGATCGGAACCAAATTACCTATTTTATAATTAATATAGCACTAATTTCAGCTTTTTTATACTTTTACTTGGATTAATTTATATTTACTTATTTTATATTTTATAAATTCAATCTATATTTTTAATAATAGAAAATTAAGAGGCGTTCATTTCACTGAAAGTGGCAGTGAAGTCACACAAATGAGTTCTCTCACTTCAATTGTTCATTTGTCATAAAGTGAGAAAAATATCACTTCCCCACTTTGACACTTCAGTTTTTTTATTACTAAAATG
Source organism: Dioscorea zingiberensis (assembly GCA_026586065.1). Lineage (NCBI taxonomy): Eukaryota > Viridiplantae > Streptophyta > Magnoliopsida > Dioscoreales > Dioscoreaceae > Dioscorea > Dioscorea zingiberensis. The sequence continues at coordinate 33,371,909 of CM048825.1, read as the reverse complement.
GGCGAAATGAGTTTTGGTGTATAAAAACTCATTTTCACCAGTTTCGGTGTGCTCTCACTTCAATTCCGAGCATTTTCGAAGAAATGAAGGCTTCTTTAATTTAGGTGGGTTAAATATCTTTTATAAAATTTATTCTTTGTATGTATAAATTTAAGGAAAAAACAACATATTCATGATATATTTTTTTTATTGTAACATGAGACTAAAAAAAATAATGACAAATGTTTCATTAAGCATCTCTCACATGGAGGTGACCGGAAAGTTGTTTTCTTTTATCAAGTTGATGACCAACACTACATACCACGAGCACTTTTGATGGACTTGGAACCTCGAGTAATCAATGGCATACAAAATAGAGATGTTGACTCTCATTAGAGATCAAAAAGAATTTATTTGCAAATTTACAAGTCACAAGTCACAAAGAGGATATTGAATATTTTGAAAATATAAGGATGAACAATAAATTTAGGGGAAAAGTGATATTAAGAGAAAGAAAAAAACCGTTGTGCGTTTTTTGGTTGCATAAAAAACAACCAAGCCCTAGTTAATTTGGTAACAAGAAGGTTTTTGTTCAGAACTTGATCATAGCACAAGCGTTAATTTCATACTATGACTAATTATAATTGCACTCTCAAGATTTTTTTTTGAATTTTAAACTTAATAAATAAATTAAGATTAATTATAATTAGTGGATCTCAAGATTAGTTCTCTCAAAATTTTTATTTATCAATATTTTCATATAAAGCACTCTCTTATATTGCACCAATTGCGTCCAAAAATAAATGATTGTGCTTATCATCATAAATGGGCATGATTTTTAAGTTTGGGGGCTGCTAGGCACCCCTATAGTGCCTTAATTTGCGATATTTATATTATGTCTGAGCAAAATTCAATGATATGGATGAAAAGATCATTGAAAAATAAATCAGTATGTCAATTTTCAAACAATTTGGTTACCGTTTGGTCCTCCCATTTAAAGGTTTTTATTTTATAAAAATTTGAATGATATAAATTTTACTATTTTCAACCGTTAAGTGGGAGGGGCCAAACTAAATATATGAAAAACGTCTTGATTCATTTTTCTATGATCTTTCCATCCGTACGGTTGGATTTCATTTAAACATAATATAAGTGCTCCAAATTAAGGCACTGTAGGCACAGCAGCCCCCCGAACTCTATGTGGAGGCTAAAAAAATCGCATTGGATGTGACATTTAACTACATTTAAATTAAAATGATTTATTATATTTTTTAACTACTTTTACATAAAATTATTTATATATTTAATAATAGATCTGTCAAAAATTATTTCTATTTTTCGTAAAAATCATATTTAATTGTATTTGTTTTTCAATTCAAATTTTCAAATGCATTTTTATATTGACCTATCACATCAAAACAAAAAAAAATTAAAAATCAAATGAATATTTGAACTTAGAGATAGATTTAGACGGGATATTTATCCATAATTATCCACCTTTATACCAACTCTAATAAAAGTATATATAGAAAAAATATATATATATGGAAATAAAATAATCTTTTTAGAATATGAATTAAAAATCATCATTGGGCACCGCACGCGGCGAACCAAGGTAACCCAATCAGTTCGTTAACTAACTAAAGGCAGCCCTGGGATTCTGCTATATATCTGGCAAGACTTCAAAGTTGAATCTCCCGTGAGGCGTTCCTTCTCTCCGAGTCCGATCCTATTTCGGACTTCGGGGGAGCCATATATAAGGTATCTTGGGAGGCACGATTCCCGGACCTTCGAATCCCTCAGCAATGGCGATGGAGAAACAGCAACCGAAGACCAGGAGGAGGGTTTCTTCTCATCGATCTGAGGACTTTGTCTTCGATTACTACCGCGATGATCAGTCTTGGGATTCGGATGAGATCGATCGAAGTAGCGATGATGAGGAGTGGACATGTGGATCGGAGAAGAAGAGGCCGCGCAAGAAGATCAAGAAGATCGGGTTGGATTGTGATTTTGTTCGTAAGAGGCAGAGGACGCCGCGGCGGCCTTACGGGATCGATGGCAAGGTGAAGTCTATTTCGTCTTGGACTTCTAAGCGGGATTCGGAGGATGCGGTGTGTCGGGGCATGAGCGGTGGAGTCAAGAAGCAAGAATCGAGGACAGAGGTTGGGATGATTAGGGAGTTTTATCGGCGGATTCGATTGCCTCAACGATTTGGAATTGTTGGTAATGGGGTTGGTGATGGATTGAAGATGGGGGAGAGAGAGATTAAGGGTTCCGCTACTGCTCCCTCTACTATGGAAAGAACTCGGGTTGAACCAAGGGCAATCGATTTGGTAAGTGATTTTTGTTATGTTTTAATAATATTTTCATGATATTTACTTCCCTTAGGGTTTATGTTTTGATTGCGCTGTGATTTATAGTTTTATTGTATTTCTTCACTCAAGGTAGTGTTTGGATGGGAATGTTTTATCCTGTTTATCCCACCCTCTCCATCCACACATACTTTTTGGCTTTGATATATTTTCTTTTAGAAAATTTAATTAATTAGATTTAATTCTATTAAAAAAAATATTTATTTTATCAGTATTAATTATGTTTTCTTAGAAAACAAATTCAAAGAACAAACCTCACCTCCAACCAAACACCACCTTGGTGTTGATGATTGAACAGACACTAATAATTACTGCCAGGAGTCAGCTAACTATAGTAACTGCTTCTTCAAACATAGGTCTCATCCCAATACACTTATCAAGTATTCTTTTCTTTTATTAGATACAGGCACCACCATCCTAGCTCAATTTATCATTTTTTTTTAAAATCAGTGTGTACCAGATGTTTATTTGTTGTTTGAGTTAAAAGATAATCTCTGTAGTAGGCAGTCTAAGGTTTCTAGCCATTGTTTCCCTCAGTAGAACTTTTCTATATTGTATGGGAAGGCTATTAAAATTTTAAAACAAGTAAAGTCTGCACTAGATATAAATATGTCTAATCAAAATGGCTATGATGAGTCCCTAGATGAGGAGCTGTGGAACAATGCAAATTCAGTAACAATTATTCAATTGAATGTGCTTCAGCTCAATCACCAGCCAAAAAAAGTGAAAAATTTGGTTAAGCACACGATTGAATTTTTTTTCAGAAGGGACTTCTCTTTGAAGAAATTACAATGAACTCAAGAATTTTTTATGATTGTTTACTCACCAACTCCAGGCCCAGGGCTGAATTTGTCTGGTTCCTTATATATGGAATTCATATTTGATGTATACTTACATAATATGTCTTCCATTCATTGTTTGAAAATTTTCTATCTGACTTAATTGGTTCTCCATTCGACATTAGGGCCTGGCATGTAGTCTTACTAATTGCAAACCAGGATACGGAGAAGTCCAATCCAAGGAGAAACTTTCATTTTTAATCTTCATTTTTCAACTTATATCCAGTGCCGAGCTTTCAATTAAGCATTAGCAAACTTGTATCTTGCACCAAATAGATTAGTGACTGTTATGAACATGGCTGCTTTAAATATTTGTGACTTGATTTCCTATTAGTATTGGTATCATGAGCTTTTTGTCTTTCAATTTTCATGGACAGAATTCCTGTGGAGAGACAGAAAAGGCTGAAGTACTTACAAGTGCTCGTTATGTGTTATCCTTTTTATTGCCGTTTCTGAAACAACTGAACCAAGAACAAGAGAAAGAAATGGAGATTGAGGCTGATATTCAAGGTTTAAATTGATAACAATATAGCGTATACCATCTTCATTTTCTTAGCATGCTTTGACCATGACTACCTTTTCATTTACAGGATTGTCATTACCAGAGCTCAGGTTACAAGAAGCAGTTTTTCGAAAGGATGAGCGTGTTTTCTGGTATCACAAGACTAACATAATACCTTTTTCTTTTTGTTAATTCAACTCGATTGCATTTCAATGATACCTTTTCTATTTTTTGCAGTAACAATTGTAAAACCTCAATTGTTGATTTCCACCGGGTTTGTTCAAATTGTGCATATGAATTATGCCTGAGATGTTGTCAAGAATTACGTTCAGATGACTTGAGGGGTTGCTGTCAAACTGTGATTCCGCACTATCCATTTAGGGGAGCGACTTACATGCACGGTGGTGATCCTCTTCCAGAAGCCAGTCAAGAAAATGAGAGTACCATGGCGAGATATCATACCCATACTTCCAAATGGAAAGCTAACCCTAATGGCAGCATCCCATGCCCCCCGACTGCAGTTGGTGGCTGTGGCACTTCTGTGCTTGAGCTTAGACATATGTTCCCTAGAAATTATTTATCGACTCTGGAAACTAAGGCGAAGAAATTAGTTAGCAGCAGTTCACATCCTGATCCTCCTATGAGGCTAAAGTGCACTTGCTCCAGTTCTACTACTGAAACGTCAAGGAAAGCAGCTTCAAGAATTGGTTCAAGTGATAATTACTTATATTGTCCTTCATTGGGTGAGATTGAGCAAGATGGAATGGTTCACTTTCAGAATCACTGGTTAAAGGGAGAGCCAGTAATTGTTACTGGGTTGATTAATGAAAGATCAGGTTTGAGCTGGGAACCAAGGGCTATGTGTCATGCCTTATGCAATAACAAAGGTGGCTCCAAGATAAAGGCCATTGATTGTCTGGCTTGTTGTGAGGTAATTGCCGACTTTTAATGCTTACTGCTTGTTAAAGGTTCCTTGATGACTTCCACTAGACAAATTTGGTTTCTAAAGCAAAATAATTACTGTAGATTATGCAGCAAGAATATTGATCGGTTTCATGTTTTTGGATTATTCAATTGGTTGGAAAACAGTTCTCTTTTTTGGTTTTTTTTCCCTCATCTTTTTTAAATATGCTGATGTCATATCTCTAAAGACTGCAGAAATTTGATCAATTGCAATATTGATTGTAGGTGGAGATAAGCACGCGCCAATTTTTTGAAGGTTACAGGGAAGGAAGAATGTATCCAAACCTATGGCCAGAAATGCTTAAACTGAAGGATTGGCCTACATCAAATCACTTTGAGGAGTTCTTGCCACGCCATGGTGCTGAATTCATCAAATCCTTGCCTTTTCAAGAGTATACAAATCCAAGGAATGGTCTTTTAAATATTGCTGTGGCTCTCCCTTCGGACATGCTAAAGTTGGACATGGGACCAAAATCATATATTGCATATGGTGCCACAGAAGAGCTCGGAAGAGGAGATTCTGTCACTAAGCTTCACTGTGATGTCTCAGATGCGGTAAAGTTACTTTGCAGTTTAGCATAGTGCCTTCTTCTTTCTGTAGTTGTATGCATTTGTCTTGTTTTGGAGAGCTTACGTCGTTCCTTTCTGAATTTGTTATCATCAACTAGCATGTTCAATTTTAAGCAGCTGTATTACTCTTTGCATGCATATTGTAGCCGATTGGAAGAACTCCAATCAGCTTTTGTTGATTTTTTGTTTGTTTGTTTGTTTTTTGGCAAGCATCGGCCTCTGTTAAGCTCCTTGAAAAGTCATTTGAGGATAGTTGGGTTGAAGGACCTTTCGTTGTTAAGGACATGTTGGTAGATACTCTCATTTATTTAATTTCTTGTGTGTCATCAATGTATAGACAATTGACCTCCTGAACACATTTCATGCAAGTAGTTAAGTTCTCTTCTTTTGTTTTCCCCCTTTCAGAGGAGAAATGTTAGTTGGTGATACGAGCTAAAATTTTGTTTGTATTGTGTTCCAAGATTCTAAGGAAAATGCTGATGTGCTTAAGATTTGCCTACAGGAACGGTGTAATGAAAGTGGCATTTGCTTTGTTTGTTTTGTTGTTTTCAGTCATTGCTTACCGATGGCTTTTTTCTGAAGTAGATAATGCTTTAATAGTAATGTTTTTTGTGTTTGGTCAGGTAAATGTTTTGATGCATTCTGCTGAAGTGAAATTTTCAGAGAAGCAGATACTTGCAATTGAGAAATTGAAAAAGCAACACAAAAAACAAAATGATAAAGAACAATTGCAAAATTCTCAATGCAATGGGGGCCATACTGAAGTAAGAAATGAAGCACAAAGCAAAAATAGAAAGCAAGAAGACATTCATTTGCCTTCAATCACCCAAGGGGGGGCTATATGGGATATTTTTCGGAGACAAGATGTACCTAAACTGCAATCTTTTCTTAGAAGACATTCGAAGGAATTTCGGCATATTTATGGTTCCCCTGTCGATCAGGTTAGTTGACTATGTGCATATCTAAAAAAAATGTCATTAATGTTATTAAACAGGAATGATTAAACAAGAATGATTCACTCACTGCTGATTTATTGTCTTCCTCTATCAGGTCTTTAATCCGATTCATGATGAAACATTTTATCTAACCATTGAACATAAAAGAATGCTCAAGGAGGAATATGGTCAGTATCTTCTGTTTCTGTCAATTTGTTTCCCCAGAACACTTTTCAGTAGCCATTTTCACACATCCATCTAAATATACTGTATATTTGCAGGAATTGAAGCATGGACTTTTGAGCAAGCCCTTGGAGAAGCTGTTTTCATTCCTGCTGGATGTCCTCATCAAGTGAGAAACTTGAAGGTACATTTGAATTAACCATACAAACTGATACTGAATTGTTGTTCATTCTCTCAACCATTTATTTAAATTTTCTATCTGTTGATTTATGTATGTTCATTAATTGCAGTCATGCACAAAGGTTGCTCTTGACTTTGTTTCCCCTGAGAATGTTGGTGAATGCCTGCGCTTAACTGAGGACTTTCGAGTGCTTCCTGTGAACCACCGGGCAAAAGAAGATAAACTTGAGGTAATTCCTTGTGCTCTCTCTATGCTATCTTAAATTAGATGTTAAAATTAAATCAAGTAAAAGCATGATTACATTCCACTTATACTTAAAAGATCTCATCAAAGCACCAAAATTTTTGGAGATAATTGTACTGCGGCCTTACCATACCAATTTGTTAATTGATTCTCTGTATGAGAATAGGACTCAAACTAAGTTCAGTATGCAGCTGCTGTAATACACACATAGCTACAGCAGTTATGTTGTCACCTTTTATAGATTCGAAAAGTATACCAACAAATTCTGTGAGTTCCAGCCTGATTTTTAGTGATTTTTAGCAATCTTGCAAATTCTGAATATATGAAATATGCCTTAGTAGGTTTGAAGCAGACCTAAATATGTGCGAAATAGATTTTTAGATTGTTTAAAATAGGCTTGGATACTCTAGTTGAATTGAAGTGAATTGAATTAAGACTAATTTTATGCTTCAAATGAGAACCCAATGCATAGTAGATTTTGAATACAATCACCTTGGAATTTGGATTTGGATTAAATGTGACCATTAGAATCCTAAATAAAATTAGATTGTTGTAGATTTTTTTAGAGAGAAGCAGCTTGCTTGGTTAACTTGTTAGCTAAGAACTTATAATTGCTTCAAGTTGATGTGACCTCAATCTTTTTAAGATACGGATCTGTTTTTAGAAATTAACTTAGAAGGTTATGACTCACTATTGGTCTAAAGTCAGGTTATATATCCAGACATTATTTTAGTATTTGTTCATATCACATTTCTGTTTGCTCATCAACAACCATTTTTTCTGCAGTTCTTATATTTGTATATTGTATGCATGTCTTTATGTCTTCATTCATATTGCACTTCTTGCGCCTTGCTATCCATTTTTCTCAGTTTTATTGTATTGTATTGTTTTTCTTTTTTTTTTCTTTTTTGATCAATGTGGACAAGCTATTTGCATGCTCATGCTTCAATTCCTCAGCCTCACTTTGAAAGGGAATATGGTAGTCAACTTTCTGAGAGTTGCTCAGTCTTATTTTATTGTGTGTGTTTTTGTTGGGGGCAAGCATACGAGTCGGCCTGGCACGACACTGGCCTGGCTCGTGTCTGGCACTATGCGTGCCCACGCCGGCACAACTAGCCAACTTTTGGGGACCAGATTGGCATGAGGCACAGCATTGCCTGTGCCTGCCAGTCTACAGGGCAGCTCACCAAATTTAAAAACTTAAAATATCTAGAAAACTTTAAAAAAAAATCCAAAAACTATAAAAAAAATCCAAAAAAATCACATAACTCTAAAAATCCTAAAAAAAATATATCAAATGTTCATAAGTTTCAAATATAGTAATTTTATAGTTGGTATAAAAATATTTTTATTTAGAAAAGATTTATAATAAAGTAAAAATAAAAAAGACCTGGTGGGCCAGACATGCCTGCCAAGTCACTGTGCGGGTTGTGCCATGCTTGCCTCCTTGCCTAAGCAGACATGGGACAAAACTTATATGAAGTCGGACTCACCTATCTTTAGGTGAGTCCGCCTCCATTTAGCTATTTGAAGAATGTTTTAAGTATTTTCAACCGTACGGATGGGAAGATCATCAAAAAATAAGCTAGCATGTCTATTTTCATATAATTTGGTGACCGTTTGGTCCGACCACTTAACAGTTGAAATTCATACAATTCTGAACCGTTAAAATTTCTATAAAATAAGAACCGTTAAGTGGTCGGACCAAACGGTCACCAAATTATATGAAAATGGACATGCTAGCTTATTTTTCGATGATCTTCCCATCCGTACGGTTGGAAATACTTAAAACATTCTCCAAATAGCCAAATGGGAGGCGGACTCACCTAGAGATAGGTGAGTCCGGACCCATGCAAGTTTTGCTCGTAGACATGGCATGCAGGAGCTGTGTGTCGTGTCGGCGAGCATGTTGTGCAGGATTGGCCCAACATGGGTTTGTGCCTGGGTTGTGACTAGGCATTGCTTGGTAGCTATAGTGTCGGGCCATGCTTAGGGATGATCTATTCGTATCAGCCGTGCTGGCTCACCGTGACCCGGTTGACACACATAATAAATACATGTAAGAAAATATATTGCTAATGTTTTCTTTTCCTTTTCTTTATTTTGACCCAAATCTAGAGTTCCTAGTAATTATAGATGGAAGATTAAATTACTACGCACCTTTTTCTATTCCCAACTTTATTCTTTGGCCCAAGTTTCTCAGGCTACTTTTGACCTTAGTGAATTAACTTGATCATGTGGCTCATTTCTCAACCAAAAAAAATAAAATAAAAAAAAGTAAAAGACAATGTATCTTTATGCAAGTATAAGTTTCTAGATTTCTTCCCTTACTAGCTTCTTGACCTAGGAATTAGGGCGTGTGCATTCTATTAGTTCAGTTATAACCGAACTCCAATGGTCTGCCACCCACCATCCACCATCGAAGATGACGAGGCTACGAGAGTTGTCATGTCCCGCGATGCGAGCTCTATCGTAAGCATTGGGTGTTGCTGCCGAGTACACTAGTTTGCTAAAAATATTATTTTAAAAATATTTTATCTCTATAATCAAATATATAGTTATTGATATGGATCGATCTAGACGTACATGTGTCCACACTCCAGCGCCCCCCTAAAGCCGACCCAGATCTCTAGAGCCACCACCCCGACACCATGACAGGAGAAGGCTACCATCACCTTTGCCAGAAAGAGATGTCCGCACGACAAAAAGTGATGATGACGACTAAGGGGGCGATGTGATCAGGACCAGGGCTCTAGACAGGGTGCAAGGACAAATAGGGGAAGACCTCAAAAAAAAAGAGGGTAAGCTAGTTCTTTTCCACAACACTTTCTTCTTAAGGCGATCTCAGTACTAACTTGGGTGTCGGAGCTGCACCAGGGCAGGAGGCCTGTCCTCTTTTCTCTTCTATTTCCAGTTCTTTCCAGGTTGGAGTTCTTTGGAGATGCCCACAACCTCCCACCTGAACTCTGTCACCGTCGGCCATTAATTATTGGCGTTTCATCCAGCTCCACTACCAACATCAAAGTAGACCCATCTCATCTGTTGATCCTAACAAGTACTAATCCCTAGGAGGGGTTGGTTATTGCATCAACAATTATTATACATTAAAAATATTATTTCAAATTATAAAATATTTTATAAAATTATTATTGTTATTTTTAATAATATTAAATATTTTAAATTATATAATTATTATATTAATTTAAAAAATTAAAAATGAATGATTAGAGGGACTAGCACAGTGATATTAAAGGACGGAAATTGGTGCTTTTGTTGTGTAAAAAAGAATTAGCAAATGGATAAACTTTAGTGTCACGGGATTTGAAATCTGAATTTTTGTTATATGAAATATGCAGAAAGAAAAGCAATATGAAAACATTAATTTTATAACAAATTGAGATGGTTATATCAAAAAGTTTGGGAGTTAACTTAAAACATATCAACTTTCACTTTTAAACAATTGTCAAATCAGATGTGTTATAATGGGGCTGGTTGGTCGACTTGGTTCATGTTAACTTTTTTTTTTTTAAAAAAAATGGATAAATTACATCCATTAGGATAAAAACCGGCTCTTATTAAATCTGCTTACATAGATCATAGCCCAAGTCTGGTCAAACGTTTTATAGATAAAGTATAATTTGAGAAGACTAAGTGAAAGCCGTGTTTGTTGCTCTGGTTGACAATAGTCTTTGTTGGTTCTCCTTTGGCCTTACTCTATCGGCGTCTCATCTTCAGAATCTGCATTGAGGTCAAGTGGTGGTTGTTGATCCTCGTCTTGGATAAACTCCAGACTTTTTTTGACGAGGGATTCCATTACCACTAGGTTCCACCCTTTGCGAGCTTCCCTTGCTAGTAGTTTGGTGATTGTGTCATATCCCTATAGATTTGTATCTAAACGGGGAGGTTGCCGATCGCAAAGAGACTACAAAAATGGTCCCAGATTTGTTGTGAATATGGGCATTGCAAAAACAGATGTGACGTAGTTTTCTCTTTATCAACATAGAGGTTGTGCGATCATCCTTTCAGTTCCTCTTTACTAAGTTTTAAGCAAAGAGTTTAATTTTAGTGGGGTACTTGGTCTTCCATAAGGTAGCTGTCAGAGTCGATGTTTAGTTTATTTATTTTTTCCCTTCCCAAATATTCTTATGTTTTATTTGTTTATTTATTTAAACTCGTGAATCTTTTGTATCTGTTTTTTCATAATTGCATATAACTCACCTATGTGGACATATCCCGTTGGATGCAGGATGGAGGAAAAGAATATTTTAGAAATATTTTTGCTAATCTTATTAAATTATTTCTTCTAAAAATTTCTTTATTTAAATTAATTACCTATATTGTTTCTATGTTTTTCGTCCACTGTCTTCACCTCAAGTTTTCTTCCTTTACTTATTTTCAAGCCTTCCGGGGTTAGAATTCACCAATAGTTAACTATGAGCTTAAAGCAAAGAAGCTGTGCAATAACACAGATTCAGGGAGTTAATATGCAATTATGAATAAGTCAGAGTTATTTGAGTTAACTGCAAATACAACAAAAAAAATTTACTTACCTCCAGAGAACCATGATACCCTGTGTTGTGTTTGACAATGGAATAACCTAGGTGGAATTGGAATGAGGTGGGTTTCATTGCATCATGTTTCTCGCCCACATGGTAATGAGATTTAAAGAGCAAAGCATGTGTTATATGGGTAATAATTGTAATATTGATTACTCCACTAACCATGCCATGTGATCAAAATTCCCCTGTTAAAACGTGTGGCTTAGTGCCCATGTAGCATGAGGATGTTACTTTTCATTAAAAAGGGGGCGATCATGTAATTACACACCCCTATATTTATAACAAAAAAAGAACAAGATTATACCATCATTAAGGTTGATGGTTTAATGGTTCCCTTCAAAAATTTCAAAAAATTTCAAAAGTTAACCCTGTAGTGCCCTACTTCACTTGGGTTATTTCATTGTCAGTCTAATATCCAATTTAGTCCCTCTATTATACCGATTTGTGACTTTAAATTCCTCTATTATAAATTGAGCCTTTTTGGTCCATATATTTTTCATGATTGAGAAATTTCAATTTCAGTTCCTATAGGGACTAAGAAGACTCAAATTATAACATCAGGGAGGGATTAAAATTTGTCTATCGTGAAAAATATAGGGACCAAAAAGGCTCGATTTATAATAGAGGGACCTAAAGTTACAAATGGATATAATAGAAGGACTAAATTGGGTATTACACTTTTCATTGTCAAATACAGAGTAATGGGGAACAGGAAGGGGATTGGAAAGGGTAAAGGGTATGGAGATGTAGGGATGAGAATAGTAATGACTACTTTGTTTGGATGGAATGGTATTAGGAAAAGGAAAATAAAGAAAAGAGTTGTGATAAAATTACTTTTATACATTTGATATAAAAATGATTTTATTTATTTATAAAATACTTTAAATATTATTATCCTATTTAAATTTTAATTAAATAAATAGTTAGAATTAACTATTTAATTAAATAAATTTATTTATTTATGACATATTCAAAAATCATTATATTTTCACTTATTATAATTAAATATAAATATCTCAATTTAACCATTTTTTAATTTAATTATTATAATTAATTATTTAAACCAAATATTTCAACATTTAATCATTTTTTAATTACATAAATATCTCAATTTAATAAATATAAATTTATTTAATCATTTTATTATTTAATAAATATATGAGGGTAAAATGGATATTTGCTCAGGGGGAATGACAATTGGGGGTAATGGCTATTACTCACATGAGGGGTGGGGCATGGGGGTAATCATTCCACCCTTATGGATGCCCAAACAAGCGTATTCATCATGATCAGTAATCATTTCCCCCAAACTGCAATCCAAATGTGGCTTAAAACTAAATATTATTTTGTTTTTTTCTTTATTTTTTCTCCTAACCCCTCCTTTTTCTCTTCCAACTCTTATCTATTTCTAATTTTTGGATGAAACGATTATTTATCTTTATTTGTCTTTTTATTGATTTTATGTGTTTATATAGTGTATTGTCAATTCATTTATCCAAAAAATTAGATATAAAAGGATGTTTGGTTTATAAATATTTTAAGGGTAATTAGGTAATTCAGATATTGATTATATTACATTCTCAAGCATCCTCCTAACAAATATACGTATCATTATCTGATGTGAACCAAGTATAAAAATGTGGCACTATAATAGTTTGATGTTGGTGAAGTTCGCATTAGAGCACCTTCTATTTCTAATGGTCCATGAACTAAATAGAATCATTCTCAACGAATCCATAAGAAGTGATTCAAATATCCCTTAAGAACCAAATACACCCTGAGCATATGCTCTTTTAAACATTTCTCCATCTAGTTCTCTTTTAAACCCATTTATGTTTTGTGGATATTTCAAATATCAAATTAGAGTTATTCCATCTTTAACCAAAGGTTGGGGTAGACCTTGATAAATGGGCCAGTGGGCTGGCCTGGAACGAGCACGGCTCGAGCGAATTTCGTGTTGTGTCGGGTATGGCATGAAATGATTTCGTGTTGTGCTTGATATGGTATGGAATTTGTCGGAACCGACCTGGCATGAAGCACGGCCCGTGACAGGTCGGGCCGGTTCCGGCACAAGCCAAGCACGTTCTGTTAGTAAAAAATGAAAAAATTCTAAAAAAAATCTCACCAACACATAATGAAAAAAACCAAAATTATACAGTTGGTAATATCTCGCGAAGTGAATGCATCAATTGTTAAGCTTACTCTTTGTGCATCGACATTAGGTATTTACGAGAGATCGATCAAGATAAACAACAGAAATATTGGAAGGCGATAAAGACGATGATGTTTTATACTCTCAATTTTATTTAGAAAACATAGAAAAGAAAAATAAAGGAACAATTGCGAAGCTTAGTTTGATTAATAGAAGAAGAGCTTAAACGCTCTTCAAAAAGAAAAAAAAAGGGCCCCAAAAAACCTAAAAATTAGAAGAGAGAGAGAGATCATCATCATCATAAGAATCGGTAATATCAATATCGGCGGCAAGTGGAGAATGGCAGAGCGGGCAACAAGAGAGTCCTATAACGTGATAGTCGCGGGTGAGAGGCTGCAGAGATAGACAATGTAATCCTCACTTGGGCCATTGTCGATGGAGGGACGAACGGAGTTGAGAGTGTCAGCGAGGATGATGAGGCCGGCGAGGCCGGATCCTGAGGCGACAAAGAGGATGTGGGGCCGTGGGGGGCGACGGAACGGGCAGACTTTTGAAAGAAGAGAGTCGTTGGTAGCTGCCAACAACATTTGGTGCTGCAACATAACAGACTATCGTGCCGGTATGTGACAGGTTGTGCCAGCACAACCCGAGCACGAAATTGTTTCGTGCTTGTGTCATGCCGGCCTGTGGGTTGTGGCGGTTCAACCCAACACAAGCCATGAACCGGGGCCATTCCTCGCACGGTCCGGTTAGGCCCCATTTGGATGACTAACAATCATGGTTTAGTAATGTATGGTATGGTATAATATTATGTGGTATCGTATTGTAATTGCTCTTTATCATGTTTGAAAAGATGGTATGGTATGGTATGATTAATAAGCTGTTTGTGTTTGTTTTGATGGTATGGTATGGTTACAGAAATAATAAAATGACAAAAATACCCTCAAATACAAATTAATGTGAAATCATATTAAATTCAATGATTTAAGCTCTAAAAATTAAATTCAATTAAAGTATAAAAAGTTCTTATTAAAAACTTATAAAATATACATCAAATTGTTACTCATAAATTTAAATTTGATAAAATTATAATAAAATTAATACCCAAAAATTATTAGGGATATTTTCGGTAATTGTGCCTTTTGTTGGGTGAAGATTAGGACTGTGTTGCTTGATTGGTGGAGAAAAAAAGGGGGGATTGAAGTAAACTTAGTATTTACATAATATATTAGGAATATTTTTGGAAGAAAAGAACTATGGGAAACAACCAAATCGGTGGTTTGTAAAATCCATTAAAAATGATAGTTTTTAAACCATAAAAAACCAAGCAAAACTACACCATCTAAATGGAAGCAAAAACAAAAGGGAAGTAACCGTATCATATATTATTAAATTACGGAAAACCATGAAACAAACAAGGCCTTACTGTTCATTCCTTGTTGTGTTGTGCCTGACCCGGATTGTGCTGGCTGTGTCGTGCGCGGACCGGCACAACTCAGAATCCAGGTCTAGGTTTGGAGTTCTAACAACAAAAAAGTTGGCGAAGATTTTTTTATGTTTTGGGAGGTTTATGCGAAAAGGCTAAATAAATACTTCAGATAGATTATACTAGTGACAAGACAAGTGAACAAGTTGACCACTGATTTAAAAAGTATATCAAATACATCAGAAAATTGGAATTAGAATTATTCCTATAAAATATTCACATTTTTTACTTTTAAAATTATAAAAAGATGAAGTATGGTTTTTAAATAATCCTTCTGTTTGACTTCTGTTTAAATGTTTTGCTAAACAACTTGTATATTAGACAAGATTGTTATAATCTTTTTAGGTTCTATAAAACTAAATTGAGATATATATTAATTGTTATGTGATGAGATAAAATATTAAGATAGATTTAATCTTTATGTTCTGCACTTGTCACAGGTCAAAAAGATGATTGTTTATGCTGTCGATAAAGCTGTGAAGACCCTGATGGATTGCAACCCTCCCTGGAAGGAATAAGCGAGAGCCCCAACTAACAACAGTTTTGATAACTCTATACTGCACACCTTAGGAGGGTTTAGAATAATTTCCAACCATTTTTGTAATCATTTTTAGAATAAGTATGCCCCTTCCCTCTTTACTTTTCATGAGTTGGGTGGTTATAAAAGCTTCTAGTTATTAGCTATTTTTGTATATTATGTTTAATGACATTTATATGCAATATAAAGGTGATGTTTTCTTTTCTCTCTCTCTCTCTCTCTCTCTCTTTTTTTTTTTGACAAATGCTACAAGTGCCCTTCCCCATGAGGTAAGTCAGGGGCAGACAGCGCAACTTCCTACACGTGTGTCCTCATCTTGTGGTTGTGGGGGTTCAATCTTGGGTTCATCTCAATCGTTTATGCCCTACACAAGAGACCCGATACCAATAGGAAGAAGCTGTTGGTTAAAGGTGATGTTTTCATTATTAATTATTTAGAACGCACTCTGACAATGACTGTGGATCCTACTCGGTCATGACTTATCCAACTTTTATTTAGGTAGCATTTGGTTGTCGGGATATTGTATCACATGGATGAGGGATATCCATGGATGGGATATCCATGGATAATATATCCATCATATGGGTGTTTGGTTGGTGGGATTAAAAGGAGGGATACAGATTTCTGGGTGTTTGGATGAATGGATAAGGATATGGATGTGGATTAAAATAATATTAATTATTTATAATTAAATAATTAATGAAATTTATATTAATTAATATATAATAATAACTATGAGTATCTGTATTTCTAAATTAATATTATCTTATATTTATTATTAATATATAATTATTATGTATTTAAAATCATTTTTAAAATTATGAAATAATTTATATAATTATTATTTTAAATTATAAAATTATTATAAATATATAAATTTAATAAAATTAAATATTTAAATTAATATATATATATATATATTAATATATATATATATATTATGCAAATGCGGTCGCCTTCCATTTGACCATTTGGAGTGTGTTTTAAGGATTTCTAACCGTACAGATGAAAAGATCATCAAAAAATAAGTTAGCATGTCGACTTTTATACAATTTGGTGAGGTGATGATCCTCCCACTTAATGGTTCTTATTTTATAGAAATTTTAACGGTTTTGAATTTCAACCTTTAAGTGGGAGGATCATCACCTCACAAAATTATATGAAAATGGACATACTACTATATTTTTCGATGATCTTTCCATCGGTATGGTTGGAAATCCTTAAAACACTCTCTAAATAATAAAATGAGAGGCGACCGTATTTGATTGTAATAGTGTTGTTAATATATAATATACAAAATATAATTAATTTAATTTAAAAAACATTATATAATATTAAAATAATATTAAAATAATTTTTTACTACTAAAGTACAGGAGCCCATGTGCAAGCACATGGGCTTCCTTAATGCACGCCCTCTGGACGAGCGACGTCCCTTCGACTTGGAGGGATGTCGGGACACAAGGTATCCCAAGCATGCAAAATCCTGGTTGTCAAACGCCCATTTTTGACTGTAGACCGGGATATCCTGTCCCCATCCCAGGATATCCCGGCATCCAAACGCCCCCTTAATAAAGGAAAGGAAACTGATTGGAAAAAAAAAGGAAAATGGTATTTCATGCTGATATTTAATCACAAAAGTTTATCAAATTTTATACAATCTTACTAAAATGAAAGGGGAAGGAAGAAGATGAAAGAACAAAAATAAAAAAATGAAGAAGGAAAAAAGACAAAAACCAAAGAAGTAGGAAAAAGAAGATCAGCAGTTGTTGATGGATGTTGCTCATAATTAAGGAGATTATGAAGGTTTCCTTTTCCTTTTAAAGGAAAATTTTATTCATTTTGATTCAAACTCATATATAAATTGAGTTTGAAGTATTAATTTTTTTTAATAATTATGGACAAGTCACTAGAAGCATGGCCTTGTTTGGATGATTTTTTTTTTTCCAAAAGCGCTTCCAGAGTAAGTTAAGTGCTTCTGAGACAAAATAATCTGTTTGGATGAGCTTTTTCAAAAAAAAAACAGAAGCTGTAAAAAAATTGAAAATAAATTTTTTTTTTTTCTGAAGCTAGTGATTTGTAGCTTCTGAAAAAAACTGTTCTGTGAAAGTTGTTTTAGAAAGTGTCAATTATCAAAACACCCCAATCAAACCTTTTGAAAGCTATTTTGAAAGGTGTCAATTACTAAAACAATATTTATTATTATTAATATTATAAAACTACTTCTGGATTAATTTATTCAAACTCAAAAATAATAACTTGCTCTAAAAAGCATTTTTTTTAAAAAGTCTTTTTATTAAACTTATTATTTTTTTTTCAAAAGTCAATCCAAAAAGCCCTTAGACATGATTTGAATCCTCATTCTCTCCTTTTAAGAGTGAGTGAGCTAATCAATTTGTTTTTTTTGTTTTAATGAAGATTGATAAGTATTAATAATTATTTACAATTTAAACTATTTGTTGGGTCGGTACAAATCTAGGTTACTCACACTTCTTTATAGTAATCTAAAATGACCCCCAAGAAAACAAAAGAAAAATCAACAAAAGCCACAGAGAAAATCAACAAAAGAAAATAAGAAAAAATTAAATAAAAAAGAAAAAAATGAAAAAGATGAAGGGTTTGGAAATGAGGAGGTGCTCAGTGTATTGATATGAATGGCTTGATGTGTTGTCCTCACAATAGAGAGATCAGATTAACGAGACTACCATCACTGCATCCTCCTCTTCTTTCCATTTATGGAGTTTCAGAGATTTTGAGAGAGAGAGAGAGAGAGAGAGAGAGAGAGAGAGAGAGGCGGCTACCAGGCTATCAAATACCAACTCAAGAGACAAGAACAACTCTAAGAAAAACCCTAGAAAGAGTATAAATAGATAAAGGTTGAAATGAGGGTGTGGTCTTAATAAAGAGGGGGCACGAACCGGGTCAACCCGACAGGTCACGGGTCCGCTATTATAGCGGCTTGGTTATGATTTTTCGGTATGGACTGTCGGGTCGGTTGACCCGACAGTTTTTACCGGACAGGTTCTAGGCAAGGCCTAGTCAAAACCCGGCCCAGGCCTCCCTCCAGGTATGGCCATCTATATCCACTTGGTTGAATTTTTATTAAAATTACTGTCTTTTTTTTTTTATTAAAGTTGACAAGCGACCCCTTAAAGGACAAACCTAGCTGCACGGAACACCCAAAGGCTCATATGCTGCGCATAGAACATCCACAGGCTCATGCGCACACTGTGCCCTCACCTTGCATAGAGGAGGATTCGAACACAGGACTTCCATGTTGAACACCTCTTATGTAAGGGACCCCATACCACTCGACCCCTCATGTCATTGGTTATTAAAAGGCAAAAAGCCATTTTTGGTCCCTAACCTATGGTATATTATTCATTTTGGTCCCTGTACTATAAAAATGTTCAATACAGTCCCTGAACTATGGGGGTTTTGACAATTACGGTCCCTGATGCTGACGTGGCAGCCAGTTGATATACGAGTTAAATACACTCATTTTTTTATTACGATGTGGCAATCTAGGTGGCTGTTTTTTGCTGACGTGTCATGATGATGTGGCATAAAAATATATTTTTATATATATTAATCCTCTATGACCGACATGGGCTGTTGATGTGGCATGCCACGTGGCACTAAAAAATTTTAAAAAATCAAAAAAAATGGGGGATGCCCATTTTTTTGATTTTTTTTAATTTTTTAGTGTCGCGTGGCATGCCACGTCAGCTATAAAGGATTAATATATATAAAAATATTTTTTTATGATTTTCGAGTTTTTATTTTTACATTACGTGCCGGCAGGCCATGTGGCATGCCATGTCACTATGCCACAGTAACATGCTGATGTGGCATGTTGAGTCAGCAATAAGCCTATTTTAATAGTTTAAAAAAATTATTTTATGCCACGTCATTTCGCCACATCAGGAAAGACCCGCCACCTAGACTGCCACATCACAATAAAAAAAAAATGATCGTATATCAACTGGCTGCCACGTCAGCATCAGGGACCGTAATTGTCAAAACCCCCATAGGTCAGGGACTGTATTGAACATTTTTATAGTACAAGGACCAAAATGAACAATATACCATAGGTTAGGGACCAAAAATGGCTTTTTGCCTTATTTTAAAATTATTATCATCTTAATTAATTGTAGTTATATATTATTGTGATTTTAAATTTCTCCTCTTCTAAGTGATTTTAGTCCCTTAATTTTAAACATATTGTCAAACTACATCTTCACTCATTTTTTATAAGGATTAAAGTCATTTTTTTATCTATGTACTTGGACCAATATTTATCTCTCAGGATAAAAATGTTGGGATTGACAAATACCCCATACCACAAGTTAATTTAGAATGAATCTGGCCCAAATTAAAATATAAATGAATAAAGGAAAAAAATGCACTACAACAGCGATATCTCAATTTTAATCAGGCATTCTATTCTCTCTCCCCTCTTTTGAAATCAAAATGATGAAATCTGTGCCCTTTTTCCACTGTTAGAATAAATTCTCATGCACTGTAGATAAAATCCATCATAATTATAAAAGTAAATGAAAAAAAATGTACTTACAAACTTCTATCTTTGATATTTTTCCTGTAAAAAGAAGTGAGAGTAACAAATTGGATTTATAAATAAGAATAACAAATATTAGTACCGGAAGCACGATGCTATCGTTGTCCTAAGGCGTATTCTCGCCTTTTGTGCAAGGGTTTGTCGGAAAATACTCCCCAAAGATTTGACTAGTCTAGTCTCTTTTAAGAACAAGACTTGAAGAGATTTGATGGAGTGTTTCGTGGCGCAGTACCAAAACCTTAAAAATAAAAAGACAAGAAATGAGGAGAAGATCCAAGAAACAATGACTATTTTTGGGAGAGGCAGTTAGGGTTTTTTTCTCACACTTGTGTAATATAAATTCAAAATACTAGTTGGTCACACTAATATGGCAACCATAATCTCCCAATAAAACAATTGTTATAAGAATCAAAACGGTCAAATAAATTAGATAAATGAATAATATATCAATCAATTAATTTTTTGAGTTTTATATTTAAAAAAAACTTTTAAAATTCCAACAATCCCCCACAAAACTCAAAAGTTAATTTAAACATAAAATCAAATTATTGATACCACCTTTAAATATTGTGCAATGGACAGTGTGTCTTTTATAGACTTAACCTTGCTTAGCAAAGATAATTTCCATATGAAGGAATCGGAATAAACTAGGTCTTGAACTATGTTACTTTTACTCAGACTTCAACTATCCCACACAGTATTGAAACCTCCATTGCGGGGTTGAGCATTTATGGCCATGCACATGAACCTTGGATTTTTTTCATGAGAGTCCTATAAGATGCCCAATCTTATAGCTGCGACAATGT
This sequence comes from Dioscorea zingiberensis, assembly GCA_026586065.1. Taxonomy (NCBI): domain Eukaryota; kingdom Viridiplantae; phylum Streptophyta; class Magnoliopsida; order Dioscoreales; family Dioscoreaceae; genus Dioscorea; species Dioscorea zingiberensis. Next base: position 33,351,023 of record CM048825.1, on the reverse strand, counting down.
ACATATACTCTCATATAGGTGAGCCCCTCTTGGGATGTTTGTAGAGTAAGATCTTGATAATTTTGTCTTAAGTCTCATTCAAAGCTAATATTCAAATCAAAGCTTTTCCTTTAACACTACACAAGAGTATTAAACACCATAGGGATAGAGTTGGAAATATATTCAAAATATATTATAAGAGTTCATTGTGCTCTCTAACCAACCTTTTAGCTTGTTATTACCACATTGAACCCCTTCAAGAGATCGCCTATTATAGAGGTTGGGTTCCCACTGCAAGAAGATCTATTATGGGTAAAGCCCCATTCCTCTCGATGTATCAAGGATCTTAGTCCTAGTTAAACCTTTAGTAAGACAATGAACAAGGTTTTGTTCAGTATGAACATTAATCAAGGCAACATCTTGGTGTGTATCATGTCATCTCACAGATTTTTGCCACAATTTGATGTGTCTGCTCATCTTAGAGTTTATAAGTTTCCTTTTACAAAAATCAATAGTAGCTCTGGAATCACAACAAATGGATATTGGAGGAATATGATTCAAAATTAATGGAATATCTGAAAGAAGGCCTTTGAGCCATTCAACTTTAGAACAAGTGGTGTTAAGAGCAACTAGCTTAGATTCTATAGTGCTCCTAACAATTATGCTTTGTTTGGTGATTACAAGGATATAACACCCCCACCAAGAGCAAAAACATATCCAGAGGTAGATTTAATATCAAATGAATCAGAAATCTAATTGGCATCATCATAACCTTCAAGAACATCAAGATAGCCAACATATCTAAGACCATAGGAAATAGTGCCATTGAGATATCTAAAGACTCTTTTTAAAGCATTCAGTGTAGCAAATTAGGACAATTGGTAAAATGACTAAGTTTAGATTCTGCAAAAGTGATGTCTGCTCTAGTTCTGTTGGGAAAAAAAAATATAAGTGACCCAATGATTTGTGCATATTTCTCTTGATCTATAGGATTCTTATGATTTTTCAAAAGATGTACGCTTGGGTCAAAACGGGTAAAAGCGTTGAAAAATCAAAATAACCAAATTTATTAATTATCATCTTTGTATAATGAGGCTGAGATAGCAAAATAGATTCATGACAACGAATAGTTTTCATGCCTAATATTATATCAGCTTCACCTAAATCTTTCATATCAAAATGATTGGAGAGGAAATTTTTGACATCATTAATCTAATCAATATTAGGAGCAAGAATTAAGATATCATCAACATAGAGACATAGAAGAATGTAACTATCATTCACTTTTTTATGATAAAGAAAATTATCAGAATCATTTATATGAAAATCAAAAGAGAGAATAACTTGATCGAACTTTGCATGCCAATTGTTTTAGTGCTTGCCTTAGGCCATAAAGTGATCGGATCAATTTGCACACCTTACCTTCTTGTTGTGGTACTAAAAAAATATTCTGGTTGAACCATATAAATCCCTTCCTCAATATCACCATGAAAAAAGCAGTCTTAACATCCATTTGATGAATAATTAACTTATGGATAGAAGCTAGAGCAAGTAAGATACGTATGGTGGTTATACGTGCATAGGTATCAAAATAATCAACTTTTGGTTTTTGTCCAAATCCTCGAGTAACAAGTCGTGCCTTGTACTTTTCCACAGTTCCATCTATCCACAACTTATTCTTAAAAACCCACTTACAACCTAAGGTTTGCATCCAGAAGGTAGATCTGCAATATTATTTGCAATAATAGATTGAATTTCACTATGAATTGCCTCCTTCCAAAATGAAGCTTTTGAAGTTTGCATAGCATCCTGATAAGAACGTGGTGTATCTTCAACTAGAAAGGTAATAAAATCATCACCAAAGTTCTTCTCAACTCTGGCTCTTTTACTTCTTCTAGGTTCGGGTGGAAGATATAAAACAAACGAAGAAGGAAGATTTGAGAAAAAGGTAGTTATATCAATTAGTGTATTAGAACTTGAAGGTATAAAAGATTGGTCTGAACTAAATTGAGTAATTCGAGATTTGAAATAAAAGATGTCCTCAAAAAAATTAGCATCATGAGACTCAATAATTGTGTCATTTCGTATTTCATTGATCTTAGAGTTAACAATTTAAAATCTATAATTATTTGAGTCAAGAGAATAACCTATGAAGATAGCATGAACTATCTTTGAACCAATCTTTTTTCTCTTAGGTTCAAGAATTCCAACTTTAGCTAAGCACCCCCCACATACGGAAGTAATTAAATTTAGGAAGATGCTCCTTCCATAATTCATAAGGAGATTTATCCTTATCCTTACAAGGAACCGTATTGAGGATAAAACAAGCTGATGAGAGAGCTTCTCCCAACAAATTTTGAGGAACACTTGAGCTAATAATCATTGCATTATCCATATCTAAAAGAGTTCTATTTTTCCTCTCTGCTACACCTTGGATTGAGGTGAATCAGGAGCAATAAGTTCATGAATAATTCTATTTTCTTCACAAAATTGGTTTGACTCATTTGAACTATACTAACCTCCTTGATTAGATCTTAAGATTTTAATCTTATTTTCAAGTTGGTTTTCAGACTCAGCCTTAAACACCTTGAGCTTGTTAAAAACTTCATCTTTAGTTTTTAAAAAATAGGTGTAACAATATCTAGAAATATCATGAGTGAAAGTTGCAAAGTAACTACTTCCACCAAGTGTTGGGCCTCTATTGGAATCACAAACATCAGTATGAATCAACTCTAATAGTTGGGTATCCCTAACTTGAACATGTTTGAAAAGCTTTCTAGGTTGTTTTGACTGAACACAAATTTAATATTTAGAATCTAGATTGTTTGAAAATTTAGGAAGCATATTAAGATGTGTCATTGTCTGAATAGGTCTAAATTTTACATGACCTAATCGTCCATGCCAAATATCACAAGATTATGAGTTTAGAACAAGAGATGGAGAATTAGAAATAGAATCTAAATTTATTGAATTTGGAACCACATTGTGTTTGAACAAACCCCCAGAAACAAAACCTTATCCAATTAAGGTATCACCCTTAGATATTACAACTTTATTCTACTCAAGAACAACTTTGTACCCTAATTGCACTACTAAAGAGCCACTAATTAAAATTTCCCTAATAAAAGGTACATGTTGAACATTGTGAAGAGTTAGCATTTTTCTAGAAGTCAATCCCCAACGCTTGAAGAACAACACCATTCCCCATGGTCACACTTCCTCCAGTTGTGTTATGATAAGAGGAGAATCATGCTTTATCAGTAAAAATATGGATACTGGATCCTGAATCAATCCACCACTCAGAATTATGGTAAACTAGGTTGGCTAAAGGAATATAAGAAAATAACTTTAAAGAAGAATCAGATGGTTGACCTTCTACCATATTAACCTGCGACCTTGGTTGACCCTCATTATCTCGAAAATAGGTATCTTCTAGAGCTATCCAAAGTTCTTTAGATTTTTGTACTTTTTGTAGGTTTCATAAAGCTCATTTGATAAACAACTAAGAATTCGAAACCTACAAAGATATTCTATCTTATCAAGAGATTTAGCAGACTTTAGACTTGAATAAGAAGAAGTGAATAGAGCAGGTTTTTCAATAGCACAAAGTAGACCTAGAGTAACAAGCCAAGCGTCTAATTATTCTTGCCATATAGAAACCCATTCAATGAAATTTCTTCCATTTAATATTTGAGAGTTCATTTAGACCCGTGGGAGAAAAGGTTGAATGAATACAAAAGATACAACTAGAATAGCGTTGAAAAGAAAATTATAAAATATTCTAAGAATTATTGAAATAGAAATGTTTTGATATAATTTTACTTTCTCAAATCACAAAATAATTGAGCTTTAAAATATGTGATTAGAGAATTCTCAAATAGCTCAAGCAATTATTTTTATTTTATTATTTTATTTCTCAGCTGTAAAATATCAAATAAATATGCAAAATATAGGAGAAATGACAAAATGATGTAATTATTATAAACAAATATTAAAACGATCTAACGATCAACTAGTTAACATGAGACATTATAATAAGTTCCACTAGATTAATGGTAACACCAATAGCATGAAATTTATCAAATGTTTTAACTAATAAAACATTAAAACGCTATGAAGCAATTCATGGGATACTTAAAACATTTGACTAAAATCAATTAAATATTACATTAATAGAACTTAAAAGCAATATAAACTTTTTATATTTCCGACTGAGATTTAAAGCTAGAAATATAAGATATACCACTTAAATAATTATAACCGAAAAAGATGTACGCTTTAGATTGTTCGAACAAATTTTTATGCACTATAGACAAAATCGATTGTAATTATAAAATTAAATGAACATAAAAATAAAAATAAATGTATTTACAAACTTGTATCTATGATACTTCCCTGCAAAAACAAGTGAGAGTAACAAATTGGATTTATAAATAAGAACAACAAATAGTAGTATCGGAAGCGTGATACTGTCGCCATCCTAAGACATATTCTTGCCTTTCATGCAAGGGTTTGCCAAAAAATACTCCCCAAATATTCGATCAGTGTAGTCTCTTAAGAACAAGACTTGAAGAGATCTGATGGAGCGTTTCATGAAGTGGTACCACAGTCGTAAAAATATAAAGAGAAAAAATGAGGTGAAGATCCAAGCAACAATGAAAACTTTGGGTTTTTTAAGTTAAAAAAAAAACAGCTTGCTCACGTTTTGTTGCCAAATGAAGAGTATAATGACTTGCAAGTACATGATGAGGAATTACAATTGTGTTTGGCTGGATGGAGGAAAGAAAGTAGGATGTATACATTTTTGGGTTATATATATAACAGGAGCCTTGGCACAACAGTAAAGTTGTTGCCTTGCGACCCGGAGGTCACGGGTTTGAGTTGTGAAAACAACCTCTTGCTTTAGAAGCAAGGTAAAGCTACGTACAATAAACCCAAGTAATCCAACTCTTCCCTGGATCCCACACAATGCAAGAGGCTGCCTTTATATATATATATATATATATATATAGGGATGAACATGGATGTGAATATGTAATTTTTGTGTTGTTTATAAAACATTTTTGTTGAATGTATGGGGATGTGTGAGTGGTAAGATTACCTTTATCTTGATCTTTTGAATATTTTAATTATTTAACTAAAGAAAATATTTGATTATTTTAATTATTTCACTCTAATAATTAATAATATATGTGAATGAAATGAATTATACCTTAGTTATATTAATATATCTTAGCTAATAATATATTTTTTATTTAATGAATTATTTCTTTATTATGTTATATTTGATAATATTTAATCTATTTTTTAGTTTAAATAATAATATAGTTATTAATCAAAATTAGATCATAGTATAGTTCTAAAAGGGTCATCTTTTCTCAGTGTCATCAAGATTCTTAGAAAACTTACACTATGGAGTAATGGAATAATATCTTCAATAATTTGAGAGGAAGAACCAAATTTTAAGTTTTTAACAATATATATATATATATATATATATATATATATATATATTCCGATTTTTTTTTTACTAAGCTACAAGGGCCCCGAAGGATGTCAAGGATGCATACAGACTCGACAGCTCAATGCAGAGGCAGATCCGTACATCCGAATTTTTGGGTTCGGCAGCTTACACGGGACAGATCCAGACATCTGTGACCCTTACATTGCAAGATGTGGGATTCGACCCCGGACCATCCACAGGGAAATCACATTTTTTAACAAGGGACCCGATACTAATAGGCCACATGGCCGTTGATTATATATATTCCAAACTTAATCAGAAAAAAAACCCAAATCAGATCTATTGGTCTGTCGGACACCATCAAAGAAAAAACCCAAACTTAATAGAAGAAAAATCCAAGAAAGAAGAGAGGAACCTGACCTGAGCGTGGGATGACATCTGCAAATGAGGTCCAGTCGGAGGAGACAAAGCGCGCTAGAGGAGGATGAGGATTGAGGAGAGATAATTTACTAACAAAGAATGGAGGAGGATTTATAGTTAGTTCTTCTGAATATTCATATCTGTCATTAGTAATTTTGAATCGGCACATCCCATCTTTGGAAATGCAAAAAGATGATAGAAGGATAGAATCTTAACAGAAAGAGAAAATTGTTTGTATACCCCTCCACAATTACATATTGTTTAAATAATCCTATAAAAATGTTATTTGTTTGTGTATTCTTCCAAAACTATTTTTGCTTATATTAAGCCGTGATCTCCCTATTTGAAAAATCGGCACATCCCTACTAATGTCAGTCATAGTTAGAATTTTTAGAGTTAATTATAGGTCAATTTAGCCTTAGTTGAAAAATTATATAATTATTTTTTTAACATTTTTTTTTAACAAAGGTGACAAGCGCTCTCACGAAAAAAGTCAAAGATGGGCCCAGACGTGGAGCACACTCAACGTGCCTAATCCCCGACTTACAAGAAGGAGATTCGATCCTGATTTGTCAGGGAGAATCACAATCTCAGGAATCCGGTACCAATAGACCTAGTTGTCATTGGTTTTTTTTTTTTTATAATAATTTTGACTTTCCCTATTTTCTTCTCGAACTCTGTTTTTATCATTGCCGTTCACTCGGCTAGATTTGGCCACAGATGGGACCTTTCCTCTTTTCTTCTAAACTGTGATCTCCGTTCTTTTCTTCGAAGCCGCGATCTCCATTCACTCGACTAGATTAGGCCACAGATCGGAGGTAATTTGAAATTTATCTTCTCTTTACTTGAAGTTTGATCTCAATCAAGTTTTACTTCAAAATAAAGTCATTTGACAAGGATTTGTCTACTTTGATCTGTCTCATATTCGAAGCTAACAAAAGATTGACTTCTAGTTTCTTATTAGAACTGCACAAGAGATTGACTTCTACTTTGACATGTCTCACAGAATTGATTGCAATGGTATGCATAAACTAAAGGTCCAAAACACTCCTCTTATGACACAAAGCCAAAAATTATGGCTTTTTTTTTAGTATTTGTTCAAATCTCTTGTTTGTTAGAGGCTAACAAAGCAATCAGCTTTTTTATTGCTTCTACCTATAGGTTGTATGCATTCTTATTATAATTGCTTGCAATGTTAACAACTTTGACATAAAAATTCAACATCTCTTTGGTACAAAAGACACCCAGAATTGCTTACAATGGTATGCATAAACTAAAGGTCCGAAACAATCCTCTTATGACACAACCAAAAACTATGACCTTTTTATTAGTATTCGTTCAAATCCTGTTTGTTGGAGGCTAATAAAGCAATCAGCCTTTTTATTGCTTCTACCTATAGGTTGTATGCATTCTTATTAGAGTTGCTTTCAATGTTATGGGATGTTGGAATGGTGGTGTTACTGGTGTATGCATTCTTCATCTAGTTTCTCCTGATGTGGGTTTTTCATTGGATTTTTTATTTTATTTTGTTATTTGTTTGCTAGAAACTGAGAAAATTATGAAATTGACTTGTAGATCAATGTATTTTTTATTATTTTTTCTTTTTGACATAAAGAGCCCCTGGCCAAGTGGCCAACGGCTAGTACTAAGTCAAAGGGGCGTGCACAGTCCTCGCTATGAGAGCCTATTGGCCGGGTGGGATCCGTGCACAATTGACAATAAATTCCCACTCACAGCCACTGTTCATAATCTCAGAAAAATGCCCTCACCCGTGATTCGAACTCGTGCCAACAACGAGACGAGACTCTTAACGGGGACCGGAGTACCAATAAGACCCAAGGGTCGTTGGTTAACTTCTAGATCAATGTATTACAAAGAGAGTTTGCTTCTTGGCATCCTAAGACAGTTGCTTAAAAATTTATGCAGATTTCTAGCATAAAACCTCAAGATTCTGCTTCTTAAGTTGATATGACCGGATTTCTGCATAGTTTCTTTCTGCTGAATCTATCAATTATTCCAATAAACCAAAACCGTTGTACATTGCATTTTTTGGGGATTCTTGCATATGTTTTTTCTGATCTTTTTCCAAGTTTTAGTTTTGAATTATCTATTAGGCTTCTGAAATCTCATTAGTTTTCTATATCTAAGCAAGGTAGTCAGACCCGGCAAGGGGCATTGACCCGGGCAAGCTTAGGGGTCAGGAGTCAAGGGTTCAACCGAGATTGAACCGGGATCAATAATAAAACATTAAAAAATAATTTATAATAATTAATACTGATGAAATATGATACAAAACAAAATAATAATAATAATAATAATATGATTGATTAACTAAATTTGATATTTATATATAGTCTATGTTCAAAACAAACACATACGAAATTTGATATTTATATTTGTCTATATGGTTCGTTCTGACAACCTTGTATCTAAGGACCTTCTTTCAGTTTTATTATTTTTCGCAAATGCATAATCCATGGGTAAAAATTTTAGTAGGTCACCGTACTATCACATTTTATCACTTTGGTTACCGAATTTCAATTTGTATTTTTTTGGGTACCAAAAATCAATTTCGTTTCACCGGAGGGTACTGAGGGGATTCCGACATGTATAAAGGGTATTCCGGCCAAATTAATATTAAAATATTATTAAAAAATAATTATTTTAAATTATTTATTCTAATTACAATCAAATAACATTATTTTAAATTAATTACAATCGTCGTCTCCCTCGTCCCCCTCTCCCACTCTGGTCATCCCCGCACTGTCAATCGCGTCCCCAACCTCATGCTCACCCTCGGCCAACCTCCTTGCTCTCTCTCTCTCTCTCTCTCTCTCTCTCTCATCCACCCTTTGATTTCACCTCTGAAACGCTCCCATTAAACCCCTAACGCCTTTATCTCCTCGAATAGAAGCTCCAAAGCTCTTTCATGGTGGGTTGTGCTATGGAGGGGATGGCCAGTATGCGGTCGAAGAGCAAGGGGACCAATTCGTTGTCAAGGATCTGAATGAGATTCAATAGTTCCGCGAAAAGTTTTGAAAAAAAAACATAAAAAAGGAAAAAGATTCAAATGATCGCTTCTATTCAATTGAAAGAAACATATGCATCATCAAATCCTTCAAAACTGAAATCCATTTCAAATATTTAATTAATGGCAATTGTTTCATTCACACTACAAAGAGCTCACGGATCTAGAATGGTTGTCGAACTTTGTGGAGGAGTGGTTCTCCAGCGAGGACATGGAGAAACTCCGGTTCATCTCCAGTATCAAGACCTCGTCGGCATCATCCTCCAAGGTCGGGGACGCGATCGGCGGCGCAGGGATGGCCGGAGTGGGAGAGGGAGATGGCAATCAACGGGGGATCGGCGGCGCGGAGGTCGGCCGTGGGAGATGGGGGATAGGGTTAGGGTTAGGGCTAGGGCTTAGTCAACTAATGATGTTTAATGTTATTTAATTACAATTAAAAATAATTAATTTAAAATAATTATTTTTAATAATATTTTCATATTAATTTGGCCGGAATCCCTTTTTATCCCCCGGAATTCCCTCAGTATCCTCCCGTGAAACGAAATTAATGTTTGGTATTCAAAAAGATACAAATTGAAATTCGGTAACCAAAGTGAAAAAAGATGATACTACGGTGACCTACCAAAATTTTTACCCCATAATCCATTGTAGTTGAGCATTTAAGTACCAAACCCTTTTACTGTGCAGTCCTTTCAATGCCTTTATGATGTTGTTTGTGCATGGCAACAGGGACAACATGCATATGATGTTCTACAATGGATACTTAAGCATGTATGTCTTCATTTTTACATTTTTTTTTGCTACCTATTAACTATGGGTTTCATTTCTTTACATTGTTTTGCCAATAATGAAAAATTTTCATCTATTTTTAAGTTTTAATTGTAAATTCATCTACAGTTTTCAAGTTTCGGGATGGAGTTTGGGGTTGTTGTTATTCAAGGTTATTTCAGCATTGTTGTTATTTAGAAGTTTAGCTGTGTTTTTGTCTTAAAGAACAAATGTATTATTTTTCATGATGTTAAAAAACTTGATGTTGGATGTAATTTGTTTTAAAGAACTTGACGGGGGAACTTGTATGTTTACAAATATTTTGGCACATATATGTTTTTTGAAATCATGTTTACAAATTTTTGAGGGTGTGTTTGTAAAAATCATGTAATAATGTAAATTTTTATTGATATGTTTGTAAAAAAACCATATAAATATAAATGACATTCACTCAAAAAATTAAAATTTCAAAATTAAAAAATAATTAAAAGTATACATAAGAAAATTTATATTGGTTATTTATAATTTAAATAAGTCTATAAAATATTTTAAAAAATTAGAGGGATATATTACCAAACCCATAATTGTCATTTGTTATATGAAATAACTAATGTCTACAAAATAAGAAAAAAAAATTAGAGAGGTATATAGCAACCCCGGTTTAGTAATTTGCCCTTATTCAATCCATTGATTTAACACCGTGAAGGATCAACTTAACCATAGGGGCATATAAACAAAAGTAGTTGATTTGCAAAGAAATGTCATTTTTATATGAGTATTTAGACAATTTCAAAGTTTTACAAGGGTATGTAAGCAAAAACCCCTAACATAAATAGTTTATTTTTATTTATAATCTAGAAAAGGGTATTTGATATAATAAATAATATAATATAAATTTAAAATAAAAACAAAAAATAATAATAAAAGAATTAGGCCTTGGATGCAAAATAAAATATTACTAGTAATTTTTTTCCATAGAAAGTGCACACAAATCCTATGGATTTTTTTTCTTGGAAATGTGTGTTTAGATACTTAAAAAATTCCTATACTTATTATTAAGAAAGTTTTTATATACCTCATAAAAGTCTATGAATAAATATATATACTCCATAAAGATCATAAATAATCTATGTGGTTTATATATATATATATATATATATATATATATATATATAAACCATGTGTTTTTCATATTTGTAAAATAGGGACAATTTTTTCTTTTCGTTAAAAACCTTGTAGTTTCTCCAGCTATAAAAAAAAAAGTCAACAAAGTTAACGAAAAAAAATCCATATTTGTGAAACCACATGGTTTCTTCTTTGATAAAAACCTTGTGATTTTTCCCGTTTTTGTTAGTTGGAGAACCACAAGGTTTTTAATGAAAAAAAAACTATGTCCCTATTTTGCAAGTCCATGAAACATGTTTTTTTTTTTTGAAAATTTCCCTATATATATATATATATATATATATAGAGAGAGAGAGAGAGAGAGAGAGAGAGAGAGAGAGAGAGAGAGAGAGAGGCACAAGCTGGTTAACTAGGTCCAGTGGACCGAAGGGACTCAATGAGGGCCCGCTTAGGTCATGGTCACCTTGGGTGACCTGAGCCACTCCCTAGAACCGCTGGCAGGTGAACCAGCCAGAGTTCACGGGTCACTGGTTTTTATTATTATTTTTTTCAAAAATTATAAATTATAATTTACAAAATAACAAAAAAAATGTAAATTTAAAAAAAAAACTTAAAAAATAACAAAAAAATAGCACCACGACTGGCCTATTCTTCTTCTCGCACAAACCTTAACCCTTAGGCCCTGTTTGGATGATTGGCTGTTATAGTTTCGTAATTTATGGTATGGTATGATATTGTGATTACTGTTTACCGTGTTTGGAAAGATTGTATGGTATGGTATGGTATGGTTAATTAGTTGTTTTTGTTTGTTTTGATGGTATGGTATGGTTGCATAAATAATAAAATGACCAGAATATCCTCCAATACAAATTAATATGAAATCACGTTAAATTGGAAAAATTGGTTCTATACCCCTCAAAAGTTTTATAATTGCATATTTACACTCGAAAAAAATCATATGATATGCCCCTGTTGTTAGGTTTCGTTGACAGAAGTTAATTAGATAATCTTAACCATTGTTACAACTTCGGTTAAGGGTTAGAAAATTTCCAAAATACCCCTCTTTATATATTTTAACTATTTTAAATTTCATGTTTTTAAAGGGGGTATTTGTAAACTTACAGCCAAACAAACTTTTCAAGAGTATCTATGCAAAGGGTATAATAATCATTTCGCATGTCTACCGTTTGTTAACTAACAGGTTTTTATTTGATTTTAACCCTAGGGGTATATACTTAATTATACCTATTATTCAAAGGTACGGATGCAATTATGTTTTATTCAGGGATAAATATGTAATTTAAAAATTATTCAAGGGTGCCTCTGCAAAAAGCCCTATTAAATTCAATGATTTAAGATCAAAAAATTAAATTCAACTAAATTATAAAAAATTCTTATTAAAATCTTAAAAAATTTACATCAAATTATTACCCATTAGTTTAAAATTGATAAAATTATAATAAAATTAATATATAAAATTAACAAAAGATAAGACAAATCATTTTCTTAATCAACTTTTTTTTTGCGGAGATTATGGCTTTCTTTGATTTTGCTAGGGAGAAGAGAGGGATTGAAGTAATTTAGTAGGGATATTTTGGACAAAAAAAATTAAAAGCATGGGAAACCACCAAATATGTGGTTTGACAAAATCCACAAAAATAGTAGTTTTTAAACCACGGGAAACCATCAGAAAACCATGGAAAACTATACCATCTGAATGGAAATGAAACCAAATAAAAATGTAAACCATACATGATACATACATTACGAAACCATGGGAAACCATGAAACAAACAAAGCCTTAATTTCCAATGGCAGAGCCGGATCCGGTGCTCTCTCAATCTTCTCCGCCCACTGCATCTTCTCAATCACCACCGGTACTTCCTCTTCCTAATCCATGTCTTCGATTTGGGGACTTTTCTTCTTTTTCTTGTTCGATTTGATGAATATTGTCTTCTTGATCTCAAAAGAAGGCAGATTTACAACAGATTGGATCCAGGATCGTAGTGAGCTGGAAGTTTTAAGATTTTTTTCTTCTATTCTATATTTTTTTTAGATACAATATGGATTATTTTTTGGGTATTTATTGTGTTAGTTTTGGCCAGGAATTGGATCAATCACCGTCGAAGTTGATGGAGAGGCTTCAAGGATTGAAACTGGTATATTTGTTCTTGATCTTACTCTTGTTTTTGGTTGGTCTGAAGCCTTGTTTGGTTGAGGGTTATCCTCAAGGGATAACCCCAACACAGTTTCCAATGAAAAAGTTTTTCCCGCCAAAATCATTAATTAAGATTTAAAAATATAACCCACCAATATATACTCAACACATCACTATCATATCATTAATACCTTTACTTTAAAATTTTCCTCCAAAAATTTTAAAATTTTTCAAAACTTATTCCTAATCCCAAGTGGGGATAACTCCCAACCAAACACAAGTTCTTTCCAGAATGATGACCTGGCTTGCTTGATAGATTTGCAGAACTGGAGGTCCAATCTGGACCAACAAGACAAGACCTTCAAGAACAACTCGCCGAAGTTGGATCTGAAGCAGAGCATGGACTCGATCTCCTCCTCCTCCTTCTTCCTCTTCTCAACTCCACCTAAGAGGATTGACCCGAGTTAACTCGATGGGTCAACCCAGGTCACGGGTTGGGAAAATCCCAACCAGTAATCAGCCCGCTACTGTAGCAAACCGGTTACGATTTTCAAGTCCGGCCCGCCGAGTCGGCTGACCCGGTGGGTTTTTCTGGGATGACACATGGCCTCCATCCGATCATCCACATGGAAGAGCTGCTGACCATCCTCCGTTTGGGTCCAAGGCATTCCAAACGATGCTCAGCCACATATGAAGGAAAAGCCGAGAAGCTTCCAGAAGCTCAGCCAATGTTCTAGATGAGCTTCCAGCTGGTACACGACTGGCAGCTTAGCTGGCATCCGGCTGGCGATCTAGTTGGCGCTGAGCTGGCATTGAACTAGAACCTGACTGGCATCTAGCTGGCATGCAAGTGGATGGAAACTTGGGTAAAAAGACTCGGTAACAAAAGACTATAAAATGGAGTGTAAAATCCAAGATTTTTCTGGAATAAAAAGGGATTTAAAATTTCCTATATTTAATTTATGATTATTTTGCAAAAAGGGGCATTTTGGGGATTAGTAAAAGTCTCAAGGGCATTTTGGTAAAATGGGCATGTGGGAGAGTTCAAAGAGAATAAATAAATTATACCATAATTTAATAAATTAATTAGTGAGTGATTTAGTTAAATTTGGAAGTGATCAATTTAACTAAATAAGGAAACTCTTTTAAATTGATCATGATTGGATCAAAATGGTAATGGGGGAAAATTAGATTTAATCAAGGTTGATTTAATTTAATTGGGTATATCCTAAGATGGTTTGATTAGGTTTATTTAAGGAAGGAGAGGAAAAATGAATTTAAATTGTAAATTTAAATTATAGGGCTGCCAAGGACTTATAAGGGATTTTATATAATTTGGGGACTGTGAAGTAAAGTTGTTTGTCTCTGGAGAAGGACTTAAGAGTAATATAGGAAGATTGAGGGACTAAAAGGAAGTTGTGTGCTATCTCACTGGATAAGGACCCAGTTGAAAGATTAAAAAACTTCGGGGGCCTTTGCGCAAAAGACCAGGGTGGGGCTCTGTGCTAACAGTTGGACGGCTGGGATTGGAGGATCCGAGAAGGACTGATCTCAAGACTCCAATCCAGCCGTTCAAATCCTTCAACTGAAATGACAGTGCGTGTGACCGCACGGTGCGACGAGATCTCATCAATCCATTTGGGAGTGATGGTACGAGATCGAGGGGTTGGGGAAGCCAATCTCGAGGCAACCCCATTCTTCTCTCTCCGGACAAGGCTTCCACGCCAACCGCTCCACGATGCGTCTCCGGTTAAACATGTAACGCCTGACCCGATCCCGGGACCTGCAAGACGTAGGTGACGGGCCGAAGCTGAGAGACGGGCCCCACTCGGATACAAGGCCTAAGTGAGTAAGCAGATAATGCAAATAAAACAACTTAATTTATTCAAAATAAACAGAGTTTCAACGGAAAGATAAATAACAAGGGTTCAAATACCCTACAAATACCAGGACCTAAGGGGTCCTACAAAATAAAATATCTCACTCAAACAAGAAAGATAGCAAGGTCCCTCGGACCTCAGAAATCACCCACCCACGATGGCTCAACTCGCTAAGTACTAGAGTCCTATGCCTCGTGATCAGAAAGCGGGGAAGGAAAAAGCGTGCATGAGCTTTCGAATGGAAAGCCCAGTAGCATTCCCTGGGGTTCAAGAAAATATGATATGATAAATCATTTAATATCAAAGCAAACTCTAGGCACACCCTCAAAACAAGCCCTAGGAGTCTATCACAAAAATAAACAAGATAATGACACCTAGCTAAGAGTTCCAACCGAAGCACCACAAACGTCTCCCCCTATTGGGTACCGTATCAGAACCTGGCGAGAAAATGACCATCCGGTAACGCCTACGGCCCTCGAGGTCGCATGTCGATAGCGCCACCGCCTCTCATGTCGACATGGTCGACGAATCTCACCGACGGCTGGTGGACAAACGTGAGTATCGATCCCTCCGGGCATGGCAATGCCGAGCACTAGGGGTGTCCCGTCCCCCTCGAATGTCCGCGAAAGGAGCTCACCGCCTTAATCGAAGTCCGGACGAAGAACGAGCACTTAGGGATTCCAACATCCCAAATCAATCACACATGCTAAAGATAGATATCAACAAAATCCATAGAAGCATGTATGAAAACAAAGCAATGTGTCACAACAACGACATGTCAACAAAATCTCAAGAGAGGAAACAAGGCAAAGTGTTACAGAAACATGAATCAACAAAGTCAAGAAAGCCCACACTGGGTACTAAGCAAGAGTACTTACTCTAAAGTCACAAAGTCTGCGTGCTCCACGGGACTTCTCGACGATCCAAGTCGAGAATCGCCAAGGACATGTCTACTCTCAAAAATGTATGTGTCTATAAATACTATATTTCACGATGCCTCTAACGGACCCAAGTCCGACTTGTAGACCTTCTCGCTGCTTCCATGTCATTCCACCTTAGTTCATTCCCCTTTAGAATTGATTCGAATCAACCTTAAGCTCATCTTCTTAGCCATCTCAACTTATTGATTTATCAAATCAATTCACCTTCTCTTTTATTTCAATTAGCCACTTAACTAACCGGGATCAAGTTAATTAGTCCTGCTAATTGATTATTAAACCGATCCCTTAATCGCTTAACAAATTAACTAATTAACTAATCTCCTAAATGATCATCCATTAACCAACTTACCATTGGACTCAAACCATAGATTGGTTGGACTCAATCTGCTTAGTTTAGCTAGTTGGCTCAAATCAATTAATTAATTAATTTCCACTAATTAATTATTCATTAGTTAGTTACCCAACCAAGTAGATATTAGTTAATTTAGTTAATCAACTAATTCGATTAATCAAAGAAATATTTCATTTGATTATTCTCCATCATACTTGATCCCACCTTTTTAATTTGATTAAATTTAATAATCAAAACTAGTTAATCAACCCATACTTGTTTGATTAGTCAACTAATCCTTAATTAATCTAATTATCCATAATAATAATAATTAGATTAAAACTATACTATCGACTAATTAGTCAAATGACTGTTACAATAAATCAATTATGATAATTAATAAATTTAGTTACCAATATACTAAATGATTTAATTGTCATAATCTTTATTTAAATTAATTCTCTGAATTACTCAACCAATAAACTAATAATCAAATTACTTGATTTCTAATTAATCCACAGTTAAATAATTAAACCATAGTTTTATTTAAACTTTAATCAATTAATCTCAGTTAATTGATTAATTCAATTTATTTAATTCAAAATCTAAATCAATGACTTATCCATCCGAATTTATAAATCCAAATTTATAATTTAAATTTTTATCTTTTAATTTAACTAATAAATTAACTAACTTTCTTTTATCTTTTTTATTTTATTTTCTTTTCTTTTACCTCTTATCTTCCTTCTCTCCTCTCCCGACAACGCTCCGCCGAGAGGAAACCGCGCCTGTCTTCTTGCAAAACTCCCGGCCGGCCCGCTCCCTCCTCCGGTGACAAGCTCCATGCACGAAGGCGATGGTATGGAACTCTCAAGGCCCACCCTATCTACATGCATGCAAATACGGAAACGTGAATCGAGAGGTGGGAGAGGAGGACTCACCCCATGGTTTTAACGTCTTGACGCGCTGGCCCCGAGAGAGCGATGCCCACGCGAGGTCCTCCCTTGAGATTCCCTGTGCCTCCTTCGATCAATCGAGGCGCTTCTTCGCCTCCTCGGTCCCTCTCTCTCTCTCTATGTTACTTCACCGATTACTTCCATGCTCGGCCACGTAACTCGTTTTATAGAGCTCGGGAAGATGCGTATCTGGCGAGGAGATTGCGTGCCAATCATCTTCTCCACCTTCCTTTTTCCTAGGGATCGCGATGCACGACCATTCATGGAAAACAAGGCATCGCGCCACCTCGAAAGTGAGGAAGAAGGAGACAAGTGGCACTTTCCGGGATCGGTTGCTCCTCTTTGATCTGATAGATGGGATGATTCAACGGTGAGGATTATTTTATAATTCCTCGGATCCATCAACTGATCGGATGGAGAGTCGAGATCTCGCATGAGCATTTAACGGCCGAGATCCTCTCCGTGCCTAGAACTCAAACCACGTAATTTAGATCAACGGGTCGGATTAACCACTTCTATATAACCTCTTGATGGGTAGCCGATGATTTAATCTCTATCTCTTGATGATCTAATCACAGTCCGGCCCAAACTCAACCATGTATGGCTTCACTGGATAATTGTCATTTAATTCCTGAACTTTTCCATTTTTACATGAAGGTTCACCACATGTGAGAGAGCACAATTTCCTTTAAGCCCTCAACATTCTTGATTTTACATCCAAGTCCCTGGCGGCCTCAATTAATTTAAATTAATAATTTAAATTTTTCTCTCCTTCCTTAATTAAAATCTAATCACACCAACTTGAGACTTTCCCGATTAATTAGATAAATCTTAATTTGAATTTTTATTCTCCCTCTTCCATTATTAATCCAATCATGGACAATTTAAATGATTCCCATATTTAAATAAATTGATAACTACCAAATTTATTTAAATCAATCACCAAGTAAATTATGAAATAATTTACTCATGCCCAACTTTACTAAAACGCCCTTGGAACTTTTTAATTATCCCTAAAATGCCCTTTTGCAAATTTGAATTAAATAACCAATAACTTAGGAAAATTTAAATCCTTTATTTTACTACTAAAATCTTGGATTTTACAATCCTCCCCCCTTATTGAAATTTCGTCCCCGAAATTTATTATTCCTCCCAAAAATCTATCCTTGGTCCCCAGCGCCTTCTCCAACATCTTCCACGGTCTCAAACGGTGCTTGTGCCTCCTCGGTGGTAAGATGATAGACTCGTCCATGAGTCATAGGTCTTTGATTGGAGGAAGACGGTTGACTTGCTTCAGTCATCTTCCCCTTCCTGTCACCACCTTGTTGTCCCTGAGCAGGAGCACTTGACTGTCGTGAGGCACCAAAAGACTCCTGGGGACCCTGACATCCTTGCTTGATTCCATGTTCGATTTGGAGGCACTGTGCTATGCGGTGTTCCAAGCTACCGCTATCTGAAATAAGCTCCAGAATACCACACTTGCTTTGTGCGGTCCTCCATACGCAGAACATTTCAATTGTCGTGACCTACTCAAGTAGAAGATCCTCCACCTCCCCGATCTCTTCGATGATTCAGGAGGCTTGCTATATGGTTGATACTTATGTTCAGTCCCTGATTTGCCAGAGCTTTTTCCTCCAGACTGCCCCCTTGTCTTTCTTACTCCTTGGGGTGCCCTTTTGTGAGTTGTTCGGCAAGACGATCTATATACTTTGGCACGGTCACTACATTACCGGCATAGCCGCTTGCACAAATGGCTGGATACTATCTTCTTCAGTGAAGGCCTCAGTCCCATCTCAAACTTCCTCACTTTGCTTTCTTCGGTAGGTACCATGTCAGGAAGGAATCGGGCCAATCGATCAAACTCTATCTCATACTGTTCAACGGTCATGCCACCCTGAACCAGATTGTTGAACTCTTGAGCCATCAGAAGCAGTCTCCCTCTGGAGAAGTACTTGGCAAAGAATGCCTTCCTGAACTCCTCCGTATACTAAACGATACACCGTTCACTCAGTGCATTCTCACCAAGGTACCGTCTTTACGACCTCGCGCGATATGTTGTTGTTCTAACTCTGTCCTCGTCTTCAGCTTGGTACATCTCAAATGTCCTTTCCAGTTCTCTAATCCATAACTCGGCCGCCTGTGGGTCTGCGGTTCCATCAAAAGGTTGTGGTGATGGCCTTTTGATCTCAGCAATCAAACCTCGGCCGGCAGCCGGTGTGGCAGGTGGATGGGGCGGTGCATGATGTTGTTGTCTCTGTTCTTGGATGTACCCCATCATTTCTCGCATGAGATCAAGCATCCGAACGGGAGGCACCTCCTCCCTCGATCTGGGCACGGCAACGAGGCCCCTCCAACATTAGATTGAGCAGGTTGCTCCTGCTCAACCTCTATCTCAGCCCCAAATGGTGGTGGTATCTCGTCCACCTGAGGCAAGGGTCTATCATCCGCCCCAGGTCGGGCACTTCACCAACCGATCGGGCACCCCTCTTGGCGAGGTGGTCGTCTGCGCCGCCTCCGCATCCGCGTCACGCCCACGCATATCTCTTGCAAATAGCCGGTTGGTTAGTTCCTCGCCAACCAATCAACTTCCTACAACGCGTTTAAGAAAGCGTTGAGTCCGAACTGCACCCAACTCTGACTCTCACGCCATTTGACTATGTCACTAAGGCAACTAGGTGTGCAATTATCCTGCATGTGCTCGATACCACCTGTCAGATCAGAATTCTAATCTGACATCCCTCTCCGAGCCGATCCTGACGCAGGGGCCAGTAAAGCCTTAGAGACGGGCCCCACTCTGGATACAAGGCCTAAGTGAGTAAGCGGATAATGCAAATAAAACAACTTAATTTATTCAAAATAAGCGAGTTTCAACGGAAAGATAAATAACAAGGGTTCAAATACCCCACAAATACCGGGACCTAAGGGGTCCCTAAGCAAAATAAAATATCTCACTCAAACAAGAAAGATAACCAAGGTCTCTGACCAGAAATCACCACCCACGATCGGCTCAACTCCCTCAAGTACTAGAGTCCTATGCCTCGTGATCCGTAAACAAGAAGCGATAAAGGCATGAGCTTTTGAATGAAAGCCCGATGCAGTACCCTGGAGTTCAAGAAAATATGATAATAATAAATCATGAATATCAGCAAACTGTGGCACGCCCTCAAAAACAAGCCCTAGGAGTCTACTCCAAAATAAACAAGATAATGACCCCTAGCTAAGAGTTCCAACTAAGCTCCACAAACGTCTCCCCGGTACCAACGTGGCGAACTTGTTTGAGAAAAGCGACCATCCGGCCGCTACTTAATCCCTAAGTCGTATGTCAGTAGCCACCCGCCTCTCATACGGTCAGGCGATCGGTGATCGACTGCGAAGGGACAACGATATCGATCCCTACATGGCAATGCCGGAGCACGCAGTGTCGGATCCCTCAATGTCGCAAAAAGGAGCTCACCGCTCCAATCGAGTCCGAGACGAAGAACGAGAACTTAGGATTCCAACATCCCAAATCAATCACACATGCTAAAGATAGATATCAACAAAATCATAGAAGCATGTATGAAAACAAAGCAATGAGTCACAACAACGACATACAATAAAATCTCGAAGAGAGGAAACAAGGCAAGTGTACTTATGCTAAGAAACATGAATCAACAAAAGTCAAGAAAGCCAGCGAAGCGGGGTAATTAAGCAAGAGTACTTACCTAAAGTCACAAAGTCTCGTGCTCCACGGGACTTCTCGACGCATCCAAGTCAGAATCTGCCAAGGACATGTCTACTCTCTCTCGTGGTTGACAACTCAACAGAGAGGAACGACGCGGTCAGCCTCTGTCTTCTCCGACCGACGGTGAACCATCGCGAGTGCACTACCTCCTTCTCCGATGAGTTCTGACCCTCTGTTTTTATTTTCTAAAGTGCAAGCATGATAGGCCGTAGCTAGGGCGGCGGACACCGGAGAAATCTCTAGCCGAGGGACTGGACGCCAATGAAGGAGACGCCGTCGAGAACCTGCGAACCAGGAGGAGGAGGGCAGGTGGTTACCGGCCAAGGAGGATCTCGGAATCGATTCTCCTGGCACGGGCCGCCGGTGAGCTCGCCGGCGACCACCGGACAGGGACTGGAGCTCCTCAGTGGCGACAGCGTGGTTACCCCCTCCGGCGAGGTCTCGGCCTGGAGAGAGAGAGAGAGACAAGAGAGAGGGCGAGAGTTATTTAAAATTGATAATTAATTTAGTTAGTTAATTGTAAACTAATTATTAATTATCATAGTTAACCGGTTTAATTAATTAGTAACAAAATGATTAGTAAGTTAACTAGATAGAGATTAATTAATTGGGGAAATTAACTAATTAACTAAATTAGTTAATTGTTTGACTTATTAGAAATTGGTTAGTGAACTAATTAGAAGATCTTACTAATTAAATTAGTTTGTTATTTGATAACTAATTGATTAGTAAGCTAATTAACTAGGAATTTATCAAGTGGGATAATTAATTAACTAATTAGTTAGTTAACTGAATAATTAGTTAATTAATAGAATGACAACTAATTGGAAAATTAGTTAAAATCAATTATTTTGGTTAGCTAGTCAATTATCAAATCGGGCTTGGGCTAATCAAAAGGTTAGTTGATTTGGGTTAATCAACTTAAGTGAATTGGACTGATTAATGGATGACTAATTGGTAATTAGTTAATTTCATTAATTTGGATAACTAATCAGTTGATTAGGTAGTGAAAATTAGTTAATTGACTAATTGATGATTAATTGGGTGATTAATTTGTGGGCTTTGTGAATTAATTAATTCAACTAGTATTTTGAAATGGGCTTGGGCCCAATGGATTATTATGGGCTGAATTTAACTTAGAAGAAAGAATGGGCTAGCCAAAAGAAACAAATAAATAGATAAGATTAGTCATTCAAGGTAGAATGACATAGAAATGCGAGGGAATGCCCACAAGTCGGACTTGGGCCCGTTAGAGCATGCATTGTAGATATAATGCTCAAAGACGTGTATATTAATAGAACTATCTTTATCAGATTTTGACTTGGATGAGTCGGGAAGTCCCGTGGAGCACGAGACTTTGTGATTTTAGGTAAGCACATCTTGCCTTGTTCCACTCTTCGGAGTTTTCTTGTTATGTCTTTATTGTGACATTCTGCTTGATGTTCATTCATGCTTCTATGATTTGTTGAAATCCTTATTTGGCATGTTTGATTATTTCAGGATGTTGGGATCCCTACTTGTTTGTTCTTCGGCCCGGATTCAGTGGAGCAGGTGAGCTCCTTTGTGGACGTTCAGGGACTGGACACCCTGATGTTCCGGCTTTGCTATACCAGAGGGATCGATACTCTGGTTGTCCTGCCCGTCAGCGGGGATGATTCGCTGGCCATGTCGACACGTAGAGAGGTGGCGCTACCGACATACGACCTGAGGGTCGTAGCGACCGGATGGTCGTGTTCTCAGCAGGTTCGCTGGTGGTACTGACCGGGGGAGACTTTTGTGGAGTTTCCATTGGAACTCTTATCAGAGCCCCAGGGTTTCTGTAGCTAGGAGTTGTTACCTTGTTTGTTTTGTGGTAGACTCTTAGGGATTGTTTTGAGGGGCGTGCCCCGAGCTTGATTTTGATGTTCATATTTGTTGATATCATATTTTCTTAAACCTCGCAGGGGTACTTACTGGGCTTTCCATTCGAAAGCTCATGCACTTGTTTTCTACCTGTTTACAAATCCTGAGGCGTAGGACTCTAGTACGCAGGAGCCGATCGTGGGTTGGGTGGATTGCAGAGGTCCGAAGACCTTGTTTACTTTCTTGTTCTGAGTGAGACATTTTATTTTGTAGGTCCCTTATAGGGCCTAGTAATTGTAGGGTATTTGAACCCTTTTATATTTTCTGCTGAAACTCTGTTATTTTGAATAAATTAAGTTGTTTATTTGCATTATCTGCTTTACACACTTAGGCCTTGTATCCGGGTGGGGCCCGTCTCTACTCGGCTACGGCCGGTCTGCATACGTGCCCGAGGTCCCGAGATCAGGTCGGGGCATTACATGGAGGGAGAGCCATTTTGAGGACCTTTGGATGATCATTCGTAGCAGGTGAGAATACCTTATTCCTCTCTCTCATCTCTCTCTCTCTCTCTCCCTCTCTCCCATTTTTAGATCATTCCATCTACTTTTCCACAAGTATTAGACCTTTGTAATGGATAACATCATAGTGGATTAGCTCTCACTGAAGAGCACGGTGGGTTTTCCTTGATTTCTTGGGGATTTCCATATAAAATTTGGTGTTCTTTCTCCCTATTTCTCTTGATTTCCCTTTCCTCTCGATCTGGTCCCGCAAAACTAAACAAATTCAACCGTTCGTGAAGAATTGGGCTCGATTCCAATTTTTAAGCTAACAATTTGGCACCATTTATGGGGACTTCGAACAAGAAGTCATATGGCTACTGTGAGGAAATCCAAGGGTATTCAAAGGCAGTAGTAGAAGTAGAGCCGGTAAAAACCCCGACAACTGGGGAGGCCCTCTATGTCTTCGAGGAAACTCCTCTGGCCGCTGAGAAAGCGTTATCCACTCGTTACCAAAACGAGAATTATCAATTCAAAGCGCTCGAGTGGAAAATTAAAGAGCTCGCTTGAACAGTGCAAATGGTTAAACGCCACATCTCCCGGGCGACCACCCCGCGCATCAACCCACAGCCCTCTGAAAGCCGACGAAGATCCGTCACACGGTCTTCAGGTGCAGAGCGAGATCTCGAGAATGGAGCAGGAGCATGATACCCTCCTCTGAAGGGTCAAATTCACCCCGATCAAGACGAGGGTGAAACTCTCGACGACGAGGAGGATCATGGTGAGGAAAATGAGTCACGATGTCATCATCCAGTAGTCCGGAATCACAGTGACCCAGGTGACAACATCGCTCCCTTCACAAGTCCCCTCGCCGACTGCCCATAGCCGACAGAGAGAGGGTCATGAGGCATGTGCCACAGCTACTATCCCCATTCATCCGGGAGATTTAGGAAGCTCCTTTCTTGAAGAATTTTTGACCCCTAACATCCCACATTATGACGGTTCCACAGACCCATTCAAACATGTCGAAACGTACAATACGACAATGTTAGTCAACGGAACCACAGATGTCGTCATGTGCCAAGGGTTCCCCATGACCCTCACAAGAATCACCCACGAGTGGTTTAAGAGTCTTCAACTTGGGACCATTGTATGTTTTCAACAATTGACAAGCCTTTACTTCTGTCATTTCTTCAGCAACAGGAGAATGAGGAAAAATATTATTACTCTGATGAGGTACAAGTAGCAAGAAGATGAGAGCCTGTGCCACTATCTCTGCCGCTTCAATGAAGAGATGATTGGAATCGTCAAGCTCGACTTAGCAGTGGCCATAGCAGCAATGGTGGGAAGACTCCGAGACTACCCCTTTTCGTAACGATCTCACACGGAGAATTCCAGGAGATCTATCTGAGTTCCTCGCCCGAGCAGATGAGCACATCAATTTTGAGGAAGACAAAGCTCGGCAAAGGGAGAAGAAGATTTGAACAAAAGAGCTTTAACGAGGTGGTTACAGAGCCCTCGGAGAAAGGAGTTGAAGAGTGAGAAGCCTCGGAAGAAGACTGACCAAAACCAGGATCGTCCTCCCCGACCGAACGACCTAAAATTCCAATCCCGGGAGTGGAGGGGGTCTCAGAAAATGGCAAGGTATGATGATTATACCTCTCTTAACACCTCCCGAGAGAATATCCTACTGCAGATCCAGGACCAGAAGATCCTGAAGCAACCCGAGCCACTAAGGAACCCTTCCTTAATGAAGAATGGCAAGAAATTCTGTGACTTCCACAAAGTACGAGGAGACTCCACCGAAGACTGCATCCACCTGAAGGACGCCATTGAAGACCTCGTTTGAGGAAGGAAGCTCGGACAATTCCTACTGAAAGATGTGCACAATACAGGCCCCTCGGCCCTACAACACGAACCACCAAATGAAACCTTTATTAACTATATCACCGAGGAACCGGGATGCGGAGGGGAGAGCTTGGCCTCGAGAAAATATTATGCTCGGATGGTAGGATCCGTCCAAGACTCATCATCCCTGAAGAGGCCTCGATCGTCCCCACCGATCAATTTCTCAGACGAGGAAATGGGCTCAATTCAACTCTCCTCCTTGATGCTCATTTTATGGACACCAAGTATACCATATAACAGTTCAAACTTTACTCTAGGCATTGCCTTAGTAAAGATATTTGTAATTTGATCCTCTGTTATGCAGTATTTTAATTAAATCTCATTATTTGTTGTAACTTCTCTTAAAAAGTGATATTTGAGATCAATGTGCTTCGTCATGCTATGTAAGACTAGGTTCTTTGACATTGCTATTGCAGATTTATTATGGCAATAGATTTCTGTAGATTTTTCTTGTTTTTCTCCCATATCTCCAAATATGCGCCTTAGCCAAATAGCTTGACATACTGAGCTTGCAACAACTATATATTCTGCTTCCACTGTCGATAATGCTACTATGTCTTGTTTCTTAGATGCCCAAGAGAAGAATCCAGAACCTAGTGTGAATCCATATCCACAGGTACTCTTCATGTCATCCACTCATCCTCCCTAGTCACTGTTAGTATATCCAACTAACTTAAATTCAGAGACTGAAGTATACCAAATGCCATATTCTTTTGCGCCTCGCAAGTATCTCAGGATTCTCTTTGTTATTCCATAATGAGTTTGATTGAGAATCCGTATAAATCTTGAGAGCAGACTTATAGTATAAAGAATATCAGGTTGCGTGGCAGTAAGATATAGTAAACTTCCAATCAAACTTCTATATGTTGATGCATCTGCCTTTGCTGAGCCACATCTTTCTTCAATTTTTCATTTGTTACAAGTGGAGTAGCTACTGGCTTGCATTGGCTCATTTTAAATTTCTTTAGGAGGTCCTCTGTGTATTTCCTCTGTGACACTAGATGCCTTCATTTTCTTGTCTTATTTTTAAGCCAAGAAAGTAATGCGTCAGACCAAGTCACTCATTTTGAAAGTCTTCATCATGTCTTCTTTGAATTCCCTAAGCATCTTCTCATTGTTTCCGGTATAGATAAGATCATCCACATACAGTGAAATAATAAGAGTATTTTTTGCACGTTGGGTCTTAATATAGAGTGTTGGTTCACTCTAACTCCTCCTGAATCCATGATTGGTGAAGTATCCGTCGATTCTATTATACCAAGCTCGAGGAGCTTGCTTCAGCCCATATAATGCTTTTCATAGTTTTAGAACCTTATCTTCTTTTACCACGAACCCTTGTGGTTGCTCGACATATATTTCTTCTTTAATGTATCCATTAAGGAAAGTTGACTTGACATCCAGTTGATGTAGTTTCCACTTTTTTTGTGCTGCAAGTGGCACTAAGGCTCTTATAGTATTTAGTCGTGCAACAGGAGCAAATGTCTCATTATAGTCTATACCGAACTGTTGCGCATACCCCTTTGCTACTAGCCTTGCCTTGTGTTTTTGTATTGAAACATCACAGTTGAATTTGGTTTTGTAGACCCATTTAACTCCAATGACTTCCTTTTCTGTTGGACGATCTACCAGCTCCCACGTTCTATAGTTCTATTCTTCTCTATCATTTTCATTTCTTCTTTCATAGCTTTGATCCAAAGATTCCAAACCTCTTCTTTTGCAACAATTTCATAGTTTTTTGGTTCTACTGTTATGAAGTTGCAGCATTGATAGACTTCTGCAATTGGTTCGGTCTTCCTTGGAGGTGTGTCCAAGGATGAGTCTTCTGAAAGCAAGCTATTTTGTCTTGACAATGTTGGAGACGTTGCTTCTAGAGTTGCATCATTAGCAGGTGTCTCAAGATCTTCTTAATTGAGCCTTGGCACTACTGCTTTGATAATGATATTTTTCCTTTCTACTTGTTCTTTTTTCCAGTTCCAATTTGCATCTTCGTCAAATTGAACATCTCAACTAATGATGACTTTGTTAGTTCTCAGGTTATAAACTCAATAGCCCTTTGATTTAGTACTATAACCCAAGAAAATTCCTTTCTCTATCTTATCATCTAGCTTGCTTCTTTTTGGGATATGGACATAGCACATACTGTCAAAAACTCTAAGATGTTTAGTTGATGGTTTTCGGCCGCTCCATGCCTCGATTGGTGTTTTGTTTGTCACAGCTTTAGTTGGCAATCTGTTAAAAAGATATATAGCAGCATAGACAGCTTCTGACCAAAATGTTCTTGGAAGACCCTTCTCCTTTAACATAGTTCTAGCCATCTCCATAACTGTTCTGTTCTTTCTCTCAGATACGTCATTTTGTTCAAGAGCATATCCAACAGTTAGTTGATGCTCAATTACTTCATCTTCACAAAATCTGTTGAATTCTCTAGAAGTGTATTCTGTATCTCTGTCACTTCTTAAAACTTGTATATGAGCACCACTTTATTTTGGGTTAAAGCCATTTTTGGTCACTGAAAACAAGGCCAATGTTCATTTCCATCCCAAAAATTTAAAATTTGTTCAATACGATCCACATCGGCATATACTGCCACTTATCACTCCACATCAACAAAATAACGACCTAAACATAATAATAAAAAGATTATATGCATTTCATTTAGATTCCACACGCATGGCCACGTCGTGATAAAGGGTAACCAAAATGTCAAAATACGAAATATATAGGAACCCAAAATGTTAAAATATGCAATGCATAGGGACCATATTGAACAAATTTTAAATTTTGGGATGAAAATGAACATTGGTCCCGTTTTCAGGGACCAAAAATGGCTTTAACCCCTTTATTTTTCAACATATCTTCTAAACTTTTTGAATATGCTGAAAACTTCATATTTGTTATGGAGAAAATAAACCCAATGCATTCTAGTGAAATATCATCAATGAAGAGAATGAAGAATTTTATCCAAAATACCCTCATAAATTATCTGTTTATATTTATTAGGGAGAGCAAAAATGTAATTTTATCTGAAATACAAGGACTGTATCGAACAAGTTTTAAAATTTAGGATGAAAATGAACAATAGACCACTTTCTATGGACCAAAAATGGCTTGAACCCTTATTATAATGGGCTTTTTGGACTTTTGTTTAGTTTAAAAAAGAGTATAAAAAAATAAAATAACAATACATAAAATAATAAATAACCTTGCGAGCTGGACTGGTCCGCCAAGTAGCCGTTACAGCCCAGACTATACATGTGTTATGTTGTGCCGAGCACCAATCCAGCACAAGTCCCCGCATGGGCCGTGCCTAGGCATGGCCTGTTTACATCTCTACCCATCCCACCCTCACTTCCATCCGGAAATGTGATTTCGGAGGGAAAATAATTAGAAACCACTTCCTAAAATTTTATTTTTTAAAGCTCAATACAAGAAATGAGGTTCGACAAACCAAACAATCCAATGGGTAAAAAAAAATACCCACTCCCACTACAATGCACACAAACACCTGTATACATAATATATTTCAGCAGATCAAACATAAGAAAACAATCTTGCTTGGTTTTTTTTGCTCCATTTTCAATTACCCTGAGCACAACTTGGAGTTATTCAGCAAATAAATAAATACAATGACAAAGCATATCTCCCAGCACCTCCACACAAAAAAAATAAATAATAATAAATTGCTGCACATTCTCAAGCAACTATTATGATCTTTTATAAAACAACTGAAACGTGGTTTATCCACCTCAATAAAAAAAAAAATATCATGATCTTTTCATATGCAATAAAAAATGTGAGATATACATTAAATGAAATACAGAACAAGAATAGATGCATTTTATATAATTCTATATTTCTGTGCCATTGAAGTTTAGTTGATCACTGTGCTGTTATTATCTTTCATATCCTGGAATTAAACATAATAAACACGTCAGAAGAGATGAACGACTGATAGCTTGGCATAGTCAGACCTTGACTTTAAAATTAGAATTGGATTTGTCCAATATATGAAGTACGAACAAAAGAATCACAAGATTAACCTAAGAGACAAACATGATAATTTTAAGAGATGGAAAACAAAAATATAATGTGAAGATAAGCACAGGCGTATAATTACAACTACCCAACTTTGGGTAATTAATATTCAAACCCAACTATGATTAATTCATATTCCAACGTTGTAAATCCCTGAGTGTTTCTTTAGGCATGTAGTCAAATAAAACTAATAGCAGACTAGGCATGAAGTCAAATAAAACAAATAGCAAACGATACTCTAAATTTTGCTTTGGCATATGATTTTAGAGAAGTATTATTGGAGCACATTACACTACAACTGCGACAACTTCTTAGCTATCAATGACAAAAATTACAAAGCACAAAAAGTAACAAACAACTTGATATTGACATATTGTATGTGAGCCAGACAACTTTTCAATGAACTCATAAGTTTCCCATTCTAACTTAATAGAGCTTCAACACCCACCTTTAATGCATCACAATTAACCTCAAACAACTGGGGGTAATTTGGATTGACTTTTTCCGGACCAAAAACACTTGTTATATAAATTAAGCACTTATAGGTCATTCTCAATTGTTTGTTTTGATTTCTAAGTAGAAGCAATGAAAACCAGTTTTACCACTTTTTTCAGAAGATATTGGGGAGATGCTTTCCAGAAAAAAAAACCTCTTGAGGTGAAAAAAAGACCATTTGACATAGTTGTTTAAGAACAAAAGTACCCTTAATATTTTCAGATGAAAATGCTCTCATAAGCGTTTCAACCAAGATTCATCAAATGAAAAGTTGCTTTGACTTAATCTCAAAAGTTACTTACAAGAGAAGCACTTATTAAATAAAACTTCAAAAAAACACATTTTTCATAAATCAATCTAAATGATCCACGAGTAAAATCAGGAAGGGCTTAGCAAGGGGCACTCACCATCTTAACCTTAATTTTCAAGGCATTACCCTCTTTTGTTGACGATGGGTCAAGATTAAGGGCCTCACCCTCTTCTATTGGCACTAGGGTTGTCAAATGATCAAACTATTCGTGAACAGCCCGAGATCAACTCAGTAAAAGCTCGAGCATAGTTCGAAATTTTGAGCTTTCGAACCGAGCTCGAGCTTCAATTTCGAGCTCAGCTCGAAAGCTCAAAATTTAATATTAATATATTAATATATAATATAAATATTAATAAATATTAATATATAAATAAATTTTTAATTTCGAGCTAAATTGAGCTGAACTAGAGCTTTCAAAATTATAATCGAGCTCTTAATTTCAAGCTAAATCGAGCCGAGCTCGCTCGATCTCAAGCTCGGCTCGAGCTAGGCAATTTCAAGTCGAACTCAGGCTGGGCCCAGCCCGATCAAGCTCAGCCCGTTTACAAGTTGGTATAGGGACATTATGACCCATCTCCTGAAGCCAATCGGTAAATTGGTCTTCGTGGATGAGTCGGGAATGACGTATACTGACAACATCCGGGCCATCATCAAAATCCGACGAGGTAAACAGTTCCCAGCCACAATTAAAACAAGCATTGGCAACCGGAAGTATATCTTCACAGTGGAGATAGAGTCCTTGCCCTAGGAAGTTGACAAGGACCGATCAGAGCCTTCGGCAGCTACAGCACCGGCAAAGGACACGCGAAGAGAGGAAACCAAACTAGAAGACATCAAAAGGCCGAGAGAAGAAAGAGAAAGGTGTAATGGCTAAAAAAAAGGTCGCCAGAGAGACGGGGACGAAGATCCTTGGTTGGAATCATCATTAGGGACGATGGGCAATGACCCACCAACCTAGAAAAGGAGAAGCACTATAGGGGCCGATCCCAAGTTCCCCATCGCTTAATAGTTCTTAGGATGGTGCAAACAGGTACATCAAGGTTGCCGATCATTTGGTCAACCACTGCTTTATCCGCGTCGGCCGGTGAACCAAAGCACGAGTTGAGGCCGGTCACAGACTTAGAAACCCGGTACCTCGTGATAGGCTCACAGGAGCTGACAAAGCAGCTGACAGGGAAAACTTACAAAACGTAGCAACACTTTTCACCATTGAGGCAAAGGATGACCTCGATGAGTGAGGAACTGTCGCGTAAGCGCCAAATCGACCTTATGAGGATGCGTCAAATAGCGCGTTGATCGTAAGTGGACCCTCTGCTAAGCTGGTTCCTAGCCGACAAAGCCCAGCTAATAACAAAATGACAACTAGAGGTTACAGGACCCATGAAGGGTGCTCAATACACTCACCCATGATCGTGATAACGAGGCATGGTTCGTTTATTTCGAACGACACACATGGAGAAAAAGGGACCCAACGACCTACTGTTGATGTCGGGTTCGTGGACAGGAAGGCTCAATGCAACCCAAATGAACTGAAAGAGCCCATCGATACTGTATCATTCTCAGACGCGAATTCAACCCACTCTAAAGGCCCGATAATTATCATTGAAGAAGAAAATAGCTCAATTAAAGGCCAATCAAGCTACACTAACGGTCAAATACACTGCTGTTGGACCACTGGCTACTATCTGGTAGATGTGTATACACACCTAGGAGACACTACAAAGAGAAACGATACACAACTGAGCCTAAAATACACTCTTATTGCCTATTAGGTGTGTACACACTTAAAAAGACACTACTAAAAGGAACTACTAAAAGACACTAATACAATCCTGTGTAACAAAATTCATTCTTTTTGTCTAGTAGATATATATACACACCTAGGAGATACTACTAAAAGGTACAATACACCTACACACAAAATACACTCCTACTATTTCATAGGTGTCCATATATACCTAGGAAACACTTTAAAGAGGAACGATTCACAACTACGTCAAAAATACACTCATGTTATCTGCTAGGTGCAAGGTTTTAAAAGGCGAATCGGGTACCGAGGCGTTTTGTTTTAACCTCTCGAGGAGAGGCGTAAGCCTCAACTAAAAAACAAAACAATATATATTAGAATGTCAATAACTAAGTACATTAAATAAAAACACCCATAATATAGTTCATAAAAAACAAAATATAGTAATAAAGCAAAGTCATCACTCAAATACATTAAATAAAAACACCCATAATATAGTTTATAGAAGACAAAACATAATAATAAGGCAAAGTCATGATAATAAAAAAGGAAAAAAAAAAGAACCACAAATCCTAACTTAAACTAGATGTTGATAATAAATTTTAACATTTAATTCCATAATTCTTCCCTAACTAATCATCATCAAAACTAATGGGATCATTTGAAAGATCATTTTGAAGATGAATAGCTTCATCTTCATCATCAACATCTTCCGGATTATTTTCATTATCATTATCATCTTCATCTTCATCTTCATCCACAAACGTGAGGTTTCCTACATAAAAATAAAATAAAATGCATACATTAATATTAATTATATTATACTATTTTTTATACTTAAATTAGACTATTAGGAAAGACAAAATAGATCCAATAAATGCATTGTAATGCATACTAAAGTTACTAACCTCACGTTGTTGGCCATTTCATCAACATCGATATTAAGTTCTTCATCACAAACTTCTACATTTTCTTCCTCATCCCTTCAGCTATCCACTCATCATCAGAAGATAATTCTTGATCGATGAAAATATCTTGGTTTTTCTTAAATGATCGATCTTTTCTAAACTTCAACTTTCTATTATACATAATAAAAACCAAACTGTTCAACGTAGTGGTGGATAAACGGTTCCTTCTCTTTATGTGAACTTGATTGAATGTGCTCCAATTACGTTCACAAGCTAATAAAGAACAAGTTAGACGAAGCACTTTTATTGCAAAGGACTTTAACTCCGAAACTTGATCTCCAAATTGATCCCACCATTTCACCACATCACGATTTAAAAGAAAAACATCAAATAAATTAACTGCAAAAGTTAACAAGCATGTTTTTTAAGAGATTAGCCGATTATATTTACCTGGAGCGCGTGTTTTATATGAGTTTAGCCATGTTGAACATGGCAAATTCTAGAAATTGTCTCTCCATATAGTTCCATAAGCCAGTCTTAATCTCTGCATGATTAGAGAAGTTATCCTCCCACTTGAATTGAGGATTTAGATAATATGCAACAACATGCAAATCTTGATGCAATTGCTTATCCCACTTTTCATCAATAATCTTCCAAATTTCCGTGTAGGCCACTCTTTCATTTCCTCAATTTCCCGTAATTTTTTTCTTTTGCTGCATCCATGACACCATAGATAAATCCCATTGCTGGTTCTTTTTCGCCATCAACCAATCTCAACACATCCACTAAAGGCTTCATGTTTTTGATAGCATAAGCAACACTTGGCCAAAAATTTCTTTCTTTCATCCATCCATGATACATCTCTTCACCTCTTTGCCTTCTAGTTTATTTGCCCAACGACACTCACTTTATTCTTTCGACACGAACATCCTTTAGAAAGCTCCATTCATACCGCTCAAGCTCTCTAAAGTCAAATACGCAGTGGCAAATTTTATGGTAGCTGGTCGAACAAGATCTCTCTTAGCAAATTTTTTTATGAGTTACAACGCCCATCCATGGTTGTAGATAAAGTTACTCACTTTCATTGCTTTTTGTAAAGCAATTTTATGTTGTGGTAATTCTCCAAGCTTCCAAGCATTAGATCAAGGCAATGAGTAGCATATGGAGTCCAATATAGATTTTTTTTTTCTCCATTAGCATTGTCCCTGCAGCCTTGTATGCGCTTGCATTATCGGTTATCACTTGATCAACAATGTCTTCACCAATTTCTTCAACAACTTCATCAAGCAACATGAACAAATAATTGGCATCTTTAACACAGTCAGAAGCATCAATAGATCTCAAAAAAACTATCCCATGTGGATTATTAACAAAAATGTTGATCAAACCTCTATTCCTTATGTCACTCCAACCATCCGCTATTATAGACACTCATGTATGCTTTCATGTCTTCTTCAAATCATCAACAAATTGTGTTATTGTTTTATACTCTTTCAAAATCAATGTTCGGAGATCATACATAGAAGGAGGACATAGACCTGCACCATAATTACCCACAAAACGAAGCATGTTGAAGTAGGCTTTTAGCCATGTTAAATGGAATGGCATTCTCGAAGAAAAACCTTCCAATATCTAGACAAACTTGATTACGTAACTCCTTCATACTTGCTTCAGTCATTTTTTTTCGGAAGAACTTCAGCTTCATTGGCATTGGACATATCTTCTTCACTTCTCAGTCTTGAATAAGCAAGAAATCGGTCCATTAATCCTCGAGGTTGTGGCCCACTACTACTAGTTTTACCATCTCCATAGGAGCACCAAAGTAAGAACCAAAATCCACTATTTCATCAAAAAAAATTATATATATATATGTTTTTGTTCTTAAAAACTCTTCATATAGGCAATCATCTCGTCTTTGACTTCACTGGGTACTTTAACACAAGGTGAAACATTTTTATGCGTCCCATCGAGATGGTCTTTTAATCTCTTAACCCCTTTTGTGATGGTCTTATTACAAAATTTACATTTTATGTACACATAACCTCTCTTTCCATTAGTGGAGTCGATCTAAATTCCATATTTCCAAGCTGGATAGCCTTGGTTCCACTTCCAGATCCTTGAACTTGATCAATAGTTTTGTTTTTAACCATTCTAAAATTAGAAGGAAAAAAGAGAGAAGAATTTTGTTACCAAATAGCATGAAAATGAGGGGTAAATGCTGGTTAGTGTTGTGACATGATCCATTAAACAATGTAAATCAAGTACACAAAAGTCATCAACTTTTGTTTTGCTTTGTCTACTCAACTTCAATCTTTCCAAAAACTGCAATCAATTGGCACCTACCAATATACAGATTACAGTAACACCAGAAATTGGGAAAACTAAAGTAAAACCAACTAACAAATATTTGTTTCACTTGTATGCTCAGAAGAGAAATGTGATCGTCGTTATTGTTATTATTATTATGAGTCTTATTTATTGTGAGAGAAAAAACAAATTAAAAAAAAAATCCCATCTCAGACTAACACAAATTCTGGTTTGCCATGAAGGAATAAGAAAAAATCCCTAGATCGTCAAACCTAGGGCTCTGGTACCATGTCGGAAATACAAAGAGAAGAGGAAAGAAAATAAAGAGAAAGGAGAAAATCTCAAATCTTTCTTATTCTCTTAAGCAACATATACAAGGTCTTAAATAGAAAAGCTGTATAGGAAAAAAATAACAAAACAAAAATAAGGTAACAAAATTATAAGGAAACTAACAACCAGGAAATAAATTAAATCCTTAATTTTATACACTAAAATAAAATAAAATCCCTGATTTTCCTACAATATACACACCTAGGAGGCTCTGAATTAATAGTTAAGTACAAACGCTGAAATAGCTTTTCAATTTTAATTAGTTGTTCAACTAGCTCCTCACCATTCTGAAACTAAATTAGAACTCTCTTGTGACCCATCCTAACTCACTAACCTAGCACCAGCAGTCACTACAATCCATCTCTCTTTTCCCGTTTAGTTGAACACTAATATTCGATGAACATTCTCTGACCACCACTGTTGTGATTGTGCCCCACCATGAACCCTAATGCACACAAAAAGGGGTGATTCAACGAATCAACATCAAGTAGGCTTTCTAATTTAAATACTTCTTAGATTAATTGCTTTAATCCTATTATTAATGTAATAAAATTCAATTCAATCTCTGTTTTGATCCTTTAGATGGTTTAATCATGCGTGAAAGGGAAATTGGGTTCATAGTTGGTGTCATGCGTACACACCTAGAAAACTTTAATAAGATGAAACGATATAAACCAACATCAAAAATACACTCCCGTTAATAGTTGTCTAGCAGGTGTATATACACATCTAAGAGACGCTACAAAAAGGAATGGTACAAATACATCAACAGTACACTCCTACTATTTGCAAGATGTATATACACCTAGTATCCCAAAATACACTCTTATTGTCTCTTGGTGTGTATGCACACCTAGGAGACATTCGAAGAAGAACAACACACACTTAGCACGCAAAATACACTCATGTTATCTCCTAGGTATATTTTTAAAATATCAAGATAATACACTTCGAAGATACACACCTACCCCGATTTAAATATATAAGGACCATATTGAATATTTTTAAAATAGTGGACCAAATGAACAATACAATAAAGTATATGAACAAATAATAAATTTCATTATTGAAATGTTTATATATAATTACAAGGGAAACCCTAAACAACAACAACAACAACAACAACAACAACTAAGCTTTAATCTCATACTAAATGGGGTCGGCTATATGGATTCTTTGTCTCCATATCCCTTTGTCAAAGGCAAGATCCGGCTTAATATCTAATATACGTAGGTCCTGAGATACTATTTGTCTCCACGTAATCCTAGGTCTACCACTACCCTTTTTCTTACCTTCTATCACTAAACTATCACATTTTCGAGTCGGGCACCTGGAGGTCTATGACACACATGTCTAAACCCTTTTAAACGCCCTTCTCTTATTTTATCTTTAATTAGTACAACATGCACCTTCTGTCGAATGTGTTCATTTCTAATCTTGTCCAATCTTATATAACCACCCAACCACCTTAACTTGAAGGAAAAAAAGTCTACCCCAATTTAACATCAAATAAAAAAAGCATAAAAATCCCTATAAAATAAAAATAAAAATTACAAATAAGCCTTCCTGATGTAAACTAGACTCCTAATTAAGTAAATAACCCGACAAGTTTTTGGAGTTAGCTCACCCTTGCGAGATCGCAACCCTTTGTCCCGCCCATTGTAGCACATGTGTCGCCCATGGCATAAGGGGTATGATGACTTGACCCCAATAAATAAACTCCAAAGCAAGAATAAATCTTTCATTATTTAGGATGATCCAAGGTTTTCTTAAATTTGGGCTCTTCATGAGAGATTAACATGTGGTCCACTGTTAATCCTCGAGATATATCTACTGTTAATCCTCGAGATATATCTCCAACGATGGATATTCTAGTCTTTTAATGCATTTGGGATTACATCACTCCAATTGAGGGCAGTGAGGATATCAAACATTACATGCCTAAGGGATGGTAAATGGGACGCCATTTATACTCACCCTTTTCATACATTGATACAACTAAATTGAAATGGAAGAAAAATAGCATGCGATCTAAAACTCCTAGTATAACCATCGTGTAAGTACTCCATTAAGGGAAAAAAGAATACAACCCAAAGGTTAAAGTTTGTCTTTCAAATAACCCTTTTTATGTGATAGGCACTTCTTCCTTAACGTTGAGTGGGTGAAAGGAAAAATTACCAAGGGAGGCAAAAATCAATGTAGCTCATAAGGTGCTCGTGTTCAACTCCATCATAAAAGTCATTTTTGAAATTACTTTTACTATGATATATTGTTCATTTTAGTACTTGTACTATGAAAATGTTCAATACGGTCCCTGTATTATAGGAGTTTTGGCAATTACGGTCCCTAGGGCTGACGTGGCGGCCAACTGGCGTACGGGTTGAATACATATATTTTTTTTTCTTATGACGTGGAAGCTTACATGGCATGCTGATGTGGCATGATACTTGAACTTTCAATATATTTATCGTTTAATGCTGATGTGGTTTGCCAGCTCAGATGACATGTCAGCATGCTAATGTGGCATATCACGTGGCAAAAAAATAAAATAAAAATATAAAAATGTGAAAAAAATCTGGCCACTTGGCATTACCTTTTTACACGTGATTTTGTACCTTAATCACAACAATCAACTTGGAAAATTGCTAGAAAATGAATCTGCATATACAAAATATATGTTGTTTTATATCTCTAGATTTTTTTCTTTATTTCTTTAGATTTTTTTCCGCCACGTGGCATACTGACATAGTATGTCACATCATCATTAATTGATTAATATAGTAAAAGTTTGGTTTTTGTACCACATCAGTATGCCACGTCAGCTGCCACGTCATAATAAAATATATCTGTATTCAGCCCATATGCTAGGTGGCTGCTACGTTAGCCCCAGGGACCGTAATTGCCAAAACTCTCAAAATACAGAGATCGTATTGAACATTTTCATTGTACAGGGACCAAAATGAACAATATACCATAGTAGAGGGACCAAAAATACATTTTTGCCTTTAATAAACAAGCCAAGCTCAAATTGGATTCTATAGCTCGAAATCAATTTCGAGCTGGGCTCAACCATTAGTGGGCTTGTTTGAGTCTCACTCAAAATAGCTTTACTTAATATGTATTATAATATAATATAAAATTCTATTATAAATAACTAATATTAAACTTTTGACACAATTCAGAGCTTACCATTTTTGTTTTAGGCATTACTATTCCCAGGAGGCTATGCATGTCCTGCTTCCTTTTAAAGAATATAGAAAGGATATTCTAACATTTCTTATGGAGGAGTGTACACCGAGAATCTTTAAGTTTACCAAACCAAACTAACATGTCCAAAAGTTAAAATTGAGGCAAATTCACTGCTAGAAGAACAGAAACAGGTAAAAAAGATGAAATGTTGAATATGAGGATATTTATCAAATGAAGTAGAAAAGTAGTATCTTAGAGTAGCATTTCTATTGACAGTAAAGACCAAAATGACTAGTATCTTCAAATCATGCAATTTTCTTGGGGGGGTT
Source organism: Dioscorea zingiberensis (assembly GCA_026586065.1). NCBI lineage: Eukaryota > Viridiplantae > Streptophyta > Magnoliopsida > Dioscoreales > Dioscoreaceae > Dioscorea > Dioscorea zingiberensis. The sequence goes on along the minus strand of CM048825.1, from coordinate 33,312,352 downwards.
GTGATTACAATTGGATGTCTAATTGTCCAGGCTAAATAAATCAAGCAAGAACTTTTAAAATAAATAAATAAATAAATAAAGCTAGAAAAACTCCAAAAAGTTATATACTAAGCACGACTTTTTATTAGATCAAAATGCATCGAATACTCTATACAAAACTTACCTTAACATATTCATGAAGGTCAGGGGAAGCATGGATGCACCCCTCGTTAATAAATGACTGAGCATATTCCTCAATATGGTCCAATCTGAAAATTATTTTGAGTAAAATTTTATCCTGATCAAATATCCCTCAAATTTACAAAAAGCAAATGGCATCTAACATAAAACAAACCTGTATACATAATTAACCATGATTCCAGCACTCTGTTGGATCCCTTTTTCAGATTGATCTGCCATCCAGTTTATCCTCTCAATCATCTATACCATAATGATAAAATTAGATGGTTTGTAATTTATATGTTCGAATGAAAGCATATTTGTGGAGGGCATTTAATCGTTTTTTTATTTCAACAGAGATGGTTTGTAACCTATATGTTCTAATGAAAGCATATTTATGGAGGGCATTCAATTGTTTTTTATTTCAACAGGTATCTAATGAAGAAACACTAGATATACTATTCTTATTAGGAGGGGTATCCTTGTTTCCATGTACTCTCTGAGGGAAATATGTAATAAATGAAATAACGTACTACATGTACATTGAATGTCATAAATAAAGAATTGAACAACTTTATTTTCTAGCTAACCTATATGCCAAATCTACATTCAGATTGACTGAACCATGACCAAACTTCTCTAATCAAATCCATCATAACATTCAAACACCATGTACTGATAAATTAGATCACATGCAAACAAAAAAACCTTTCACCTCAAGGAGAAACATTTATCATGAAAGAACCTAAGGAACTTCACCAACAATAGGATTAAGTAGTTATCTGCTATGCACGTTCCTTCCTGGTTTAGCTTCAATTTTCTAATTTAGGTTCCTACTAAGAGCCCATAATTTGTTCAACAAAGACAAATGATACCGCTTGACATGGACACCAGGTGTCACATACGGCAACTTTTTAAAATTACATGACCAAGTATTTGCACAAATATGAACAGGCAGATAAAAAAAAAATATCTCCACATGTAACTAAAAAATAATTGAAGTTAATGCCTTAATTAGAATAAAATAAGAAAATCATTTCAAAGAGTTCAATTAGCTCCGAGGAATACATAAGCTATGAAACTTAAAACTAAATTTTTGTAATAAGTTCATACATTATAGTTTTCTTCTTGCTTAGCTCCTTATGTTATTCATTCATTGTGATTTTAGAACTCTCTTGTATGAATTAGCAAAAAAACATCTACCATTATCTACTGTTACCAGATAATGCCCTCCTCAAGTCACATCTAATATTGATGTATGAAAATTACAGAAATGGCTCCTATACTTCTCTAAAGACCTCCTCCTTGATTAAATCCCGAATTCCCAAGTCAAATCCTCTATCTTTCCCATTTTTTTAACTGTAATGGAATCTTAGAGCTTTGGCACTCATTCCCAATTCTCAAATCATCTACTTTATATTAGGAATTAATAAAATGTTGGGTTCAAGATTTTCATAGAGTTGAGAATTTTTTGGTGAGGAAGGTAATTTGAGTTATTAGAAAAACAATGATTAATATTATGAAAAACAAGAAATATTCTCAGGGTTATTCTCAGGAGACTTAGGAGGCATTATATGCAGCATAAATGTATAATGGGACATGTTTTCAACAAATACAGAGAAAGGATGCCCAAAATCACAAAAAATAAAAAATAATGCAGGGGCTATACACAAAAATGAGTATTGCATAATTTCAGAAGCCATGCTTGACTTCAGATTTCTGGTCCTAGCATATACATTTCCATTCCTGGTTTTCACTTTTATTCTTAGCCATAAGAACCCACGGGTTTTGTGCATCTTCGTGGGTTCCAAGGGTTTCTATATTTTGCAATGTGCCCAAATCATAGTATGAATGTTTATTAATGTATTTGTTAATTTTGAATATTTGAAGGGTTCTCAACTATAAAAAAAAAACATGGGATTAACAAGCAAAGAAAACTCCTTTTTTCCTGTTTCTTCATCCTTCTCCAATTCCATTCTCTTTTTTTATTTTCTTTTTGGAAGTTCTTCTCATCTTATGTATTTTTCCAATATTCTTAAACGAGAAAAACCGACTTGGATGGCCCACATGAATGGATGTGTAGTCCACCAAATTATAACAGTAAAGAGCTTTACACATCCTTGATTCTAAAGCTCCTATTAAGAACTTTTAACTGGCTGACTATTCTAAAATTTGCTTTTTGAGTTCAATAAATATGATAATTGAAATTTACCATTAACTTTGTTGAGTTGATACACTATGTTTTGGTTGTTTTTCTCACAACTCTGAGGTAAACTTTGATGGCCAAGACAACAATTTTGTTGTCCCTGTAAATATCTGGCAGACCATGTACACAACAAGGCACTTGTACAACATTAAGTTGGCTAACCATAGAAAGGACAGCAAAAACAGGGCAGATGTCAAGAATGCCCTTACAATGTCAAAACCTTGCCCCCAAGCTCATCTTTGGAATGCTTAAAAAGAAATGACATGATTATTATTTATTCAGTCAAAGATTATAATATTTTCCCACACATAATGATCCAATGAATCAAATAATTTTGATTAAAATAATTTTTCAACAGCATCCAAAGATAAATTATATCAGCATTGCAAATTAAGCATAAATTATCAGTATCAATTATGAAATTATGAACTTAAAAACCTAATACTTCTTATCATATGAATATGCAAAGTATTTATGAGCTAGTATGGTTTGTGTACTAAATGAGGAAAGAAACTATTTAAAGGTTTGCCATGAATATGTTAAATGTATAGTAGCTATATATGAGCAAGCAAAATCTACGACTTCATTATAGTTACAGGATGTTCCAGGAGCATGTCTTGTGATTAGGTGCCCAAGAGTAACCACTCCCAAGGGGGCAGTCCAAAAACATGCCCCGTAGACAGGGTAATTAACTAAATTCTGAGAGATGCTGACTTGAGCAAAAGCTTTGTCAGGTTCTTCTACGTTAAACTTAAGAAGATCCGAGTATGGTCCTGATGATTATGAAAAGCAACTTTCATAAGTGTGTTAAGTGTGAAACGGTAAATAGAGATGCTAAAGTAATATGTGGGTAGTTGTGTTGAATATGACACTTGGAATGTTTTTATGATCCATAACTAAGGAGAGAACCATGAGGTTTTGCTCCGGAATCCAAATAGGTTATGGGATAGATCAGGAAATTGAATCCACGAGTACACTAGTATTGATTGAATTTTTAAAAAATGATAATAGTTAGATGGCCTCGATAACCTAAAAAGCTTAAGCAAATAGGAAAAGACACCTAGACTTACAATATGGGATATTCAAGAATATCATCTCTAATAACCTTTGACATGTGCCAGACATTTAGTTAATTATTTTTAATAGTAACAATGTACTGGCTCTGATCCAACCTAAAGCTTAATATAATAGGAACTCTTTAAGACAGGGCATCATACCGCTCCATTTTGTAAGTGAAAATTAGCAACAGGATCGAGAGCTTTTCCTCGTTTCCTCTCTTTCAGCAGATACCTATAGGAGGAGAAAAATAAACCATTTTTTTAATAGAAGCTCAATTGATAGTTCACAGGCAAATATAATTTTATAGTTTCAGTACAAGAGTTTTCTCTTTCTCAAATACCGATAGCAGTTGTTCAGCTAATCACTTCAATGATGAAAAACCCATCAATGCATTATTGAACTATATAATCCCTTCAGATGCCGCATGGCATATTTCATCTTCATACTTCTGAGTGGCTAAGAAGTTATTGATACTAGAAGCCTCAGAACATGTATCCTGGAAGTAAGGATGTAAAAAATTTGATGCATTACTAAAAGTTGCATTCATCTTTGGTTAATTATACCTGGCACATAAGCGCCAAAAGAGGATGCTTCAGGACATCCAAGCAATCAGACTTGGCCCATTCACTATTTGTTGATCTTAGTAAGTTCTCCATTATTTCTAAGCCACTCTTTCCAACAGCAGATCCCCTGGATGGAAAGCTACACCTTGAGCCGAAAATTAAAAAAAAAATAAACAACATTTAAAATCACTTGCATCATTACAAGTTTTTCTTTAGATTTCTATTATATGTATAAAACAGCCAAACCATATTCTTGAAAAAATCCGCAAAAGTAAGCATGAAATAAGAAATAAAAGAAAAATAAACTAATGAACACTTTTAAGGAAAGTACAGGCCAGATTGAGACAGGTTATACAAAACTATGTTCATTATAAGCAACATATGACAATGATAATAACTTGATATCAGGTAAGAAAATTTTAAATACCCCAAACCAATTCAAAAGCAAACCTAAACCTCTGCCACCAAGTACCGAATAGAAATTAGTACACTTTCAATTTATCAAACGCAATCTCATGTAACTTAGAGGTCTATATGTAAGCAAGTAATGGAAAACATCAATTGAGGTAAATGCATTCCAGAATTTTGATTATGCCAGTAGAGTATCTTTCGAAGCCTTTGGATATAAAAATCACATTTGCTATAAGTTCAATAAAGACAAAATCCCACACCAAAGATGAAACTATGTTTCAAATTTTGTCACACAAATTATAGTGCAGTTAACTTAATTTTATCATAAAGTCATGCTAATTAACTTTGCCAAGATAATATACCCATGTTTGCCAGGTAACAACAACAACAACAACAACAACTAAGCCTTAATCCCATACTAAATGGGGTCTGCTATATGAATTCTCTGTCTCCATATCCGGCTCACAGCCGAAGGCAGATATCGGCTCGAAATCTAATATACGTAAGTCCACTAAATACTATCTCTCTCCATGTAATCTTAGGCCTACCTCTACCCTTTTTCTTACCTTTTATTATTAAACTATCACATTTTGAACGGGGCACACAGGATCTATGGCCTTGACGATGTCCAAAACATCTTAACGCCCTTCTCTTATTTTATCTTCAATTGGTGCAAGCGTCTTGTATACAGCTCGGATAATGTTAATTTCTAATCTTGTCCAATCTTGTATGACCACCCATTCATAACATCCTCATTTCTATCACACTCATCTTATGAATATGTTGAACTTTAGTTGCTTGACACTCGTTCCCGTATGGTATAAGCGGTCTAACTACCGTTCTATAGAACTTTGCCTTTTCTTTGTTAGGCATCTTACTTTATCATATAACACACCCGTAGCACTTCTCCATTTCACGGTCATCATGTTTTTGATACTATAGGTTACATCCTCATCTATCGTCTCATGCATTCTAGAAAATGGAACCTAAATACTTAAAATGGTTATACTTAGGCTATACTTACCCCATCTAGTTTGACTTCCTCTCCATCTATACTTACTTAGACTAAAATTATAGTGCATATATTACATCTTACTTTTACTTAGCCTAAAGCCTTTACTTTCAAGAGTGTTTCTCCATGACTTCCAACCGATTAACTTCATCCCTATTGTCATCAACTAGTACAATATCATCTACAAACAACATCTGGCCATGGGATGTCATCTTGGATACCTAGTTAACTTTCGTCCGGTCATCCATTACTAAACAAGTATGGACTTAAGTTTGATTCCCGATGTAGACCGACTATTATAGAAAACTTCTTACAGTATCTCCTCTTACTATTCTCACACTCGTAATTGTTTTAACCTCACATATCCTTAATAACATTTATATATTTAACATGATATGTCTTCTTTCTCCCAATCTTCACCTAAGGACTTGTCTCCCGATTTTCTATCGTATGCTTTCTCTAAGTTAATGAAAACCATATGGAGATCATGCTTCTTCTTCTTGTAGATCTCCATCACATCCTTAACAAAAAAATGGCTTACATTTGTAAAATCTACTGGCGGCATAAAGCCCAGATTTGGTTCTCGAGGATACCTTCATAATATCTCTAAGTCGTTACTTTATCTATACCTCTCCTAAAGTTTAAATTAGTGTGACTTATTAACTTAATCTACGCGGTAGTTAGTGCAACTTTGAATATCTCCTTATTCTTATATCACGAGAACCAAAATATTTTTCTCCGATCATTTTGCATTTTTCCCTCTCTTAGGATAAAGTTGAAAAGTGTGGTTAACCATGATCTGGCTTCTCGAGAAACTTTCACACTTGTCGGGATACCATCCGGGCCACGAGGCTTTCCCGGTATTCATCTTTTTGATCATGCCTTCTTAACCTGGGTGGGCATGATTCTACATGTGTAGCTCTGGTTCCTCTCTATCATGTCTGTAAAGATCTGTAAAGTTATCCTCATGACTTGTATTGAATAGGCCATCAAAGTAGCTTCTTCATCTCTCATTGATTTCCTTATCTCTATTAAGGACACAATTAAGACTCTTCCTTAATCAAACTTGACTTGGATTCGGTCTTTACCTTTTTATCTCTTAGATGTGTTATATTATACATTTCTTTTCCTCTTCCTAGGTGTCGCACTAACTTTTGGTACAAATAAATTTAAAGATTTACCTCGAGCTTCACTAACCACTTTTTTGATCTCTTTTTTTGCCCTCTTATATTTTTCAAAAGCTTCCTCATCTTCAGTTGTGGTTAACTTCCCATACCAATATCTTTTCTTTTTAATAATCTTTTGTATCTCCTCGTTCTATAACCATGACTTAATCTTCCTATATATGAATATCAAAAAGGAATATAAATAGATTTACTACGGAGTGTTGGTTTTGTCTTCTTGTGATGGAGAAAACTTGGCTGAGAAACTTCAACTAGCCACATTATAAAGTGTTGGCTAATCACTTGACCTAATGAGAAAACAAAGGTAAAGTTTGAGTTCAGAACACTTTTGTAATACAAGGTAGAGTATTGTAAATTCAAAACCAAGGAACTTTGGTTTTGAAAAACAATACAGATTAGAAATTAAAGTAAAAGTGATTAAAGAACTTATGAACATAATGCATTATATATATAGTATATTACACAAGGATTCTTCAACTAGCCACAGTGTTGGCCAATCACCAGAATTAATGAGAACATAGAGAAAGGTAATTCTGAGTTCAAAATACTTCTGCATACAAGGTACAATATTTTAAGTTCAAAGACAAAATACTTTGGCTTGAGGAAAACAATCGCGGTTAAATTAAAGTTATGATTGAAGAACAACAAACACAACATATACACAAAGCATATTACCGAGGCGGTGGATCCTTCATCCACATGAAACTTAAAACCCAAAACTCCAAATCCTGCCATCCTTCCCACTTGTTTCCAAGCCCATAGCAATTTCCATTTTCTTCCATTTTCTTGCATCTATGAGCTAATGTAACGTGATATGTCTTACTTTTAGCTGTCTAACAATCATGTTTCCTTCACTCTCTTTTTTCTACTTATTCATCTCTTATCCTATGGTTCCAAATACTACCTAGGGTAATTAAACGAATCACTTGCATTTATCAAAAGTCACCAGCCAGTTTATTACCAACACACTACACACACACACACACAACACATGTACAACAGGCCGAAATATAAAACATTTATTTGTGAATTGAGACAATTGCTTGGTGTCCATAACCTCAAGTTGCTGCTTAGTCCTAGCTGCACAACGCTATGTGGTTTTGACTAAATTATGTAAAGGCTACTTATGAGAACTGCTTGTCTAAACCTCTATATAGTTGTGTTGCTTTATATCCTTTGAACCAAGAGAATGATTATGATCCTATTCTACTATGGGCATAAATAAATTCTATGACAGAATAAACAATAAAATAGCCAAAGTAATATTGTGTGTACCATCTTTAAACATAATTACAAGTACATTTACTGCTACCATGAGTAGATATGCATACCTACTGTTTCTTCAAGCCTTTATATCAATAGTTATATATGTCCATTTATTTAAAATACTTGTTACACTTAACAAAAACAAAACTTACTCATTATATAAATGGATTCAACAAACCAATGAATTGGTTTTTTTTTTTTTCTACTAATCTCATATTTAGCATAGCAGTGAACTGTCCCACATTCACTTATACTAAACCATTTGCAAAGGTCATCAAGCAACCAAGCATACCAAAGACTGAACCTAAATTGGCAATTCGTTGGCATCACTTAAAGTTAAATACTATTTCCAGTTTAATCTGTTTGAAGACCAACATTCTTCAAAAATATTAGTACTTCGATTTTCCATGAGTATTTATTTGAAAATCAAAGTTGGTTTTGTTTCACTTTATTGTTATTTACATGAATAGGCAAATAATATTGGTTGACAAATTATCGACATGCATGTAGTGTATTTACTTGGAAGGGAAATTAGGTTTGTGGTTTCATGAGTTGCTTCTTGAAAATTCTAGGGAAACAGTGTAAGATGTTTGTGTTTGGTTTAAGAAGTAATAGTGGAAACTGGATTTCTGTGGGCTATAGGAATAAAATGCAAAATTAAATATGTTTCACAGAAACAAGGTTAATCAATCTTCATTGAGGACTATTCAATTCAATGTTTGGAAAGGAAACTTACACAGAAGAGTTGACTATCATCTTTTCTTCTTCAGGGAAGAAGTATGTTTTCCCTGAAAACAGAACCAGATCAATATGTGACGAGGTACTTGAATCCTCCAGTTTCTGTCTTAGCAAGCTTTTAATTGAGAAGCCAGCTTGGAGAGAAGCCATTGCATAAACCCTGGGATTGGGCTGAGGGTTGCAAAAGTCTTCTACAAATATCCCAGAAGAATAAATGCACCATAAATGAGATATAATACAATGGGATAATACACATTGTATGAAACTGATTGAACAATTCATGAAAAAAGAAGATTAAGTATTCCACCAAATATTAATTAATGAAAAAATTTTCCTAGAATTGAATATTCATAATGTTCAGAGTTCTACAGTAAAATATACAACATAAAATAATCTATTAGGTGGAGTTTGGTACTGTGGTTGGAATAAGTTAGCATAAGGGTTTTAGAATTTGGATTGGTATGGGTGGGAGCTTAAGCTAGTCCAATTTATGAGCGATCCGGTAGAAGAACATCTTTGCATAGAGTCTTGAGATATTTAAAAATGACACACGGAAAGGGGCTGTATTTCAGGAAGAGACCGCGGCGAGGGTGTTGGGAAATCTATACTAATGCTGACTATGCATGTGACTTGTCAGATCGAAGATCAACCACAGGGTATTGTACCTTTATGTGGAGGAACCTTATCACATGGCGAGCAAAAGCAACTTATTTGTGTCTCGAAGCGATACTTTCAATCGAGATTGAGGCCATGTCGCCCAAGGACCAAACAACGTGGAGATTGATGTAGGCACTTTGCTCGAAGAAGATCGATAGAGGAATTATCAAGATGATCTACACACCTACTCATCAACAAATTGCCGATGTCCTAACCAAGGCTCTACCTAGAGTGACATTTGAGACTTTTACATCCAAGCTGGGAATGATTAACATCTATTTCTACTGGCATGAGGGGATTGATTCGATTTATGTCTTGAGATTCTTGGCGAAATCCAAGATTTGCTAATTATTTGTTTGTTTTTTCTTGTTTCCTTATTTAGATTATGGTTTCTATTTTTTCTTGATTGTTTCCCTAGTTTTAGACCCAGATTTCTTTACCGGTTTGTGGTGAGAAGTCTATATATATACCATTCTAAGGTCCCGGCGGGATCAGGTAAACCCTAAACCCAAAACCAAAAAATTTCACTTAATCTCGAGTCTATCACGGCTTGCATTACTTAACCAGTAATTTCCTTTATTAATCCCTAATAAATACAGCTTCCACAGTTTCCCAACTGTTTCCTCTACCTATCTCTGAAAATAATGGTCCTATATATGGCTTTATGTTGCAGAAGGTGGATTTCTCCCTTGAACCAAACTCTCGTGCCTCTGGGAAACCATCAAAGTTAAGTAAAAGCTTTCCTTGATGTCGATCGAGCGAATCGCTCTTTCTGACCTTGGGTACTCATACGAACTAACAAGCTCATCCCTTAACAACTAAGGAAGCTAATATTACGCAGACTAGCCATACATAGAGTTCATTTAAAGAGAAAAGATAGAATATGGAACTTTATCTATTAGAGGTAAATAGAAACCGAAGCTAGATAAACTGAGATCTTCGTGCTTTTTAGTTCATGAGTTTAGCGGTTAGGGAAGGGTAACACCCTCCCCCTACGGAGTGTCTACTCAAACATGGAGTCTAAATGTAGATAATAAAAACTTTTTATTGAATAAACATAGATAGGAATACTTCCAGAAATCTCCAAGGAGCTTCCTTGAAAGATAGAACTTGGCACAAAGGAAAACTAAGCACCAAAGCACACACACTTCTCCCTTTACATACTACGAGAGCTTCCCTTTATACAGAGGGAGCCTCTTACATTAGGTCCTTAGTTGGATACCCATTAATAGGCTTAGAGCCTATTTATTTTAGACTAGAAGCTGAGGCTTTAATAAAGCCTACATACTTAGACTCTAAAAAGTCTTAAAGACTACATACCTAATACACAAAAGTCATAAAGCCTAAAGTTAGGCTTTTTGATATAAGAAAAAGCTTTTTCTTTTCACATTGGTTCTGTAGCAGTCTTTGTTTCCTTATACTAATAAGTCTTTATTACTATTTGGTAAGCCTTCATCTTGGGAATTGAACTAGAGTAAGATGGCGGCTTCTGATTTTCCTCAACTTCTTTCTTAGGTCTTGGAATTGGGATCCTTTGTGTAACAGGGGTCCCTGAGAACTTTTGTCATGTGTTTTAGAATTTGTAAAGCTGAATTCTTGTTTTGGCACTAGAAGTTATCTTATTGTTGAAGATTCTTAAAGCTTCATTGCTTGAAGCTTTCCATTGGAAACCATAGACATCATTTTATTGCCGATTGACACAAGCATATGGCATGGGATGAGAATTCAAAAGTCCGGCGTTCACATTCTTTGAGATGTTGGATGAATCTGTCTTAGCGAATTTTTAATCCATTTCTTGCCGGTCTTGATATAAACTTTATTCATATGGTCGAAATTTTATGTAGAAATATTCTTACTAGGACGGTCTTGGTTTTGAGATTCCAAAGCTGGACTAAATGTTGTCGGGGAAATAAGATTCTCACTCGATGCGGTGGGCTTATAATTTGAAGAAATATGCGGAAGTAGTCTTAGTGCCTTCTTTGAGACTTTCTAAGCTGCTTCTCCGTTTGACGGGTAGGTAAACAAGTTCTTGTAGATTTGCCTATAGATAAATAGTTTGTATATATCCATATTTGAACATTTAAATTACTATGGGGTTTAATCCGTGGTAGCATAATAAGCCTTGGATAAAAGCCACCATGTACTATGTGGCATTTTTACGAGTTCACGATGTTAAAAGGCGTTTTGACTCACTGTAGTATTCATCAAAGTAGCACTTTTAGATGCTAGATCCATCTTTGGTAACATTGATGATCTTTGGAGGAGGAATTGTTAGATTTTCGAGAATGTTTTTGGGAAAAATTTATAAATTTTTCAGTAATTTGATCATCTTCTTTTCACTTATTGTCTAGCTTTCTTTAAGGAAGAGTAATAGTTTCTTCTTCTTCTTCTTGCAGAAGTAGATAAAGGAGCTTTTTCTTGATCTTTCTAGATTTTCAGAATTACTAGATTTTTGTTTCTACTTTACAGAGAGAAAATAGATCTTCCCTTATTGAGTCTATCGGACTAGCGGCTTGTTGGATCATTTGTATAGCCTTATTGATTCTTTGTTCCATGTTTTTTATATTGGTCTTCCATGTTTTATGCAAGGATAAGTGTTAGCGATTTTTGAAATGAATAATAAGCAAAACAATGGGTATAAAAGTTTCTAACCCACCACCACGTTTGTTGTGCTAGATTTTTATTCCATATTATTCCATGACCATTTTACTTAACTTTTAGTTTGTTCATCTATAGTTTACTCGCTTTGGTTTTCATAGACAGTATGCACCATAACATTGGAGGTTTTAGTATTTCCTATTGCAACTAATTCCTTTTTCTTGTTTTGTTACTTCATGGAGTTTACCATGTATAATATAAGCAACTACTTCTACTAAAAGGGGAGTCTAACTTTTTGAAGCTCTTTTATATTTCCACATAATATTTTGTTTTATAGGATAGGGAGGAGAAAGAATAAAAAATATGCTTATAATATACGCATCTACATTATGTCAAATGTGCATCAAAGGTTGTTTTTGAATGATTTAAGTCCCGGTATTACATTTACAATAAGTTTTTACATAGGAATTCTGCTTGTAATTTTTCCAGGGTTAAAAGAGTTAAACATTCTTAACTACTATGAAGTAATAATAAGTTTTAGATCATTCTTCTAGTCTTACCCATTCTAACCATTGAAGTTCTTCTCTAATTTATTTTTTCTTCCAATTTCTAGAAAAAAACTGTGCATATGGTTATAACGATAAAGGTATTTATATATATATATTTCTTCCAGGGAGAAATTGTTAATGATGTTTTTCCATGAATAATAATGAGAAATCCTATTTATAGGATAGGGTAGAAATATCAGCCATAATTCTTTATAATAATCTTTTTACTATTTGATCTATACATGAGAGGTTGGTCTCTCTTCAGTATGTTGAAAGTTTACAATTTCACTTAAGGGGAATCACAGAACTTATCTTCCTTAAATATTTATTTTTGTATAACTTTCTAAACTAAATAATTTAAAAGTGAAAGAATTATAAAAGCATATTTATTATCATTTTGTATGATATTTCATTCTCTTAGGATGAAGATGAATAAATTATCTAGTTTAGAAAGTATACAAAAATAAATTTGCGAGATATGGTATACATGTAGGGATAGCCTAGGCAAACCTTGTACACACCTAGACATTCAAGCAATTACACTTACAAGAAGGTAACTAAACCCTCGAAAAGAGCATAAAAGCTAAAACAAGTCTCCTTCATCACATACTACTGATCACATATTAGAAAAGATACATCTTTCTTTTATAGAGATTATATAGATCTTATTGAAGTAAAGAAGTTTGAGATATAAATATAATTTGATCAAGTAAAAAGATAGGATTTTATCTAACTCCAACTTAAAATAAATTCAAAAATAAAACCACCATGTTTAGCACACTTTGCAGGCCAAATCTAAAAATTATCAAAAGATACACCTAACACTAAAATTCCAATAAAACACATTACTTAACTCTTAGATAACTTCTAACCCTAAACAAAATGTTAACCAACAAGTTTCCAAGGCCCATAATCTGCATCAGTTGTTAAATCAACTTTCGGAAGTCACCGCATGAAATTGTATCCTATTGAATCCACAATTGAATCATCTTCCTGACTGATTCATAAGTTTACTTAATCTAATGAAATGCGAGTTTATTTTTCATTTCTCTTCAGAACCCTAAAATCATTAAAGTGATCCCTAACATCACATAAATTCTCTGGTCCATTTGACTAAACCCAAACCCGTTGTAGAGTGGTTCATCACTTCAAGGGGAGGCATATAGATATACAACATGTGATTTCAAAAGCTTTTTCCTCACTTTGTTGAAAATTGCGGAGAAGAAGTGCCCATCCACGCACTTGAGGATTTGTTAGGGTTGTTTTCCTATTTTGCTGAGTTGGTATTTGCACTTGAAGATAAAACCTGACTGATGCCTATTACAAATGAAAATTGAATCATATATGGAAAAAAATTTCATGGAGTAGAACTTTTATTGTTATCTTAAGAGGCTGAACATTACTTGCGAATGAGGTACAGCTGGAATTTCAAGTTCAATGCTTCAATTGTTAAGCTTGATTTTCTTCCAAGAAAACCTTCTTTTTTTAGATGTCATTTTAAACCTACACTCATTAGTAAAAATAAAAAAGTTTGCAGCTTGAGAGGGCCCCTAGAGTCAGCATTAGTCTGCATTCAGCCACCAACAAGAAGCAAAAATAACGCAATTAAGTATGGAATCGAGATTGTGTCATTGCTTCCAACATAAAAAGTTGGTTTCTCATGTGTTCAAATAGAATCTAAATGATACATATTTCATTTACAATCCAAATGCAATATCGTCTAAAAAAACAGTAATACAAAAATGTACTTATAGTGTGTTGAATAGCTTTCCGATATAAGTTAGCCTTAGATACGTCATTGTTAGACCAAACCTAAACATACAAAAAAAGGACTAAATAAAGTAGCCATATTAGAAACAATAAGAATAAGCAATGTAATGTAAAATTCAAATGTTGCATTTGAATACAATCCATCTCAAATAATTTCTACTTTAGTACTGCTATTTGCATTGCAATAAAATGAGTCTATAGGGTTGCCATGATATGAGGGCATATCTCTTCTCAACGAAAGCTCAATTACACGCTTAATAAGAAAACTTCCCAAGATTAATTCCCTGATAAAGCCTGCAACTGTTAATTGTAAGCACTTATCAGATCAAGAAATCCAGAAAGAAACTTTTCACATTAGAGATATTAAGAGGTTATATTATATTGAACCCAATATCACGGTCAAAAACTTATATTCTGAAAAGCAAAATTTTTGAGGACTAGAAATGTTTTAAAAAGTAACTTACATCTCTGAGACAGGGAATTTTTGTTTTTTTTCTTGAAAAATTTTGGAGTTTGATAGAAAAAAATATAAACCTATGTTTTCTTTTCCATAGGAGACTACATAAAATGGAACAACCAAAGCAAAACGGCATTTTTGAAGAAAAAGTGGTTTTTAATAATATATCAGACAAAAATTCTACATGTGGAATTACAAGTTTCAGTTTGCAACAGAGAGACAAAAGAAGATGAGCCGTAGAGTGCATGTTTGGTTTGGCCGTTTTCAGTGTTTTTTGAATTAGATTTTCCATTTTCCATTTTTCCAGAATGTCACGCGGAAAGCGGGAAAATGGGTTTAGTTTTGCTCACTTTTTAAGTGAAAAGTAGGAAAATGAATAGGCGTACTGGAAAATGGAGAGGGAAAATGGAAAATGGGAAATGGGAAATATAGGAGGAAATGGGAAATGGAGAAAAATGAAAAAAGTTGTTTTCTACTCTTGGAAAAGCAGCGACGGTGCTTATAATTGTAAATGGCAAATCTAACTCAAAAAATTAATTATAAAAATATATAAAATATCATGTTTGTCATTTTTTTATTTCTTAAAATATATTTTCTTGAACTTTTTATTTATTATAAAAATATATATAATATCATGTATTTGTTATTTTTTTTATATTTTGAACTTTATAAAAATATCATGTTTGCCATTTTTTAATTTTTTAAAAGATATGTGTGAACTTTTTATTGTATTATAAACATGTTTGTCATTTTCATTTTTGTTTTATACACCTTGAGTTTAAAGTGTTTTTGTTTTCAAAGCATGGTTTCCATATTTAAAAGCTAAACCAACAGACTTTTCCATTTTCAGCTTTCTAAAAGTATGCAATCGTAAAATCATTTTTCTTTTTTACGTGTTTTCAAAATGCTTTTCCTGAAAGCAGTGAAAGCGGAGAAAACAAAACCAAATGGCCCCTAAGTTTTTCATAAAAGGAAGTATGTACTTACTATCGGACAAAAGGAAGAAGAAATTGCTAAGGAAAAGAACAAAAAGAAAGGCGAGGAGGGAGAAGCAGCTTAATCATAGCCCGTAGTAATGCGTGATGACATTTGCACTTTCTACAGTTGCAAGGTGGCACCAAAAGATGGCCAGCCATTGGTCATTTAGCAAAAGACCCAAAAGTTGGTTGGGAATGGATATAAGGGAATCAAAAGAATAACCTGCATATTTCATGAGGAAGTCATAATACTTTCAAAAGCAAATAGCCAAAAATATAGAAGTCGCACTTTTTGAGTTTCTTTTTTCTTTTTCTTTCTTTTTTCTTTTTCTTTTTTTTCTTTCTTCTTTTTCTTTTTCTTCTTTTTCTTTTTTCTTTTTTTTACCCGAAAGCAGAGTCACTTACAGATGTTTCCAGATTGAGGTATAGTACAAAAGAGTTCACTACAAAGGTCAAGCCATGGCATGTTTTTTAACTTCATTCTTGGATGAAGAAAGGTGATGTATCCAAGCTACATGTCACTAAAATGAGTCATCAAACCATGAATTTGAAAATTTGGGTATATAACTACCAGCATCAAGCACGCTATTTCTTGAACACAATCCATAGGTATAATCTCAATAATTGCGTTGTTATTTCCTAGGTCTTCAAAACTTCACAAATCCAGCACCTATACCTGAAATATCTGGGAAAATTTATATACTGAGCTGAGTTTCACAGTAGAATTTCAAAGGGAAGTCAAGTTATATATATAACTTGGGTTTGTACATGTTTTACTCTTTTATGTACATATGATAAAAAATTTCTTCCATTGCATTTCTAACTGGAGAAAATGTAGAAACACTAAAAATAATCTACGATACAATTCACAAAATAAACATAGAATAAATAAGCCATAAAGTTTAGTTACTTCAAGTGATGATAGAAAGCACCTTGCCAAATATTGAGAGTTTATAAATTACTCACCAAAGCCTTTTTTAAACCAGAAGAAAAGAAACAAGATATTTCATTTTCATAAGGATGACCTATATTCTACATATTAATATCTTAGATTTAATTTTGATAATGTTTCTACTAAACCTACCCTATCTTTGTATGCCAAAGTCATCCCACAGGACACAATTGAGGAAATCTTAGGAAGCATTGACCAAAGAAGATGAAAAATAAAGAGAAAGGACAAAAGAAAGAAAGATTGAGCATAATAACAAAGGAAGAGACAGATAAATGTGAGGCATGAGAAGGAGGATACCAGGCGTAATAGCACAAATAAGACAATGAGAAATGCAACAACCATCTTTTTTGTTTTGTTGTTACTTTGTGTATCTCTTTTTCCTCAGCTTTTTGGAATGAGGAATTCTTAACGTTAATGTTGGTTCTCTCTATAAGAGAAATGAGACTCAAGAGAATTTTAAGTGGTGCTTAAGTAGAAGGAAAGGAAGAGGAGAAAAAAAGGAAAGGAAAAGAGGATTTGGGACTAGCCGAGAGAGGAAATAGAGAATTTTGTGTGAGTGTAGCTTATGTAGGGAAGGTCCGCAGGAGCTTTCGAGTAGAGTGGAAATAGCCTCACTATGCGAAAACAAAGTAAGGAGTAAAGGTAGCGTCATTACAAATGAAGACCAAGTCGTCCCAGAGCCCTACTCCCAGACCCATACGTATAGCCCGGGGAGCTTTATATCAACTGGGCTGCCCTTTTTCTTTGTGGGTATATAAGTAAAATAGGTTGTACTTGGCAACGAGCATTTAGAAAGCAGATGACCCATTTTCTTTTCTTCTTTGTTTATGTTTTTCTTTTATTTTTTCTATTTTTCTTAATCCACCAAACCAATTCCAAGCCATGCCTATCTTAGCCAAGCAAATCCCTTTTTCTTTTGGGTTCGAATTTTTGTTCGATCCCTGAATTCAACCAAATGTTATGCAGTTTGATACTATTATTTTCTAACAGTTAACGCATCTCAGGACCGTCAGCATGCTGAGTATCTTAAATAAGCTACTACTAGAACCGAGAAAATTTTGCCTTGACAAATTTCAGGAACAAATGAAGATACTATATCCTGCATCCCTAAGGTTCTTATGAAGAGTTTTCAAATTCAAATTTGGGTTCTATAAGAGACCGAGGTTATCACTTATTCCAAAATTAATTTACCTAATCATATCTAAAAAAAATGTATATGTGACTAGCTAAAAGCTGATTTCAAATAAATTATTGTTGGAAATAAAATTCAACTACATAAGCTTAAGGTTTTTACTTTTTGAGGGTGATAGAAATATATGGATGCACAAGTTTTCCATGATAAGAAGAATCGAATAGGTATAAGCAAATAATCATCCTCCATAGATAATGACCAAGTACTATGTAATTGAAGGCAAATAGGTCTGTTATTTAAAGCAGGTAGTCCCAATAGAATCCCCAGCATCTAAAAACATAAAACTTTATTGGAGATGAGTAAATATGCATGTCTGTAACATTATGCATCATGTTAATTTTCACATCATATTACATTGGAAACACTAAGCGTATAACTGCAGATTAGCATTCTTGAAATTCTTGAGTTGTTTATCATAAGTGATGGAGCAACAAAAAGAAGAAGCCGAATGGTTTTGATTATATATTAATCATATATCAATCATATATCAATCATATGAGAAATGGAATTTTCCACTTACCTGAGTGGATGTTATAGAATCAGAACAATGCACATGAAAGGCCTCACATTCCCTCTTCGAGGAGTAGGAGGCTCATCCCATAAGACATCCTAATTACCCAAAACACGCTAAGATTAAAAAGGAATTTAAGAAGAAAAAGGTAAATATAAAACCCTAATGCAACAAATGCAAATGTAAAACCTGAATAGACACAGCCACATCCTTTAAAAGTGCAACTTCAATAAAAATGAGTGGTTCACCTGTTTGAAAATCAAAGTTTATGTCGTCACATTGAAAATATATATGCAATAAGCATTATATATTTAATATAACCACCCTGATTAGAACCCGTAATAAGAAATCCATACTATAAAATTTTGTGCCACATTTACAAGCGACATTGTAGCATATCCGTTGTTCAAGTCAATATTGACACTTATTAGGCCACAGCACAATTCTAAGCTGAGAATTAACTTTCCCATCAATGGGTGGTCATGCGGTACTGTAAAAAAAATGAAACTTGGTCTCCAGAGTGGCTTATTAATTTTGCGGCAACTCATTTGTATTAATGAACATATTACAATGTTTCCCTGTTTTGACACATGCACTACTCACTTTTAACCAACTGGTATTTTGTTGAATTATGATGCATGAGTTGTTCATACACACCGGGAGGAAGAGTATACAAACCTGCAGGAATGTGCAGGTGTGTAAACACTCCTGGAGTTGTGGAGGTGTACTGTCTACACTCCCTGCTGAATGTGTGTGGATTTGTATGTACATACACACCTAGAAGTGTGTATTGCTAGGTGTGTATGTAATACACACGGACATACCCTAGATGTGTATTATAATGCCGTACACTTATAGGTGTGTATTACATACTGTATCATACCCACATGTGAATGACCTTCAAGGAAGGCGAGAAAGGGATTAAGTGTTGTCGGTGAGAAGGTGGATGGATTGATCTGAGAAGTAACCAATGATCCCAATGGCCAAGCGAAGCACACGATGATCTCTACTTTTCTTCTTTCCAAGGACAATATATTAGGTTTGGAGTAGCAACTTCCAGCTATTGTGGACAATTTCTTGGCTAGTTAACTAAAAAAAATCTAGAATACAAAGTTGTGGAAAAGTTATACCCAATTGGAAGTAGGTTTATGACAGTCTTTGTGCTAATCAGATGTCTTAAAGATAAATGGCTTGTTCACCAATTCCTAGATGGTGCTTTCTACGCATTCTGTGATACAGTGAATAGAGCATAATCACATAGATTACAGCAAAAGAGATAAAAAGACTAAAGATGATGTAAAATTGAGTCAAGAACAAAGACTTAACTAAATAAAATAACTTTAACTAATTAAAAATCTATTATGATTGTTCCACTTTTCCTGCAGTCATTCCTTCCAGGCAGCTTGGGAGGTACAAAAGGAAAGATCAAATAACCTTTACAATTGTGGTTCTTCAAATAACATCTACAGTGCTTCTAAATCTGCAAGCATAAGAGCATCAACCATGTCCACCTTGCCTCACTTAATCAAAATTGATCT